>JAZKJV010011079.1:0-256988 GCA_037367405.1 Ottelia alismoides
TAACGCCGGATCAGTGGTTTCGCCTCCTCGCCTCGCTGCAACAGGGGCGATCGCTTGCTGTCACTCTCGCGGTGCCTCTGGAGTTCACTGGGAAGAAGGGGAAGAGCCAAAGATAGGGCGCGGAGGCGGCGGAGGCGGTTCTATATATAGCTGCAGGCTCGATTAGGGTTGGGAGGCGACGGCTATGGAATGCGTGGATCTCACGGCAAAGGATCTGGCGAGGATGTCGGATGATCGGCGAAGGATCCGGGCGCGGGGTTTGCGTGGGCGACAGGCTGGAGGCGCGTGGAGAAAATGGCGAAGGCGGGGCGGCGCGCGTCTTCTCAAAAAGGAAAGAGTCCGCGGGGGAGTTGACCGGGGTCAACAATCCCCCGTGGACCAATCAGGAGCGGCCATTTATTAATTTTTTTGTTTATTTATTTTAAGGTAGAAAATGGCCGAATTAAGAAAAACTTAAAACATGAAATATTTTTCTTTTATTTTTTTCTATTTTTTGGTGATTTTTAATTAATTTTTGGAAATAAAAATAGGGTAGCTATATATATAGGTATATGTACACTATTTAGATTTTAAATTTTTGAATTTTTTTATTTGTTATTTTTATGTATTTTTATACCTATTTTATATTTTATTTATTTACATCATAAAATTAGGAACAAAATGATATTTTTATTTTATTTTAATTATTTATTTATATGGAAAAAAATATAAATATATATGTACACCTATATACATGGTATATGTACAATGTATTTGTGTTTTTTTTATTTTTCAATTTTTTTTGTTTTGCTTTTATTTTTATTTATTTACAATATGTAACATAGACTATTTACAAAAAGTTTGGAAAATAAGTTAATTTATTTACAAGGTTAAATAAATACCTAGGTGTGGTTCATGTACATGGTGAAGGAAGGGTATTTTTGATCTTTTCTGCTTTTTTAACTTCTTTTTGAGTCTCTTTTTGTGAGGAAAATATTTTTATTTTATTTACATAAATATTTACAAAATGAGCCCTTATCTCCCTCTACTTTGGCTTTTATGCGGTCAGGCCCAGGCTGGGCCCTCCCTTGGGATTAGGTCGCTCAATATTTATTCCAAATATTTTCTCTCTTTTTCTTTTGTCTCTTTATTCTTATATTTGTGCACAAAAACATGCTAATTATTACTTTTTACAAAATGCATGATTTTGGTAATTATTTCTATTTACAAATATCTACATGTATTTGCAAAGGTTTTTGTAGCTAAAATATAAGAATAAAGAGTGATGAATGGGTATTCATCAAGATGCATCCCTTCATAATTAATCATGAGACACAATATAAAAATAAAAAAATAATGTTGACAACTACCATATATGGTAGTTGCCTGATGACCGACAGATCACGAGAGATCAAGGGAGATAAATAACAGGTCGTTGCGACCTCAATCCCTCGAAAATCGATCAACAAGAAAATGAACCACTCAAAGAGATCAATCAATCAAAACACAAAATAGAGCGGTCCTGCTAGAGGATTAACCTGGTATAGCTCCCAGGGTCGAACACAAGGAGCACAGATTGGCCTTGCGGCCTACGATGTAGTCAGAAATCCAAGTGAGTCTTTTTTATGGTTTTTATTTGTTTTTTATATTTTTTTAGATTTTTTAAAAGATGAGAGAAATGAGAGAAGGGGAAAACAAGGCAACTTCAACAATTTATACAACACACAGAAAATGATGCAAAAATTCCACAAAAATGGTTTTTAGGTTTTTTAGGTTTTTTACTGTTTTTGGTGAATTTTTGGAATTTTTCTAATGGGGAAATTATTTATTAAAAATCAAACAATGCAACAAACAGAGGGTACTGTCCAGCAAGGCTTAAGATCCAAAAATAAAATAATTTTGGATCTCAAAAAGCTCTGAAGGTAATTTTCTTGTATTCTATAAAGAATAAGGAAAATTTAGGCACCCTAATTATTGTTTTTGGATTTTTAATTTATTTATTACAATTTTTTATGAGTTTTTAGGGGTTTTTCAATTTTTAGGGTTTTTAAGTGATGAAAAGTAGCCAAAATTGGCTAGAAAATCAAACAACAAGCAATTAACAGTACCTAATTTTTTTGGAATTTTTGGTGGAGTTTTTAGATTTTTTTGGTATTTTTAAAGTCAAACAGTAGCAAAAATAAGGGTTTTTGAATTTTTAAAAATAATAAATGAAATCAAAAATGTCCCCAAAAATCATAGAAATTCCTACACCATGGCAGGAGCCATGTGTCAAAATTTCATTGGATTTGGAGGTCGTTTGATATTTTATTCAAAAATAAAGGTGGGGCACTGTGCACAGGGACCTATGTGCAAATACCCAAAAGTTCTGGGGTCCTGGTGCAAAATACCCAAGAAGTCACGTGCCAAGCACGTGCCTGGGGCACTCAAGGACCTAAATGTAATAAAAATAAGTTCCAAGGACCTATTGATAACTCGTATCAAAAGTCCAGGGGCTTATATGCAATTTACCCAAAATAATTCGCACATGTGCAAAAACAATGCTCACAAGGGTATAATTGCAATTTCACAAAAATATTCATTCATTGCATAACATTCCAGAACTACAGGGCTAAAGATGCAAAAATCCCAACAAAACACGTGACGAAGCACGTGGGTCTCTACTGGCAGGGGTATAAGTGCAATTAAAATAAAGCGCGAGGTCCTTGATGCAAATATCCCAGAAAATAAACAACTTGACTTGAAAGTTACAGGACTAAAAAGAAATAAAACAAACAGAGGGGGGCCTACGATATTTACCCCTTTATTAACCGACGGTCGGATGTGCGCCACGTGGGTGATCTGACGGCTGGGATGCGCGGCGCTTTACTTCTTCGGCTCTTGGACTCGATCGACGGTGGAGGGAGAGGCACGTGGACGATCGAGCGGTGCTGGGTCTCTGCGCCTCTCTCCTCGGCTGCACGGTCCGGATGAGATCCTCTGATTGATCGACGGTTGCTGCTCCTCCTCAGATGAACGGCTAGGATCAGAACTGGAGCGAGGGCTTCATCGGACGGCTCTGGAAGATGGAGGAAGAACTGATGGCCGGCGAACTTCGCCGGCCTCCTGCGTGCGCTCTGGTCCTCCTCTGCTGCGCCTGAAGGTCGGAGAAGATCCGGCGTGAGGTTGCGCAGCTGCTGCGGGTCTCCGATGGTCAAACCAAGCTCCGAGGAGCTCGAGCAAGGCCGCCGGAGAAGAAGCTCCTGGCTTGAAGTTGGGAAGCCTCAGACGCCTCCCTTTGGACCTGCAAAAGAGTTCAGAAGCTTCGCGGGTCGAGGGCAAAGTGCCTCGACCCAAGAAGGCGGGGTGAAGGTGGACGGTGCGGCGTGGCGAACGAGCTCCGGCGAAGCGGAGGCGATGGAACTCGAATCCCAGATCCTGTGCGATCTGGGTTGAATGAGCGGGCGTAGAAGGTGCGTGGGGACACGGTGAAGGTGATGGTCGGGTCGGATTGGAAGATGGGTGATCGGAGTGGCCGGAATCGAAGAAATGCGGCGGAGATAAGATTTGGGCGAAATCAAAAATTGGAAGAAATTAGAAGAAACTAAGGGTACCTGATGGATGCTGGAGACTATGCTGGAGCTGGGCTTGCTCCTGGTCGTAGCTTCGAAAGGGCGTCAAGGCCTGAAGCTCGATGCTCAACGCCGGCGGCGGAGCAAGGACGGCGAAGTTACGCCGGATCGATGGATACGCTTCCTCACCTCACTGCAACAAGGGCACAGCTTGCTGTCACTCTCGCGATGCCAATGGAGGTCACTGGGAAGGAAGAGAAGGGCCAAAGATGCGGCGCGGAGGCGGCGGAGGGAAGAATATATAATGTGACCGGGGCGATTAGGGTTGAGGGCTGACAGCAAAGGAAGGCGTGGATTTGATGGCGAAGGATCCGGCGAGGGAGAGGGATGAATGGCGAAGAGTCCGGGCGCGGGGGATGCGTGGGAGACAGCCTGGAGTCGCGTGGGAAATTCGGCGAAGGTGGCGCGGCGCGCGACTTCCAGAAAAGGAAGGAGGTCGCGGGGGAGTTGACCGGGGTCAACATTCCCCCGTGGACCAGTCAGACGATGCCACGTGTGTGCTATTTTTGTTTTATTTTTTTAGGGTAGAAATAGGCCGAATTAGAGAAAACTCAAAACATGAAATATTTTTCTTTTATTTTTTTCTATTTTTTGGTGATTTTTAATAATTTTTGGAAATAAAAATAGGGTAGCTATATATATAGGTATATGTACACTATATGGATTTTTATTTTTGATTTTTTATTTGTTATTTTTATGTGTTTTTATGCTCATTTTGTATTTTATTTATTTACAAGATAAAATGAGGAATAAAAGAATATTTTTATTTTATTTTTATCACTTATATACAAGGGTGAAATAAATGGTTGAATACATTTATATACATGGTATTTATACAATGTATTTTTGTATTTTCAATTTTGTAATTTTTATTTGATTTTTGTTTTGTTTCTTGTTATTTTATATATTTACAAAATGTAACATAGAATACTTACAAGAAGTTTAGAAAATAAATGAATTTATTTACAAGGTTAAATAAATACAAGAGTGTGGTTTATACACATGGTGAAAGAAGGGTATTTTTGAATTTTTGATTTTTATCTTTTTATTTTGTTTTTAATAGCTTCTAAATATACACACAATATGGACAAACATCTTTTTGGGTGAGGAAAATATAAAGTTTCATTTATTTACAAATATATACATATGTGAGCCCCTATCTCCCTCTACTTGGCCTTTTATGCGGTCAGGCCCATGCTGAGCCCTCCCTTGGGTTAGGTTGCTCAATATTTATTCTAAATATTTCCCTCTTTTTTCTTTTTGCTCTTTATTCTTTTATTTTGTGCACAAAAACATGCTAATTATAGGTTTTTACACAATGCATGCTTCTGGTAATTATTTGTATTTACACATATCTACATGTATTTGCAAAGGTTTTTGTAGCTAAAATAATAGAATAAAGAGTGATGAATGGGTATTCATCACCCCCTATGCTTTAACTTTGCTAGTCCCTTAGCAAACACTTATTTGAAAAAGAAGTGAAAAAGAAAGAAAAAGAAAAGAAAAAGAGGATGTACATGGATCAAGGTTGACTTATTAAATTTTCCTTCATTAAATTGAAATATGGAGCTCGATCAGATTTTTGGATTATTAATGTGTCGGAACCTTATTTGGACTTAAGCTTAAAACTCAACAGCCTCCAAGTTCCACCAATCTATGGGCAAGACTCCTCAATAAACCAGATCAGAACAAGTCTACATACACAAACTCTAATGACCATGAATCTTTTCCTTGCGGTGTAGGTGAAATGTGGCTCCCCACCTCAGAAGTAACAAAGAGACAACCTCCCTCAACCTGGTAACTCTAATGCCTCTGTCTAGCAACTCTTTCCTCGAGAAGCGGGGTATTCCCTTCTAAGTTCAAGTGCAACCGGCTCAAGAAGAGGGGGTAGAAGTATAGAGTTTTGGAAGCTTAGCCAGTGTAGCTAAGTCTCCCGCTGCAAGCTTCATGAGATGTAACATGGATACCATAAGCTTTTGCTTTCTACTCCGGTGGGGTTATTAAATTTTCAATCCGACCCACCACTTTTTTGGAGTTCTTTTTGTATTTTTGCATTTTTTTTTTCAACAACTTCTGTACAACATATCTACATGGTGCAGCATATAAGAAATTTCCCCTTGAGCCAGTAGACTATCCCTCTTTTGAAGCTTTATGCAACCCACAGCTTCTGTCTTTAGCTTTCAACACCACTAGACCAAGTTGAGGTGCACTTCCTTCACTATAAGAAGAAGAGAGGTTCCGCCTAGAAGTACTACCCTCATATGCTACCCCAAGCCAAAGGAAACTGCCTCCTCACCACCTCATCCATGGAGAGCCATGTGTAAAGTGCAGGTGCAAGTTAAGCCATTGTCTCTGAGAGTCATGCGTGTGTTGTTAAGTGCTCTACTTAGGCTCATCAAGATGACATATGCTCATAGCCTAGTGGACTCAAAGAATTAAGTCCTTATGGACCTGAAAAGCCTTAACCCTAAGTCCTACAAGTTCCTCTTGAAGTTAAGTGAATTAAGATCCTTTCAAGCTCCATTTCTCAATTTAATTCCAGGCTTATTTTAAATGTCAACTCTCATCCAGGAAAAACTATATACATATATGTACACAAGATGCTATTTACAAATATTTTACAATCATGCACAGTTTTTTGGAAAATGTTTTGAAATCATGAATGAATGATGCATGAGGTGCAAGTTTTGCAAAAAGATATTCACAAACATTTACACAAGATTTTTGCAAACTTTTGATTTTCAAAACATTTTGGAAAAATTTTGTACTATATACATAATTTTGATACAAAAATATTTACACAATCTTTACACAAAGAATTTTGAAATCATTTTTACAAAAATACTTTATACACTAGCTATGCATGTGCAAGAATAAAAGAGGTTTATGTACAAGAAAAATTTTTAATTTTTGTGATTTTTAGCCATTTTATTTATTAACACACTCACACAAAGTACGAGTTATGGCTAAAGTATATATGAAATATATACACACCCCCCCTATACTTAGCTCGAACGATGTCCTCAGAGTGATCAAGAGCGATGAAGAAGACATAACTCGTGCTTAGTAAAAGGGAAGTGAAAAGGAATGGCTAAGTACAGGAACGAACAAATGAATAGAATGAGAAGAACTCGGTGGTTTCCCCCTATACTTAGGATTAACTAATCCTAAGTATAGAAAGCTGTACATGAAGGGAAAACCGAGTGAAGAATATACAGAATTTGCCCCCCCTATACTTAGGGTAAAATATCCCTAAGTATAGGCAGCAAAAACAAGAGCAGAAAAAATGAAAAGAATACTCACAGGTCCGACATCCCCCCTATACTTAGGGTAAAGTACACCCTAAGTATAGCATAATCATAAGATGAGAGACGGGATGTGGGACTAAAGAATAGAATGATATGGACAACTGGATCTATACAGGCGGAGGAACAGTGAAAATCAGGCGTGAGATGTAAAAGATGTGAGTCAAAAGATCACATCTCACGCAAAATGAATAGCGGCAATAATAACGTCCCGTGGCTCATGATCTAGAAATGGTTTGAGCCGCTGGCCGTTCACTCGGAAGGTACTCTCAGAAGATAACTCAGATATATCAATGCTACCGTTATCATGTACCTTTCTGACCAAATAGGGTCCTTTCCATTTGCTCTGTAGCTTCCCTGGAAATAATCTAAGCCTCGCATCAAACAGCCATACTTTCTGTCCAATCTCAAAATGCTTGTGGCTGATATGAGAATCATGCCACTCTTTGACTTTCTCCTTATAATGTAGGCTGTTTGAGAAAGCTGCATCTCTAAGCTCTTCCAAGGCGGCTAACTCTGCCCTCCTCTGGTCTCCTATACCATTTGGATCCATCAATATGTCTGTAACTGCCCAGAGTGACTTGTGCCTCAGCTCAACTGGTAGGTGGCAGGGCTTGCCATACACGAGGCGGAAGGGAGATGTACCCAATGGAGTCTTGAAAGACGTCCGATATGCCCACAAGACCGAATCCAAAAGCTGTGACCAATTCTTTCGGTCAGGGCGGACGACTTTCTGCAAAATATTCTTGATCTCCCTATTCGACACTTCAGCTAGACCATTTGTCTGTGGATGATATGGTGTAGCAACACGATGATCTATGCCGAACTCGGTAGCAAGTGCCTTCACCTGGTCGTTGATGAATGAGATCCCCCGTCAGAAATCAAAACTCGTGGAACCCCAAACCGCATGATAATGTTCCTCTTCAAAAATTTGCAAACTGTCTTTGCATCTGCGGCTCGGGCGGGGATAGCCTCAACCCAACGACTAACATAATCTACGGCCAACAGAATGTACTCAAATCCCTGACTTTTAGGGAATGGACCCATGAAATCGATGCCCCATGCGTCAAAAACCTCACAGAAATGAATGGGCTGCATCGGCATCATATCACGCTGTCCACAAGTGCCCATCCTCTGACAGTCAGTACACCTCTTCACGAACTCATCAGAATCCTTGAAGAGTGTAGGCCACCACAAGCCGGATTGGAGCACTTTCTGTGCCGTTCTCCTCCCAGAATGATGTCCTCCTGCCTCAAGCTTGTGGCAGTAAGTGAGGACACTATGATGCTCCTCCTGAGGAATACACCGACGCCAGATGCTATCCCCTCCTTCGTGGTAAAGGATGGGATCCTCCCAGTGGTAGGACTTGGCCTTCGCAAGGAAGGTCTCAATCTTCTGCTTGGGCCAATCTTGTGGGACTTTCCCAGCAACGAGAAAGTTCACAATATCGGCATACCACGGGAGCGAGGCGATAGCAAGGATCGCCTCATCTGGGAAGGTATCACAAATGGGATCAATCTGCTCAGAATCCTCAGGCTGCTCTAATCGGGATAAATGGTCCGCCACCACATTCTTGACTCCAGGCTTATCCTTGATCTCAATGTCGAACTCCTGGAGTAGAAGGATCCATCTAGTAAGTCTGGCCTTGGCATCCTTCTTTGACATGAGGTACCTGATGGCGGTGTGGTCTGTGTACAAGGTCACTCGGGATCCAATGATATATGATCTGAATTTATCTAGGGCAAACACTACTGCTAGCATCTCCTTCTCTGTGACCGTATAATTCCGCTGAGCGGAATCCAATGTGCGGCTAGCATAGTGTATCGCAAACGGTACTCCATCCCTCCTCTGTCCTAGCACGGCCCCTACGGCAAAATCAGAGGCGTCCGTCATGATCTCGAATGGGAGAGACCAATCGGGTGGCTGAAGGACAGGAGCCTCAATCACACACTGCTGGAGAGTTTCAAAGGACGAAAGACACTTGTCATCAACAAGGAACTCGGTGTCTTTCGTTAAGAGGTCAGTCAACGGTCGGGCAATCTTGCTGAAATCATGAATAAATCTCCTATAAAAACCAACGTGCCCCAGAAATGACCGTAACTGCTTCAGATTGGACGGCGGTGTGAGTTTCCTAATGACATCGACCTTGGCCGGATCAACCTCCATGCCTCTGTTGGAGATGATGTGGCCAAGCACCGTCCCTTGAGTCACCATGAAGTGACTCTTCTCCCAAGACAGAACCAAGCGGGTATCAATACATCGCTGGAGCACTCGGTCTAGGCAGTCAAGACAGGAATCGAATCCGTCGCCGTAAACCGAGAAGTCGTCCATGAAGACCTCCAAGCACTCCCCTACCATGTCCGAAAATATCGACAGCATGCATCTCTGAAAAGTCGCAGGGGCGTTACATAGCCCGAATGGCATGCGTCGGAAGGCATAAGTACCGAAGGGACAAGTAAAGGTGGTCTTCTCCTGATCCTCAGGAGCGATGGCCACCTGGTTGTAGCCCGAGTACCCATCCAGGAAGCAATAATGGCTCTTCCCTGCCAGTCTCTCTATGATCTGGTCAATAAAAGGCAGGGGAAATGGTCCTTCTTGGTGGCCTGGTTGAGTCTCCTGTAGTCAACGCAGACCCTCCAAGAGGTGGGTACTCGTGTAGCAATCTCCTCTCCCGACTCACTCATCACAGTAGTGATGCCCGTCTTCTTGGGCACCACATGCAAGGGGCTAACCCACTTGGAGTCGGAAATGGGATAAATAAAATCTGCACTCCACCATTTTGATATTTCCTTCATAACAACCTCTCTTAGGTTGGGGTTCAGCCGCCGCTGGAACTCACGCGACGGCTTTGCCCCTTCCTCGAGATAGATATGGTGGGAGCACAACGAGGGACTAATCCCATGGAGATCTGCTACGCTCCATCCAATTGCCTTGTGGTTCTTTTCAAGAACCTCCATCAGACGGGATTCTTGCTCTCCAGTCAGATCGGCAGAGATGATGACTGGGTGCATCTCAGACTCTCCCGCAAGGAATCTATACTTCAACGAAGTAGGGAGCGGCTTTAGCTCTGGACAGCTGGGTGCTGGCAAATCTGGCTTCTGAAGAAGATGTGTGTATGCGGACAATTCTGCCAAATTTGCCTGGGAAAATGACAACGAACTCTCACAAACTGGATCTGGAGAAGGCGGGTCCTCTGCATTGTCTCTGATCTGTTCTGCCTCTACCTCCTCCTCATCTGTAGGCTCAGGTGGATCCAGATCTGGCATTTGATCATCACAATCTGCCCAATCAGATTTGAATCCGAGGGGATCTATATCAGACTCGGTGGCATCAGTACCACCGGAGAACGAGGTGGCATCAGCACCACCATCACTGGAAATCGTGTCGCGATCAAGGTCCGACTCTGCTGACTCAATAGTATCCTGAACCAGGGTTGTGCTCTCCAGACTATCCTCTGCTGTCATCTCTGCATCAGCTGTATCTGAATATGAGAGGATGGTCTGTGCTACAGGATCTGCCCACGCTGCCTCATCATCTGTGATCACAAAATCACAGTCCTGGTGGATGTCTGGCTCTGTGTCTGTCAGCTGCTCTGAATCTGTACTGCCATGTGAGCGGGATCTGGATCTGGCTCTGTGGTCCTTAACCGTCTCTATTTGTATACTCTCGCCCTGAACGCGAAAGTACACCTTCCCGCTATCATGATCAGTCACCGCTTTGGCTGTGGCCAAGAACGGACGACCAAGGATGATGGGGGAATCGGTCAACGAGTCAGGGGTCTCCATGTCCAGTACTACGAAGTCCACGGGGAATTGCAAGCCCTGAATCGTGACGACAACGTCTCGCAACAACCCCTTTGGCCTCTTGACAGACCGATCAGCAAACTGAAGGTATGTCCTGCTCTGTCTGAGAGTGCCCAACTCTAAGTGGTCGAGAAGGGCTGCCGGAAGAAGGTTGATCGACGATCCGCTATCTAATAGAGTGCGGTCGAACCTCTGCTCACTAATATGACATCTGACATACGGGGCCCCTAAATCTGGCCTCTTAGTCGGCAGATGGTTCTGGATCGCGTAACACGTGGCTTTTGTCAGCACATGGATCTCTGCGGTCTTGTTCCTCTTCGTCCTCCTGACTGTGGTCCTATCTCTTAGGGATCGCTGAAGAAGAGGAATGTGCTGCAAAGCCTCATTGAGGGTCAGCTGAATGTGAAATCGGTCTATCATGCTCTGGCTGAACTCCTCCTGCTCTCTCTTTTTTGGGTCTTTTTCTTTTTTCTTCCCCTTCCCCAACTCAAGGGCTCTAGGAAAGGGGATCACAGGGTCCTTCTCAGATGAAGGACTAGGAATAGGTCTAGACGGTTCGATGACCGGATCCTCACAAACATCATTCACCACAGTGGGATCAGAATAAACTAAACCTTTTCCTTTATTCAAATCAGAGTTCCGAGATACATTCATGCGAGGAAAGACAACATTTCTATCAGAATAAGTGTTGGTGGCATCAGTACCACCTCTAGTTGGCTCTACAACTAGACGTCTTGCGGCCTCAGTACCGCTGGCTGGCTCGGCTCTGCTGGTGGCGTCAGTACCACCTCCTCGATGTGGTGAAATGGCGGCCTCAGTACCGCCTGTGGAATCAGCATCTCGGGTGGCATCAGTGCCACCCTCATCATCATGTGCGGCTTCAGTACCGCTCTCCTCTTCCTCATCTGGCGCTCTAGATGGATCCTCGTGTTGTCGCTCAGATGAGGCGCCTCCTGCTGGTCTTCTACCGCTCCTAAGTGTGACAAAATCAGCATCAAATATATCCGACGAGATAACATCAAATGAGTCACTAGAAGGGGTAGGCTCAGTGTGAACTACCTGCTCAGATTTCCTCTTCAAGTTATTCGGATTAGGCTCGATCTGTGCAGGGATGGCGGCCTTCCCTCTCATCAGGTCCCGCATCTCCTGGCGGAACTCGTCCATCTCCCGTCTAAATGTAGCCTGCTGCTCTGTGAAGAGGCGGGCTAGATCATCCATGGCGGGGCTCTCATGGGAGCCCGACGGGTTGCCTCTCTGGTAATGAGGCTGCTGGACCTGGTGCTGGCTGTGTCTGAGAGGGGTAAGAGGAAGGATGCTGCTGCTGGTGAGCCTGCTGCTCACGTCTCCAACTCTGTCCCTGCTGCTGGTAGGGACGAGGTACGAAGGATGATGGCTGGTATGCTGGGGGCTGCTGGTGATCTCTCTGCTGGGAGTACTGCCCCTCCCTGACCGGCTGGCTGCTGCTGGGACTGGCTACCCCCATTCCCCCACCTGAATCCGGGATGGTCTCGTCGGATTCCAGGTTGAGGGCGGTCATACCAAATCCCGTTGACATCCATCAACGGTTCAGCATCGTAAGGGGCTGGTGGGAGTACATCCAGAGGCTGATCCGGCTGATATACCACCATCTGTAAGTCTGGAGATGGTGGTGACTGGTAAGAGGGCTGCTGCTGGGTACGGCTCCGCCTGTACAAGGTGAACTTGTCTAGGCTGCTGCAAAGAGCTGGAGCGCTGGGACGAGCTGCGGCTGCCACCGGAATCGCCTCGCGACAGAAGACGGGGCTGAGGAGCCGTCTGTGCCTCCTGAAGACACAAGAGCTGGGTCTTCATGTCGCTCAGAGTTTGTGCCATTTCCTCCATCTGAGTTATGCCCTGGCACTGCTTCTTCTCTATGATTTCCATGCGGTCCAACTTCTCGCTGATAATCCCATGTCCGCAGCGGCCGACTCTGCCTGTGCGGCTGCAACTGTGGACGAACTGGATGGACCTGCATCAACCCGTGCTATCCGCTGGTACTGCACGGGTCCTGGCGGCTGAACTCTCTGTGTGTACAACCGAGTCTGGGACATCACCATGTAATTCTCGGACATCTCCTCAAAGATGGCCCAGACTTGGTTGTGGTCCTTGGCAAAGTAGGACCCGCCGCAAGAAGCATTCACCAGTCCCTGAAGCTCTGGCGTCAGCCCACTGAAGAAGCTCTGAACTAGGTTCGGCTTCGAAATGTCGTGGTGTGGGCATCTATCCAGAAGCTCTCTGAACCTCTCCCATGCCTCGTGAAATTGCTCGTTAGGGAGCATGGAGAAGTTGTTGATCAGGGACCTTGCTGCATTCGTCCGCCCGAGTGGATAGTACTTGTTCAAGTACTCGGTGCGGAGCTGCTCCCAGGTGTAAACAAACTTCCCTAAATGTTTCAGCCAGGCGGCTGCTCTATCTGCCAGTGAAAAAGGGAAGGCCATCATCCGAATCGTATCTTGGTCCACACGACGGTCGTGGACAGTGCTGCAGATCATCAGAAACTCCTGGAGATGGAGGTGGGGTTCCTCAGTGGCGAGTCCGTGAAAATGAGGAAGCATCTGCAGGGTGTTCGGAGGGAACTTGAAATCCCCCACGATAGCAGGAATCACCACCCATTGGTGCATCAGTGTAGATCCGGGGTTGTGAAGTTCCCGCATCGGTCTTGCTGCGGCGGCGGCTGCCGCTGCTGCGGCTGCTGCTGCTGCGGCTGCTGCCTCTGCATCAGCATCAGGGATGTCTTCCGGCTCGCTCGGCTCGTCTCGCTCTCTTCCGGAGTCTCTCCAACTCCCTCCTCATCTCTATCATGAATGCCCCCTGATCGCGTAACTGTTGCTGAACCGTCTCTAATGATGCGATCAGGGTGGAGTTGATCGCCCCTTGGTCTAAGACAAAATGTTCGGCTGGGCGATCGTCTGAACTGCCGGCTCCGGCCATATGGACGTTTGCAAAATCAGATGAGCCTAACTCAGGTTCTGTTAAATTAATTCGTCTCTCCTCGGGCTCATGTCTCTCAGTTAGCAGAAGAAAGGGGATCGAGGGGGAACAGGGTGGAATCGAACTCGGGCCCGGAGAGCTGGTCTCGACTCTCACGGGCCAACCTAGACGATGGAATAGACGCGCCTGAAAGCGGTGCAGCCAGAGGCTGCCTAAGAGATCGTCTACCCATCATCTTGATCTTGGCGAGTTGAGCGGATGGGATCTGGAGAAAATATGATAGCAAAGCAAACCCCCGGTTCACCAACGCAACACAATCTGAAGACCGTGAAAGATCGGTCAATTTATCTTGTCAATTTTACTTGGTGAACATACAAAGATATCAGAGCGATTACGTGACCTGCTGGGATACCCGATACTCTCTCAACCGACTGTCCCGCACAGAAAAGTCGGTAATCAGTCGAGATGAGCACCGGAGGGCTTTACCTAGTGTTCGGGTCACTCTCTCGCACAATCAAACCAAACAATGAGGGGGTTGCTCTCCCCCAAGACAAGTTTTTAATGTGAGTGTCTTTTAGGGTCAATAATGTTATCCAGTCCCAATTTTTCTGTTTTTTCTTTTTAATTTTTTTTTTCGAAATAAATACAAGCGGCCTAACGATTTTTCCGATTCTCCTGATGATTAAGTCAAAAACAGAGGGAGAAGACGAAAAAAAGCCGATGCGCGAAGCAATCAATGATGCATGCAGAGAAAGAAATGCGTACCTTGTCTCCAGCACTCTACATGCAAGTGATCCGCGCAGAATTTAAAGACAGAATAAAACTACCTAAATGGTGCAGCGGGAAAAACCGAATCCTAGATGAGCAACTTCTATTGATCGTGAAGAACATAGTTAGCTAACCGAATCGAGTCCGGAGTCCGATCTTGGGAGTCACTCGGTGCCCGCCACAACGGGTCCTGCCAGCGCTGTATGTGACTCCTCACGGCACGTGGTCTCAAATCCAATTAAACTAACTTTTTCAGTGAATTTTATTAAGGTCCAATTACGTTCTATAGGAACAGATATTCTATTAGGTGTTGGGCCTTAAAAATCTACGTCACAATCAATCAAAATTCCTATGTCTAGGGGCTAAAACCGCTAGAAACACCGGAAAAGGCAGCTAGCTATAAAACCACGATAAAAGCCGCGAAAATCTAAATGGGTCCCCCGAGCACACCGGTGCTCGGCGAAACAGACCCGCTAAGTTACAAGTGTCCACAGATGTCCAAAGTCCAAGTCTAAGTTATTACAACAAGAATAATGTTCTCTCTCTCTCTGAATAGAAAATTTCTTCTCTCTCTCTCTCTTCCTGCTCTTCTTCCCGTGCGGGTCCTCAAAAAGTGTACTCCAAGTCTTCCACGCAGTTCCTCGCACAAAAATAGAAAGAGAGAGTGTCAGAAAACAATTATAATGTAGAGAGACAAAAATAGAAGAATGAAATCTGACTACAAAGCCGTGCTCCCCGGCAACGGCGCCATTCTGATGACCGACAGATCACGAGAGATCAAGGGAGATAAATAACAGGTCGTTGCGACCTCAATCCCTCGAAAATCGATCAACAAGAAAATGAACCACTCAAAGAGATCAATCAATCAAAACACAAAATAGAGCGGTCCTGCTAGAGGATTAACCTGGTATAGCTCCCAGGGTCGAACACAAGGAGCACAGATTGGCCTTGCGGGCCTACGATGTAGTCAGAAATCCAAGTGAGTCTTTTTTATGGTTTGTATTTGTTTTTTATATTTTTTTAGATTTTTTAAAAGATGAGAGAAATGAGAGAAGGGGAAAACAAGGCAACTTCAACAATTTATACAACACACAGAAAATGATGCAAAAATTCCACAAAATGGTTTTTAGGTTTTTTAGGTTTTTACTGTTTTTGGTGAATTTTGGAATTTTCTAATGGGGAAATTATTATTAAAAATCAAACAATGCAATAAACAGAGGGGTACTGTCCAGCAAGGCTTAAGATCCAAAAATAAAATAATTTTGGATCTCAAAAAAGCTCTGAAGGTAATTTTTCTGTATTCTATAAAGAATAAGGAAAATTTAGGCACCCTAATTATTGTTTTTGGATTTTTAATTTATTTATTACAATTTTATGAGTTTTTAGGGGTTTTTCAATTTTTAGGGTTTTTAAGTGATGAAAAGTAGCCAAAATTGGCTAGAAAATCAAACAACAAGCAATTAACAGTACCTAATTTTTTTGGAATTTTTGGTGGAGTTTTTAGATTTTTTTGGTATTTTTAAAGTCAAACAGTAGCAAAAATAAGGGTTTTTGAATTTTTAAAAATAATAAATGAAATCAAAAATGTCCCCAAAAATCATAGAAATTCCTACACCATGGCAGGAGCCATGTGTCAAAATTTCATTGGATTGGAGGTCGTTTGATATTTTATTCAAAAATAAAGGTGGGGCACTGTGCACAGGGACCTATGTGCAAATACCCCAAAAGTTCTGGGGTCCTGGTGCAAAATACCCAAGAAGTCACGTGCCAAGCACGTGCCTGGGGCACTCAAGGACCTAAATGTAATAAAAATAAGTTCCAAGGACCTATTGATAACTCGTATCAAAAGTCCAGGGGCTTATATGCAATTTACCCAAAATAATTCGCACATGTGCAAAAACAATGCTCACAGGGGTATAATTGCAATTTCACAAAAATATTCATTCATTGCATAACATTCCAGAACTACAGGGCTAAAGATGCAAAAATCCCAACAAAACACGTGACGAAGCACGTGGGTCTCTACTGGCAGGGGTATAAGTGCAATTAAAATAAAGCGCGAGGTCCTTGATGCAAATATCCCAGAAAATAAACAACTTGACTTGAAAGTTACAGGACTAAAAAGAAATAAAACAAACAGAGGGGGGCCTACGATATTTACCCCTTTATTAACCGACGGTCGGATGTGCGCCACGTGGGTGATCTGACGGCTGGGATGCGCGGCGCTTTACTTCTTCGGCTCTTGGACTCGATCGACGGTGGAGGGAGAGGCACGTGGACGATCGAGCGGTGCTGGGTCTCTGCGCCTCTCTCCTCGGCTGCACGGTCCGGATGAGATCCTCTGATTGATCGACGGTTGCTGCTCCTCCTCAGATGAACGGCTAGGATCAGAACTGGAGCGAGGGCTTCATCGGACGGCTCTGGAAGATGGAGGAAGAACTGATGGCCGGCGAACTTCGCCGGCCTCCTGCTGTGCGCTCTGGTCCTCCTCTGCTGCGCCTGAAGGTCGGAGAAGATCCGGCGTGAGGTTGCGCAGCTGCTGCGGGTCTCCGATGGTCAAACCAAGCTCCGAGGAGCTCGAGCAAGGCCGCCGGAGAAGAAGCTCCTGGCTTGAAGTTGGGAAGCCTCAGACGCCTCCCTTTGGACCTGCAAAAGAGTTCAGAAGCTTCGCGGGTCGAGGGCAAAGTGCCTCGACCCAAGAAGGCGGGGTGAAGGTGGACGGTGCGGCGTGGCGAACGAGCTCCGGCGAAGCGGAGGCGATGGAACTCGAATCCCAGATCCTGTGCGATCTGGGTTGAATGAGCGGGCGTAGAAGGTGCGTGGGGACACGGTGAAGGTGATGGTCGGGTCGGATTGGAAGATGGGTGATCGGAGTGGCCGGAATCGAAGAAATGCGGCGGAGATAAGATTTGGGCGAAAATCAAAAATTGGAAGAAATTAGAAGAAACTAAGGGTACCTGATGGATGCTGGAGACTATGCTGGAGCTGGGCTTGCTCCTGGTCGTAGCTTCGAAGGGCGTCAAGGCCTGAAGCTCGATGCTCAACGCCGGCGGCGGAGCAAGGACGGCGAAGTTACGCCGGATCGATGGATACGCTTCCTCACCTCACTGCAACAAGGGCACAGCTTGCTGTCACTCTCGCGATGCCAATGGAGGTCACTGGGAAGGAAGAGAAGGGCCAAAGATGCGGCGCGGAGGCGGCGGAGGGAAGAATATATAATGTGACCGGGGCGATTAGGGTTGAGGGCTGACAGCAAAGGAAGGCGTGGATTTGATGGCGAAGGATCCGACGAGGGAGAGGGATGAATGGCGAAGAGTCCGGGCGCGGGGGATGCGTGGGAGACAGCCTGGAGTCGCGTGGGAAATTCGGCGAAGGTGGCGCGGCGCGCGACTTCCAGAAAAGGAAGGAGGTCGCGGGGGAGTTGACCGGGGTCAACATTCCCCCGTGGACCAGTCAGACGATGCCACGTGTGTGCTATTTTTGTTTTATTTTTTTAGGGTAGAAATAGGCCGAATTAGAGAAAACTCAAAACATGAAATATTTTTCTTTATTTTTTTTCTATTTTTTGGTGATTTTTAATTAATTTTTGGAAATAAAAAATAGGGTAGCTATATATATAGGTATATGTACACTATATGGATTTTTATTTTTGATTTTTTATTTGTTATTTTTATGTGTTTTTATGCTCATTTTGTATTTTATTTATTTACAAGATAAAATGAGGAATAAAAGAATATTTTTATTTTATTTTTATCACTTATATACAAGGGTGAAATAAATGGTTGAATACATTTATATACATGGTATTTATACAATGTATTTTTGTATTTTCAATTTTGTAATTTTTATTTGATTTTGTTTTGTTTCTTGTTATTTTATATATTTACAAAATGTAACATAGAATACTTACAAGAAGTTTAGAAAATAAATGAATTTATTTACAAGGTTAAATAAATACAAGAGTGTGGTTTATACACATGGTGAAAAGAAGGGTATTTTTGAATTTTTGATTTTTATCTTTTTATTTTGTTTTTAATAGCTTCTAAATATACACACAATATGGACAAACATCTTTTTGGGTGAGGAAAATATAAAGTTTCATTTATTTACAAATATATACATATGTGAGCCCCTATCTCCCTCTACTTGGCTTTTATGCGGTCAGGCCCATGCTGAGCCCTCCCTTGGGTTAGGTTGCTCAATATTTATTCTAAATATTTCCCTCTTTTTCTTTTTGCTCTTTATTCTTTTATTTTGTGCACAAAAACATGCTAATTATAGGTTTTTACACAATGCATGCTTCTGGTAATTATTTGTATTTACACATATCTACATGTATTTGCAAAGGTTTTTGTAGCTAAAATAATAGAATAAAGAGTGATGAATGGGTATTCATCATTGCCTACAAAAAATTTCTTACAATAGCATCTCACTTCAACAAATAACACACTTGTGTGGAAGGCAAGATGCAAACCCCTCGCAATATCGTGCTTTTAAGCGGACCAGAATGGGCGCGGATCTTTTGCAGTAATGCAGAGGTCTACTGTAAAACCACGGTCAGTGATTGCTGCTCGTTCTTGATCGAGCGACTCGCACGAAATCCTACAGTATGGGCCCGTAAAAGTGGGATTTCGTGCAAACCGCTCGATCAAGATCGAGCGGCTCGCGTAGGCTAACATTATACAACAGACCTCTGCATTACTGCAGAGGATCCGCTCGTGACCAGAATTGGATAACATCTCCATTACCTAGGGATGAGCATTGGGTAGGACCGGCCCGGCCCGGCCCGAGCCCGAACGATAAATGGGTGGGCTTGGGCTTAATTGTTTGTCTGATCCAATTTTTGGATCGGGTTCGGGCAAGCTTGGGAAACTAGCCCGAAGCCCGTAGGCCGGCCCGAATATAGGCCCGAGTGTAAGCCCGTATATAAGCCCGATGTTTTTTTTTCATATGTAATTTATGATTTCTAATATCACATTTGATCTTCCTTCTTAAATTGCCATTATTATATGCTATTTAGACATCAACCATGTTCATGTTTTGAAGACATACGTATTCAATTTATATATTTACATATTAAATGTGTATTATATCCACGTTTTAATTTTTTTTAATATAGAGGGCCGGCCCGACCCAACCCGTCCCCGAGCCCGACCCATGTACTTACGGGTCGGGCTCGGGTTTGGGCTGTAATTTCTGAAATTCAACGGGCCTAGGCCCAACCCGTAAGCCCGTAAATTGAAACCGGGCTCGGGCTAGACTAGGTTTAGACCAAGCCCGATGTTCGTCCCTACTATTACCTCTACGAAGCATTAATGTTGTTGTTGGGGAAGAATGGGTGCTCGCTACCCGTGGGAGAAGAGTCGTGGGAGAAGAGGAAGCGTCTGAAGTTAGGAAGGAGATGACTCCCTACGGAGAAAGGAGTGTGAGAGGACACAAGGGTTGTGAATAGACCTGGCCAAATTGCGGGCCGGGCCGGCCCATGGGCCGGGCCGAACGGGCCGAGGTTAAAAAACCTCTGTCCAAAGCCCGCCCATGGGCCCCCATGGCCCATTTTGACCATTTTCCATTGATTTTTTTAATGATATTTCATACGCATAAATGATTTTATTAATACCATCTATACTTTATAATAACTAATATACGTAGTTTACATGTTACTTGACATGTAATTCATTGAATTTTTATTAAAACTAGGCTCATAAATGAAAAACTTAGAGCATATCATATTAACATATGTATAATTTGACATATATTTATATTTTTTATTTTTTGCAGGCCGGGCCGGGAAAAAACATGCTTAAATTTCGAAGCCCTAGCTCGGCCCATGAGCGGGCTGGGCGGGCGGGCCCCCAGCCCGTTGGCCAGATCTAGTTGTGAAGCAAAACACATGGGGTTTTAGGGGTAGGAAAATTCAAATCTTGGAAGGGGAAGTAACAAATATAAGGTCGGTTCAACCGATTATATCTGTCGGATGAACCATATCAGACCATCATGTTTTATTTTTGATGTATTTAATTAATTCGTACATTTAAAATTCAGATGATGATCGAATTTTTAATCAAATCCTAATTAAATCGATCGAACTGGCTGATCCGTTCTGATTTTTAAAACTTCGATCCTGTTACTAAATCCCACTTTCCTAAAAGGTTTGCCCACCAAGTCGATGGGTTCAATAAGCCCGTTAGGAAAGAGCAAATCTTATATCATCAAAGTTCATGGAACCTTTTGCATGAGATTTCAACTATAAGACCCTGCAACATATATTCATGCAGGGAAGTGGATCATCTGAGAGTGGAACCACTCGATCATGATCGAGCGGTTCACACAAAACCCAGAGTTTGGTGACCCCTTTGTACGAAAGCTTCAATGTAGAGTCGTCATCGAGTAGTATCCTTCGGAGGAGAAGAAAGCAAACAATTCCACTTCAACTTCAGAATATAAAAGATATATTTTTTCTTTTGAACCAGGACGAGAAGAAAGCAAACAGTTCCACTCCTGCATTAACACTAATACGATTCTAGCAGATGAACTCGATGTAATCTTACAACCAAACTTGCCATAATACTCTACAATTTGCTCTGGATATGCTGATACGAGACAGCCACAACAATCAAACAGTCCCGATAGCTCCATCAACATCTCCGGGAGACAGAATGAAAATCACAGTAGAGGGATCCAGATATTTGGATCCTCTTGGATGGTTCACATCGATCATGACATCAATATTACTCATCCATAGCCCGTTCTTCCTGTCAGAATAATTTGATTAATTACTGTAAAAAAGTCCACATCTGATCTATTTAATGGTCTCCAACGACGAATAATCGGCCATTTTCTGTTGGCGAGCATTGACAGGGAAATGGGGAAGTGGTTGAGGGGTCAATAGGGCGACGCGACGGAGTTGATGTCCTGTTAGGAGAAGGGAAGACGCAAACACTGTATTTGTTCTCAAGACGCGTTTAGTTTGATTTTATTCGCAGTTTGTCTGCTGTCGTCCTTCGGATACTGCAACTTGACCATATTATAAAATCTTTGTTCGTTCATCACGAGAGCCCCACATTTAGGTTTTGATATGATCAAACCCTAATATTCTATAATTGGCAGAATGCCCTACGGTTCAAATACCCATTTGTTAGCTGGGACACGGATAGGCTACCTTCTCCATGAATTATTTTCATTGTCATATTACAAAAATGGTAGTGTTATTTATATGCTATATTAAAGGGGCTGCTGTTGGTTTATCTAGTGTGTAGATATTTACAAAATGCATGCAGATAATATGCATGTTGAGGTAGGAGTGCAGCTGAATAATAGAGATCTCGTATAAAATATCGTGACATGAGAGAGTTTGATTTTTTTTAAATGGATATTTTTTTAGAAGGATAATAGATATGATTATGAGAATGAGTGTGATGGGCATTCGATCGATGGCGAATTTACTCGAGGGTAGAGGAAAAAAGTGCGGTTAATAGGCATTACCCATTTTGCTCATTTAAAGAAGTGTTAAATGGAGAGCTCTGTATCGAGAATGTGCGTGCATGGATGCATGATAACGGATGCAAATACATGGAGGATGTGGCATTTAGGGAGGAGTTGTCGGATGGGTTCCTCTCCTTGTAGAACTCAACGCTTAAATAGGGAAATGTGTACTTCTAATTTCAATTTGCCCCGATGTTGGAAAAAGAAGCCTTTGTCTTTTGGGAATAAGAAGGCTCCTATGCGAACCCTAAGGATTCAAGCCTTCGTATTCTCTCATCTTTATATAAAGGATCTTTGGACCCTCATCAAAAGCTTCCAACTCAAGAGAGCAATCGGTGAAGGAAGTGATCAAGAAGAGAAGAAGTTGCTCACTGGTCTGTTTTTTCAAAAGTGATCGGAGATGGAAATGCATCCATGTCTTTAGATTTGTGGACTTCCAAGATTTCAAGATGTCAATCCACTGTTGACCATGATGATTTGTTTCGCTTAAATTATCTCTGTCTTTTATTATTTTTATTATTGAAGAGAGTGCATGTTTTTTTGAAAGTCCCTCATGGGTTAGAGCTTTGACTACAATGATTGGTTTTAGGTTGAAATCAACCCCGTCACTTTCCCACTTACATTGAGGGATTTACATGAAAAAAGTGCATAATCTACGGTTGATTCGATGGTCAGATATTATGTGTGATTGTAGTTGTAGTTGTATTTGAGATAACATGTAGGATATATTTATCAACTTTATTTTTCCTACAATCCGATTGATACAGAGAACACGTTCACACCAAGTACTAGTGTGAAAGCCAACATGATTGATAAAATGTAGTACAATATCAATAGGATTATCAGCTTGAACTGAATTACTAGTCAACTTTTGCACGATTTTAACTGTTTAAGTTGGTAGTTCTTGTGTCAATCTAAAAACTAAAATCCAATCAAATTAAGCATTTAAAATGCAAAGAATAACATGTATTGTGGTGCAGTACCTGGTTGAACCACATGGACACAGAATAGGGCAATGCAATCAAAATCCCCACAATTTAATTACACATAATCAACTCCAAATATGTTTATTTCTATGTTTTTAAAGGATATGGTAAGATCCTTAAGCGCATCATGGAAGCGTGAGGATCGCATCGTATGCGATCGGGAGCGACTAGTCACATTAGTTGCTTGATGCAGCTGAAATTAAAATTTTCTATGTGACGAAACCACATGATCCAAGAACACTTCTCTGATCATTTCGTCTAAACCACAAACAAGTAATAGAATTACCTCTTGAAGCGTGGTTGCGATCGAGTCTCTAAACGAAGAGATCTCTTGTCTAAAGTCCGATCCAACGGAGGAGACGCTTGCGAGCGTGTTGATGAAACACGCGCTCCTCGCAATCCATGTTGATGATCCAAGCAACGGATCTCCAGATCTCATCCCATGAGATACGACGTCTTATTCATGAGCGAGACACACCGAAGGAGACGGAGATCCACGAGCAAACGATCGGGCATCATAACGACGACATTGCGGCAATGGAGAATCTCTCTAGGGCATCCATGGTGGACAGCCACATGAGAGAGAGAGAGAGTGGGCGTGTAGAGAGAGAGAGAGACTTATGTTCTCATTGTGTTGTTGTAACCAAGAAGAGCAAGGGGTGCCCTTCTATTTATAATATTTTGGGATCCATGGATCTCAATCCATGGGCAACATAAATCCAATGGCTTACATTGATTTGTGTTTCTTTTAATGGCCATGATCTTGTTGTTAAAAATACAACAATAATTAATCTAATAAAATCAAATATATACTCAATATAATTTGATTTACATTAAATCAATCTTCATTGAAGAAATAGGAAGGAGGCAAGCCTCCTTCCATAATAGGAGTGGACGGCTACCATATTCCATGGTGGAATTATAGCCGTCCACCCTCTATATGAGGAAGGTGGCTCTCCTTTCTATATTACATGAGATTACATTATCTAAGGATTCTCTCCAATATTCGCAATAATTTTTATTGCAAATTATTTCACAAAAAAAAATCCAATTTATTTTGTGAACATTGCAATCATGTCATTGGAAATTTATAAATCGCATTCACGACCCAAAATAAAATGTGAATTACATTTTCAATATAATGTCCTATGTGAATCCAATTCACATTAACATTTAACTAACAAATGTAAATTACAAATAGCACTCTTTATATATTATAAATCACATTTATAATATATATGACTAATATGGATATTGGTATCCATATTATTCACATCCATGATAATTAAATCACATTTAATCATCTTGGATTTCTATTCTCATGTTCTCAAATAATATGAATCACATTCACATTATTCACATCTTTGATAATCAAATGTCATTTAGTTATCTAAGATGACTCTCTTCATAATATGAATCAAATTCATATTATTCATGATAATTAAATCACATTTAGTTATCAATTTTATCAATGCTTGGATATATAATATCAATAATGAAATTAGGCTGAACTCTTTCAAGGATAATGCGCTTTCTCTGCGGATACTTGGAGATAAGGACATAGCGATTGTATTATTCTACGTATAGTGACTTGGATATTGAGATCACATCTCAAATCCAGATCTCAAACCTCCCATAGATGCTTCATTAAATCAAGACCGCCTATCTAATCTTCTCATTGCATCTGAATCACATTCAGATAAATGTCCAACATTTGGACCAAGATCAGATTACTTCTCTACTGAGAGGAGTCACTAAAATCCAGACCCATTCATCACTCCCTAGGAATGGAAGCGTCATGGTTATACAATCGTTTATGATCACATCACCCTCAACTATTCCCAATACCTGTACATCATGCATACTGGAAGACTCAGAATAAACCCGAAGTATTAGATCGACTTTACACCGTCTACTTCAAGGTTTTATCAGTAAGTTTCTCATTTGATTATTGGGAGTCGGTATCGATCATATACTTCCAAAAGTATATATCATACCTAGTGATGACCGCCCGAACGATTAAGGTAAAGGTAAAGAAATGGTCGTTGCGACCTCAACAATTCATACTAATATGACGCACTCAGCAGCTCCTAATGACCCAAAGAAAGCCCCTGGCTTTTCAGTACTTCAAAAAGACCCTCCTGTTGAGGATTTGTCACCTTATCAGACGAGAATCCCTTCTCAAAATCAAAAAGAAATTGATCTTCGCTAGAAAAAGAACGAGAGCTAGAAAAAGAACGAGAACCATGAGAAAATCCTCAAACCATATCCTAAACAATCTATCCTACATCAGTCCTAATTCCAATAAAGAGTTCCAAAGCTTTTTGTATCACTCGGGCTAAGTATATCAAGAAAAATCAACCACTCAGAACATGTAAAACTAATCGAGCACAAAAGAGAGCGGTCCTAGCTATGAGATTAACCTGGTATAGCACCCAGGGTCGAACACAAGGAGCACAGATTGGCCTTGCGGCCTACGATGTAGTCAGAAATCCGAGAGAGTATTTTTTTTAGTGTTTTTAAGGGTTTTTATATTTTTTAGGATTTTTGGAATATAAAGAAAACCGGAAAAGCACACAAACAATTAACTTGAACAATTTATTTAATGCATTAAAAAGCAAGCAAAAATTCAGACAAAAATATTTTTATGTGTTTTATATATTTTTTTTATGTTTTTGGTGAATTTTTGAGATTTTTCTGATGTTTATTTTATTTCCTAAAAATCAAACAGTGCGAAAAGCAAGGGGTACTGCCCAACCAGGCCCAAAACCCAAAGATAAAATATCTAAGGATCTCAAAGGGGCCTGGAGGTAATTTTCCTGTATACTAGAGAAGACAAGGAAAACTTGAGCACCAAAATTATTGTTTTTGAGTTTTTAAATTATTTATTATGATTTTTAGGAGTTTTGAGGTGTTTTTAAGTTTTTAGGGTTTTTACTCAATGAAAAATAGCCAAAATTGGCTAGAAAATCAAGGAACACAAAATAAACAGTAACTAATTTTTATGGAATTTTTAAAAGGGTTTTGATATTTTTTGGGGGTTTTTGACTCTAAACAGTAGCAAAAATAAGGGTTTTTGACTTTTTAAAAATATCAAATGAAATAAAAAATGTCCTCAAAAATTCACAAAAATTCTACACCATGGCAGGAGCCATGTTTCTAATTTTCATCGAATTTGGAGGTGATTTGATATTTTATTCAAAGATAAAGGAGGGGCACTGTGCACAGGGACCAAAGTGCAAATACCCAAAGTTCTGGGGGGTCTGGTGCAAAATACCCAACAAAACACGTGCCAAGCACGTGCCTGGGGCACTCAGGGACCCAAATGTAAGAAAAATAAGTTCCGAGGGCTTATTGGTAACAAGTACCAAAAGTCCAGGGGCTTATCTGCAAATAACCCAAAAAAATATCGCACATGGGGAATTAAATCACGCACAGGGGCATAAATGCAAATAAAGAAAACTTTTTATCCAATCCGTAACATCCAGAACTACAGGGTTTATATTGCAAATAACCCAATAAAGTTCACGTGACGAAGCATGTGGTCCACGTAGACAGGGGTATAAGTGCAAATAAAGTAAGTACGAGGTCCTTAATGCAAATATCCCAGAAAATAACCAACTTAATTTAAAAATTACAGGACTAAAATGACATGAAACAAACAGAGGGGCCTAAGATGAATTTACCCCTTTTATTATTATCGACGGCCTGATGTGCGCCACGTGGCTGATCGGACGGTGGAGAACGGGTGCGCCTTTAACTCTGGAAGGGCTGGCCTGATCGAACGGTGGAAAGCATTCCACGTAGCAGATCTGACGGTGACGAAGCGTGGTGGAGATACTCTTGGTGAATCGACGGCTGAGAGGAGGACGCGTGGCGAATCTGACGGTTGAGGCTAGCTGGTGCCTCTCTCTCTGCGCGAGCGGTCAAGATCGACCCTCGGGATGATCGGACGGTGGCAGTGCTCCGCAGATGAATGGTTCAGATCGGATCTGGAGCGAGGAGGATGATCTGACGGTTCTGGAGAATCCTGGAAGAACTGGTCGCCGGCGAGATTCGCCGGGCTCGTGCGTGCGCTAGGGTCCTCTGGAGAGCCTTCTGGAGGTCGGAGAAGAATCGCGGAAGGCTCCCGCGTCTGCTGGTGGTCTCCGACGAGCACACCGAGCTCCGAGGAGCTCGAACGAAGGCGGCGGAGCCGGGTCTCCTGGCTGGATGGCGAAGGGTCTCAGATGACCCTTGTCTTGACCTGAAAAGCGAACCAGAAGACTCACGGGTCGAGGGCAAATTGCCTCGACCCGGTTAGGCGGCGTGAAGGTGCATGGTGCGTCGGAATGGAGAGCTCCGGCGAAGGTGGTCGGCGGAGGAGCTCGATTCCCAGATCCTGTGCGATCTGGGTTGGGTGAATGGGTGAAGAAGATGCGGAGAGGTCTGACGAAGATGATGGTCGGGTCGGAATGGCAAATGGGGTATCGGAGGTGGCTGGCGACGGCGGCGGAGCTACGCTACCAGTAAGCTAAAAATCGAAACCTACTCTAATCTACGGCCTAAGTGATCTACCTGGGTGGTCGGAGAGACTGGGGAAGAGCAGGTGGTGCTCCTGGTCGTAGCCTCAAGGGTCGTCTCGGCCCGAGGCTCGGTGCTCACGCTGGTGGCGGAGCAACGGCGGCGAAGAACGCCGGATCAGTGGATTCGCCTCCTCGCCTCGCTGCAATAGGGGCGATCGCTTGCTGTCACTCTCGCGGTGCTTCTGGAGGTCACTGGGAAGAAGGAGAAGGTCCAAAGATGAGGCGCAGAGGCGGCGGAGGTCGAGATATATATGGAGGCAGGGCCGATTAGGGTTGGGTGGAGACGGCTATGGAAGGCGTGGATCCTTCGGCGAAGGATCTGGCGAGGATGTCGGATGATTGGCGAAGGATCCGGGCACGGGGTTTGCGGAGGCGACAGGCTGGAGATGCGTGGAGAAATCGGCGAAGTCGGGTCGGGCGCGGGTCTCCCCAAAAGGAAAGAGTCCGCAGGGGAGTTGACCGGGGTCAACAATCCCCCGTGGACCAATCAGGAGCTGCCAATTATTGATTTCTTTGTTTATTTATTTTAAGGTAGAAAATGGCCGAATTAAGAAAAACTTAAAACATGAAATATTTTTCTTTTATTTTTTTCTATTTTTTGGTGATTTTTAATTAATTTTTGGAAATAAGAATAATGTATGTACATGATATAGGAATATATACACTATGTAGGCTTTTTATTTTTGATTTTTTTATTGTTATTTTTATACAATTTTATTCCTATTTTATATCTTATTTATTTATAGAATAAAATGAGGAATAAAAGGATATTTTTATTTTATTTTTATCACTTATATACATGGGTGGAATAAATAGTTATATATATTTATATACATAGTATATATACACTGTATTTTTGTATTTTTAATTTTTGTTCTTTTTATTTGATTTTTGTTGTGTTTCTTTTTATTTGCTTTATTTACAAAATATACATAGAATATTCACGAAAAGTTTTGAAAA
This sequence comes from Ottelia alismoides, assembly GCA_037367405.1. Taxonomy (NCBI): domain Eukaryota; kingdom Viridiplantae; phylum Streptophyta; class Magnoliopsida; order Alismatales; family Hydrocharitaceae; genus Ottelia; species Ottelia alismoides. The sequence continues at coordinate 28,409 of JAZKJV010011079.1, forward strand.
TAAATACATTTATTTATAGGGTTAAATAAATAAAGGATGATGGTCTATGTACATGGTGAAAGGGCATTTTTGGAATTTTGATTTTTAAATTTTTATTTTGTTTTTAATAGTTTCTAAATATATACAAAATGTATACAAGCATATTTTTGGGTGAGGAAAATATAATTTTATTTATTTACAAAAGTATGTACACATGAGCTCCTATCTCCCTCTACTTTGGCTTTTATGCGGTCAGGCCCATGCTGAGCCCTCCCTTGGGTTAGGTTGCTCAATATTTATTCTAAATATTTCCCTCTTTTTCTTTTTACTCTTTATTCTTTTATTTTTGCACAAAAACATGCTAATTATATCTTTTTACACAATGCATGCTTTTGGTAATTATTTGTATTTACACATATTTACATGTATTTGCAAAGGTTTTTGTAGCTAAAATAGAAGAATAAAGAGTGATGAATGGGTATTCATCACCCCCCTATGCTTAACTTTGCTAGTCCCTTAGCAAACACTTATTTGAAAAAGAAGTGAAAAAGAAAGAAAAAGAAAAAGAAAAAGAGGATGTACATGGATCAAGGTTGAATTATTAAACTTTCCTTCATTAACTTGAAATATGGAGCTCGATCAGATCTTTGGATTATTAATGTGTCGGAACCTTATTTGGACTTAAGCTTAAAACTCAACAGTCTCCAAGTTCCACCAATCTATGGGCAAGACTCCTTAATAAACCAGATCAGAACAAGTCTACATACACAAACTCTAATGACCATGAATCTTTCCATGCGGTGTAAGTGATATGTGACTCCCCACCTCAGAAGTAACAAAGAAACAACCTCCCTCAACCTGGTAACTCTAATGCCTCGGTCTAGCAACTCTTTCCTCGAGAAGCGGGGTATTCCCTTCTAAGTTCAAGTGCAACCGGCTCAAGAAGAGGGGGTAGAAGTATAGAGTTTTGGAAGCTTAGCCAGTGTAGCTAAGTCTCCCGCTGCAAGCTTCATGAGATGTAACATGGATACCATAAGCTTTGCTTTATTTGACTATATACACTCCGGTGGGGTTATTAAATTTTCAATCCGACCCACCACTTTTTTGGAGTTCTTTTTGCATTTTTGCAATATTTTTTTTTCAAAGACTTCTGTACAACATATCTACATGGTGCAGCATATAAGAAATTTCCCCTTGAGCCAGTAGACTATCCCTCTTTTGAAGCTTTATTGCAACCCACAGCTTCTGTCTTTAGCCTTCATCACCACTAGACCAAGTTGAGGTGCACTTCCTTCACTATAAGAAGAAGAGAGGTTCCGCCTAGAAGTACTACCCTCATATGCTACCCCAAGCCAAAGGAAACTGCCTCCTCACCACCTCATCCGTGGAGAGCCATGTGTAAGTGCAGGTGCAAGTCAAGCCATTGTCTCTAAGAGTCATGCGTGTGTTGTTAAGTGCTCTACTTAGGCTCATCAAGATGACATATGCTCATAGCCTAGTGGACTCAAAGAATTAAGTCCTTATGGACCTGAAAAGCCTTAACCCTACGTCCTATAAGGTTCCTCTTAAAGTTAAGTGGATTAAGATCTTTTTCAAGCTCCATTTCTCAATTTAATTCCAGGCTTAGTTTAAATATCAACTCTTATCCAGGAAAAACTATATACATATATGTACACAAGATGCTATTTACAAATGTTTTACAATTATGCAAAATTTTTGAAGAATGTTTTGAAATCACGAATGAATGATGCATGAGGTGCAAGTTTTGCAAAGAGATATTTACAAACATTTACACAAGATTTTTGCAAACTTTTGATTTTCAAAACATTTTGGAAAAATTTTGTACTATATACATAATTTTGATACAAAATATTTATACAAGCTTTACACAAAAGATTTTTGAAATCATTTTTTACAAAAATACTTTGTACACTAGCTATGTATGTGCAAGATAAAAGAGGTTTATGTACATGAAAAATTTTTAAATTTTTGTGATTTTTAGCCATTTTATTTATTAACACACTCACACAAAGTACGAGTTATGGCTAAAGTATATATGAAATATATACACACCCCCCTATACTTAGCTCGAACGATGTCCTCAGAGTGATCAAGAGCGATGAAGAAGACATAACTCGTGCTTAGCAAAAGGGAAGTGAAAAGGAATGGCTAGGTACAGAAACGAATAAATGAATAGAATGAGAGGGACTCGGTGGTTTCCCCCTATACTTAGGATTAACTAATCCTAAGTATAGCAAGCTGTACATGAAGGGAAAGCCGAGTGAAGAAGATACAGAATCTGCCCCCCCTATACTTAGGGTAAAATATCCCTAAGTATAGGCAGCAAAAACAGGAGCAGAAAGAATGAAAAGAATACTCGCAGGTCCGACATTCCCCCCTATACTTAGGGTAAAGTACACCCTAAGTATAGCATAATCACAGGATGAGAAAAGGGATGTTGGACTAAAGAATAGAATGATATGGACAACTGGATCTATACGGGCGGAGGAACAGTGAAAATCAGGCGTGAGATGCAAAAGATGTGAGTCAAAAGACCACATCTCACGCAAAATGAATAGGGGCACAAATAATAACGTCCCGCGGCTCATGATCTAGAAATGGTTTTAGCCGCTGGCCGTTCACTCGGAAGGTACTCTCAGAAGATAACTCAGATATATCAATGCTTCCGTTATCGTGTACCTTTCTGACCAAGTAAGGTCCCTTCCATTTGCTCTGTAGCTTCCCTGGAAATAATCTAAGCCTCGCATCAAACAGCCATACTTTCTGTCCAATCTCAAAATGCTTGTGGCTGATATGAGAATCATGCCACTCCTTCACTTTCTCCTTATAATGTAGGCTGCTTGAGAAAGCTGCATCTCTAAGCTCCTCCAGGGCAGCTAACTCTGCCCTCCTCTGGTCTCCAATACCATCTGGATCCATCAAAATATCTGTGACTGCCCAAAGTGACTTGTGCCTCAGCTCAACAGGTAGATGGCATGGCTTGCCATAAACGAGGCGAAAGGGAGATGTGCCCAATGGAGTCTTGAAAGACGTCCGATATGCCCACAAGACCGAGTCCAAAAGCTGTGACCAATTCTTTCGATTAGGGCGGACGACTTTCTGTAAAATATTCTTGATCTCCCTATTCGACACCTCAGCTAGACCATTTGTCTGTGGATGGTAAGGTGTGGCAACACGATGGTCTATACTGAACTCGCTAGCAAGGGCCTTCACCTGGTCGTTGACGAAATGAGACCCCCCATCAGAAATCAAAACTCGTGGAACCCCGAACCGCGTGATGATGTGTTTTCTCAAAAATCTGCAAACTGTCCTCGCATCAGCAGCTCGGGCGGGGATAGCCTCAACCCAACGACTAACATAATCTACGGCCAACAGAATATACTCAAATCCCTGACTCTTAGGGAATGGACCCATGAAATCGATGCCCCATGCGTCGAAAACCTCACAGAAGTGAATGGGCTGCATCGGCATCATATCACGCTGTCCACAAGTGCCCATCCTCTGACAGTCAGTACACCTCTTCACGAACTCATCAGAGTCCTTGAAGAGGGTAGGCCACCACAAGCCGGATTGGAGCACTTTCTGTGCCGTTCTTCTCCCAGAATGATGTCCTCCTGCCTCAAGCTTGTGGCAGTAAGTGAGGACACTATGATGCTCCTCCTGAGGAATACACCGACGCCAGATGCTATCCCCTCCTTCGTGGTAAAGGATGGGATCCTCCCAGTGGTAGGACTTGGCCTTCGCAAGGAAGGTCTCACGCCTCTGCCTGGGCCAATCTTGTGGGACTTTCCCAGCAACGAGAAAGTTCACAATATCGGCGTACCACGGGAGTGAGGCGATAGCAAGGATCGCCTCATCTGGGAAGGTATCTCGAATAGGATCAATCTGCTCAGAATCCTCAGGTTGCTCTAATCGGGAGAGATGATCCGCCACCATATTCTTGACTCCAGGCTTATCCTTGATCTCAATGTCGAACTCCTGGAGTAGAAGGATCCATCTTGTCAATCTGGCCTTGGCATCCTTCTTTGCCATGAGGTACCTGATGGCGGTGTGATCTGTAAACAAAGTCACTCTAGATCCAATGATATACGATCTGAACTTATCTAGGGCAAACACTACGGCTAGCATCTCTTTCTCTGTGACCGTATAATTCCGCTGGGCGGAATCCAATGTACGGCTAGCATAGTGTATGGCAAATGGAACTCCATCCCTCCTCTGTCCCAGCACTGCCCCCACGGCAAAATCGGAGGCGTCCGTCATGATCTCGAATGGGAGAGACCAATCGGGTGGCTGAAGGACAGGAGCCTCAATAACACACTGCTGGAGAGTCTCGAAGGACGAAAGACACTTGTCATCGACAAGGAACTCGGTGTCTTTCGTCAAGAGATCAGTCAACGGTCGGGCAATCTTGCTGAAATCATGAATGAATCTCCTATAAAAACCAACGTGCCCCAGAAATGACCGTAGCTGCTTCAAATTGGACGGCGGTGCGAGTTTTCTAATGACGTCGACCTTGGCCGGATCAACCTCCATGCCCCTGTTGGAGATGATGTGGCCAAGCACCGTCCCTTGAGTCACCATGAAGTGACTCTTCTCCCAAGACAGAACCAAGCGGGTAGCAATACATCGCTGGAGCACTCGGTCTAGGCAGTCAAGACAGGAATCGAATCCGTCGCCGTAAACCGAGAAGTCGTCCATGAAGACCTCCAAACACTCCCCTACCATGTCCGAAAAGATCGACAGCATGCACCTCTGAAAAGTCGCAGGGGCGTTGCATAGCCCAAATGGCATGCGTCGAAAGGCGTATGTACCGAAGGGACAGGTAAAGGTGGTCTTCTCCTGATCCTCAGGAGCGATGGCCACCTGATTATAGCCCGAGTACCCATCCAGGAAGCAATAATGGCTCTTCCCTGCCAGTCTCTCTATGATCTGATCAATAAAAGGCAGGGGGAAATGGTCCTTCTTGGTGGCCTGGTTGAGTCTCCTGTAGTCAACACAGACCCGCCAAGAGGTGGGTACTCGTGTAGCAATCTCCTCTCCCGACTCACTGATCACAGTCGTGATGCCCGTCTTCTTGGGCACCACATGCAAGGGGCTAACCCACTTGGAGTCGGAAATGGGATAAATAAAATCTGCACTCCACCATTTTGATATTTCCTTCATGACAACCTCTCGTAGGTTGGGGTTCAGTCGCCGCTGGAACTCACGCGACGGCTTTGCCCCTTCCTCGAGATAGATATGGTGGGAGCACATCGAGGGACTAATCCCATGGAGATCTGCTACGCTCCATCCAATTGCCTTGCGGTTCTTTTCAAGAACCCCCATCAGACGGGATTCTTGTTCTCCAGTCAGATCGGCAGAGATGATGACTGGGTACATCTCAGACTCTCCCGCAAGGAATCGATACTTCAGCGAAGTAGGGAGCGGCTTTAGCTCTGGACAGCTGGGTGCTGGCAAATCTGGCTTCTGAAGAAGATGTGTGTATGCTGACAATTCTGCCAAATCTGCCTGGGAAAATGATAAAGAACTCTCACAAACTTGATCTGGAGAAGGCGGGTCCTCTGCATTGTCTCTGATCTGCTCTGCCTCTACCTCCTCCTCATCTGTAGGCTCAGGTGGATCCAGGTATGGTATCTGATCATCACAATCTGCCCAATCAGATTCTGAATCCGAGGGATCTGTATCAACTGCGGTGGCATCAGTACCACCGTAGAGCAGGGTGGCCTCAGTACCACCATCATTGAAAATGGTGTCGCGATCAAGGTCCGACTCTGCTGACTCAATAGTATCCTGAACCAGGGCTGTGCTCTCCAGACTATCCTCTGCTATCATCTCTGCATCAGCTGTATCTGAATATGAGAGGATGGTCTGTGCTGCAGGATCTGCCCAAGCTGCCTCATCATCTGTGATCACAAAATCACAGTCCTGGTGTATGTCTGGCTCTGTATCTGTCAGCTGTTCTGAATCTGTACTGCCCTCTGAGCGGGATCTATCTCTGGCTCTGTGGTCCTTAACCGTCTCTATTTGTATACTCTCGCCCTGGACGCGAAAGAATACCTTCCCACTGTCATGGTCAGTCACTGCCTTGGCTGTGGCCAAGAACGGGCGACCGAGGATGATGGGGGAATCGGTCAACGAGTCAGGGGTCTCCATGTCCAGCACTACGAAGTCCACGGGGAATTGCAAACCCTGAATCGTGACGACAACGTCTCGCAACAACCCCTTTGGCCTCTTGACAGACCGATCAGCAAACTGAAGGTATGTCCTGCTCTGTCTAAGAGTGCCCAACTCTAAGTGGTTGAGAAGGGCTGCCGGAAGAAGGTTGATCGACGATCCGCTATCTAATAGAGTACGGTCGAACCTCTGCTCACTAATCTGACATCTGACATATGGGGCTCCTAAATCTGGCCTCTTGGTAGGCAGATGGTTCTGGATCGCGTAACACGTGGCTTTTGTCAACACATGAATCTCTGCGGTTTTGTTCCTCTTCTTCCTCCTGACTGTGATTCTGTCTCTCAAGGATCGCTGAAGAAGAGGGATGTGTTGCAAAGCCTCATGGAGGGTCAGCTGGATGTGAAATCGGTCTATCATGCTCTGGCTGAACTCCTCCTGCTCTCTCTTTTTTGGATCTTTTTCTCTTTTCTTCCCCTTCCCCAACTCAAGGGCTCTAGGAAAGGGGATCACAGGGTCCTTCTCAGATGAAGGACTAGGAATAGGCCTAGACGGTTCGATGACCGGATCCTCACACACATCATTCACCACAGTGGGATCAGAAGAAACTAAACCTTTTCCTTTATTCAAAATAGAGTTCTGAGATACATCCACACGAGAAAAGACAACATCTCTATCAGAATGAATATTGGTGACCTTAGTGCCACCTCTAGCTGGCTCTAGACGTCTTGCGGCCTCAGTACCGCGGGCTGGCTCGGCTCTGCTGGTGGCGTCAGTACCACCTCCTCGATATGGTGAAGCGGCGGCCTCAGTACCGCCGGCGGAATCAGCATCTCGGGTGGCATCAGTACCACCGTCATCATCATGTGCGGCTTCAGTACCGCTCTCCTCTTCCTCATCTGGCGCTCTAGATGGATCCTCGCGTTGTCGCTCAGATGAGGCGCCGCCTGCTGGTCTTCTACCGCTCCTAAGTGTGACAAAATCAGCATCAAATAGATCCGACGATATATCATCAAATGAGTCACTAGGAGTGGTAGGCTTAGTGTGAACTACCTGCTCAGACTTCCTCTTCAAGCTATTCGGATTAGGCTCGATCTGTGCAGGGATGGCGGCCTTCCCTCTCATCAGGTCCCGCATCTCCTGGCGGAACTCGTCCATCTCCCGTCTAAATGTAGCCTGCTGCTCTGTGAAGATGCGGGCTAGATCATCCAAGGCGGGGCTCTCATGGGAGCCCGACGGGTTGCCTCTCTGGTAATGAGGCTGCTGGACCTGGTGCTGCTGCGGCTGAGAGGGGTAAGAGGAAGGATGCTGCTGCTGGTGAGCCTGCTGCTCACGTCTCCAAGTCTGTCCCTGCTGCTGGTAGGGACGAGGCACGAAGGATGATGGCTGGTGTGGCTGGTATGCTGGGGGCTGCTGGTGATCTCTCTGCTGGGAGTACTGCCCTCCCTGACCGGCTGGCTGCTGTTGGGACTGGTTACCCCCATTCCCCCACCTGAATCCGGGATGGTCTCGTCGGATTCCAGGTTGAGGACGGTCATACCAAATCCCGTTGACATCCATCAACGGCTCAGCATCAAAGGGGTCTGGTGGGAGTACTCCCAGAGGCTGATCCGGCTGATATACCACCATCTGTAAGTCTGGAGATGGTGGTGACTGGTAAGAGGGCTGCTGCTGCTGGTACGGCTCCGCCTGTACAAGGTGAACTTGTCTAGGCTGCTGCAAGGAGCTGGAGCGCTGGGACGAGCTGCGGCTGCCGCCGAAATCGCCTCGCGACAGAAGACGGGGCTGAGAAGCCGTCTGTGCCTCCTGAAGACACAAGATATGGGTCTTCATGTCGCTCAGAGTTTGTGCCATTTGCTCCATCTGAGTTATGCCCTGGCACTGCTTCTTCTCTATTATTTCCATGCGGTCCAACTTCTCACTGATAATCCCCATGTCCGCAGCGGCCGACTCTGCCTGTGCGGCTGCAACTGTGGACGAACTGGATGGACCTGCATCAACCCGTGCTATCCGCTGGTACTGCACGGGTCCTGGCGGCTGCTGAGATCTCTGTGTGTATAACCGAGTCTGGGACATCACCATGTAATTTTCGGCCATCTCCTCGTAGATGGCCCAGACTTGGTTGTGGTCCTTGGCAAAGTAGGACCCGCCGCAAGAAGCATTCACCAGACCCTGAAGCTCTGGCGTCATCCCACTAAAGAAGCTCTGAACTAGGTTCGGCTTGGAAATGTCGTGGTGTGGGCATCTATCCAGAAGCTCTCTGAACCTCTCCCATGCCTCATGAAACTGCTCGTTAGGGAGCATGGAGAAGTTGTTGATCAGGGCCCTCGCTGCATTCGTCCGCCCGAGTGGATAGTACTTGTTCAAGTACTCGGTGCGGAGCTGCTCCCAGGTGTATACAAACTTCCCTAAATGCTTCAGCCAGGCGGCTGCTCTATCTGCCAGTGAAAACGGGAAGGCCATCATCCGAATCGTATCCTGGTCCACATGACGGTCGTGGACAGTGCTGCAGATCATCAAAAACTCCTGGAGATGGAGGTGGGGCTCCTCGGTGGCAAGTCCGTGAAAATGAGGAAGCATCTGCAGGGTATTCGGAGGGAACTTGAAATCCCCCACGATGGCAGGTACCACCACCCAATGGTGCATCAGTGTAGATCCGGGGTTGTGTAACTCCCGCATCGTTCTTGGTGGCCCTGCTCCGGCGGCGGCTGCCGCTGCGGCAGCCGCTGCTGCGGCTGCTGCGGCTGCTGCCTCTGCATCAGCATCAGGAATGTCCTCAGGCTCGCTCTGATCTCTCTCTTCTCTGAGTCGCTCCAACTCCCTTCTCATCTCAATCATGAAAGCTCCCTGATCGCGTAGCTGCTTCTGTACTGTCTCTAATGATGCGATCAGAGTGGAGTTGATTGCTCCCTGGTCTAGTACAAAATGTTCGGGTTGTCGGGAGTCTGGATCTGAACTGCCGGCTCCGGCCATAGTGACGTCTGCAAAATCAGATGAGCCCAACTCAGGTTCTGTCAAATCAATTCGTCTTTCCTCGGGCTCATGTCTCTCAGTAGCAAAAGAAAGGGGATCGAGGGGGAACAGGGTGGAATCGAACTCGGGCCCGGAGAGCTGGTCTCGACTCTCACGGGCCAACCTAGATGGTGAAGTAGACGCGCCTGAAAGCGGTGCAGCCAGAGGCTGCCTAAGAGATCGTCTACCCATCATCTTGATCTGGCGAGTTGGGCGGATGGGATCTGGAGAAAATATGATCGCAAAGCAAACCCCCGGTTCACCAACGCAACACAATCTGAAGACCGTGAAAGCTCGGTCAATTTATCTTGTCAATTTTATTGGGTGAACACACAGAATATCAGAGCGATTACGTGACCTGCTGGGATACCCGATACTCTCTCAACCGACTGTCCCGCACAGAAGAGTCGGTAATCAGTCGAGATGAGCACCGGAGGGCTTTACCTAGTGTTCGGGTCACTCTCTCGCACAATCAAACCAAACAATGAGGGGGTTGCTCTCCCCAAGACAATTTTTTTTAGGTGAAGTGTCTTTTAGGGTCAATAGTGTTATCCAGTCCCAATTTTTTTTTCTTTTTAATTTTTTTTTTCAAAATAAATACAAGCGGCCTAACGAATTTTCCGATTCTCCTGATGATTAAGCCAAAAACAGAGGGAGAAAACGAAAAAGCCGATGCGCGAAGAAATCAATGATGCATGCAGAGAAAGAAATGCGTACCTTGTCTCCAGCACTCTACATGCAAGTGATCCGCGCAGAATTTAAAGACAGAATAAAACTACCTAAATGGTGCAGCGAGGAAAAACCGATCCCTAGATGAACAAATTTCTATCGCAGAACCGTCTAACTCAGTCGCTCGCCCTTGATCCAAAGAGTCCGGTCTTGGCCCACCCCTCCTCTTCTCGACAGGTCGAGTTCAGGAGTAGCGCTTGCGGGGCAGGCTCGCGGCGCGTAGGTTCTCGGGAAAGCGACTAAGTTATTTTTATTATTTATTATTAGTAGGTCCAATTAACGATCTATAGGAACAGATAAGCAATTAAGTGTGGGGACCCTACTAATTACGGCACAAGCAAGAGAAATTCCTAAATCTAGGGGCTCGAGAAAAACCGCGTAAACACCGGAAAAGGCAGCTAGCTATCAAAACCGCAGAAAAAGCCGCGAAAATCCAAATGGGTCCCCCGAGCACACCGGTACTCGGCGAAACAGACCCGCTAAGTTACAAGTGTCCACAAATGTCCAAGTTCTATATTATTACAAACAATATTGTTCTCTTCTCAAAATAAAATTCTTCTTCGTCCTCTCCCTGCTCTTCCTCCTATGCGGGTCCTCAAAAATAAACTCCAAGTTGTCCACGCAGTACCTCGCACAAAAATCAAAGAGAGAGAGTGTCAGGAAACAATGATAATATAGAGAGACAATATGGAAAAAAAATGACTACAAAGCCGTGCTCCCCGGCAACGGCGCCATTCTGATGACCGCCCGAACGACTAAGGTAAAGGTAAAGAAATGGTCGTTGCGACCTCAATCACTCGGGCTAAGTATATCAAGAAAAATCAACCACTCAGAACATGTAAAACTAATCGAGCACAAAAGAGAGTGGTCCTAGCTATGAGATTAACCTGGTATAGCACCCAGGGTCGAACACAAGGAGCACAGATTGGCCTTGCGGCCTACGATGTAGTCAGAAATCCGAGAGAGTATTTTTTTTTAGTGTTTTTAAGGGTTTTTATATTTTTTAGGATTTTTGGAATATAAAGAAAACCGGAAAAGCACACAAACAATTAACTTGAACAATTTATTTAATGCATTAAAAAGCAAGCAAAAATTCAGACAAAAATATTTTTATGTGTTTTATATTTTTTTTATGTTTTTGGTGAATTTTTGAGATTTTTCTGATGTTTATTTTATTTCCTAAAAATCAAACAGTGCGAAAAGCAAGGGGTACTGCCCAACCAGGCCCAAAACCCAAAGATAAAATATCTAAGGATCTCAAAGGGGCCTGGAGGTAATTTTCCTGTATACTAGAGAAGACAAGGAAAACTTGAGCACCAAAATTATTGTTTTTGAGTTTTTAAATTATTTATTATGATTTTTAGGAGTTTTGAGGTGTTTTTAAGTTTTTAGGGTTTTTACTCAATGAAAAATAGCCAAAATTGGCTAGAAAATCAAGGAACACAAAATAAACAGTAACTAATTTTTATGGAATTTTTAAAAGGGTTTTGATATTTTTTTTGGGGTTTTTGACTCTAAACAGTAGCAAAAATAAGGGTTTTTGACTTTTTAAAAATATCAAATGAAATCAAAAATGTCAAAAATTCACAAAAATTCTACACCATGGCAGGAGCCATGTGTCTAATTTTCATCGAATTTGGAGGTGATTTGATATTTTATTCAAAGATAAAGGAGGGGCACTGTGCACAGGGACCAAAGTGCAAATACCCAAAGTTTTGGGGGGTCTGGTGCAAAATACCCAGCAAAACACGTGCCAAGCACGTGCCTGGGGCACTCAGGGACCCAAATGTAAGAAAAAATAAGTTCCGAGGGCTTATTGGTAACAAGTACCAAAAGTCCAGGGGCTTATCTGCAAATAACCCAAAAAAATATCGCACACGGGGAATTAAATCACGCACAGGGGCATAAATGCAAATAAAGAAAACTTTTTATCCAATCCGTAACATCCAGAACTACAGGGTTTATATTGCAAATAACCCAATAAAGTTCACGTGACGAAGCACGTGGTCCACGTAGACAGGGGTATAAGTGCAAATAAAGTAAGTACGAGGTCCTTAATGCAAATATCCCAGAAAATAACCAACTTAATTTAAAAATTACAGGACTAAAATGACATGAAACAAACAGAGGGGCCTAAGATGAATTTACCCCTTTTATTATTATCGACGGCCTGATGTGCGCCACGTGGCTGATCGGACGGTGGAGAACGGGTGCGCCTTTAACTCTGGAAGGGCTGGCCTGATCGAACGGTGGAAAGCATTCCACGTAGCAGATCTGACGGTGATGAAGCGTGGTGGAGATACTCTTGGTGAATCGACGGCTGAGAGGAGGACGCGTGACGAATCTGACGGTTGAGGCTAGCTGGTGCCTCTCTCTCTGCGCGAGCGGTCAAGATCGACCCTCGGGATGATCGGACGGTGGCAGTGCTCCGCAGATGAATGGTTCAGATCGGATCTGGAGCGAGGAGGATGATCTGACGGTTCTGGAGAATCCTGGAAGAACTGGTCGCCGGCGAGATTCGCCGGGCTCGTGCGTGCGCTAGGGTCCTCTGGAGAGCCTTCTGGAGGTCGGAGAAGAATCGCGGAAGGCTCCCGCGTCTGCTGGTGGTCTCCGACGAGCACACCGAGCTCCGAGGAGCTCAAGCGAAGGCGGCGGAGCCGGGTCTCCTGGCTGGATGGCGAAGGGTCTCAGATGACCCTTGTCTTGACCTGAAAAGCGAACCAGAAGACTCACGGGTCGAGGGCAAATTGCCTCGACCCGGTTAGGCGGCGTGAAGGTGCATGGTGCGTCGGAATGGAGAGCTCCGGCGAAGGTGGTCGGCGGAGGAGCTCGATTCCCAGATCCTGTGCGATCTGGGTTGGGTGAATGGGTGAAGAAGATGCGGAGAGGTCTGACGAAGATGATGGTCGGGTCGGAATGGCAAATGGGGTATCGGAGGTGGCTGGCGACGGCGGCGGAGCTACGCTACCAGTAAGCTAAAAATCGAAACCTACTCTAATCTACGGCCTAAGTGATCTACCTGGGTGGTCGGAGAGACTGGGGAAGAGCAGGTGGTGCTCCTGGTCGTAGCCTCAAGGGTCGTCTCGGCCCGAGGCTCGGTGCTCACGCTGGTGGCGGAGCAACGGCGGCGAAGAACGCCGGATCAGTGGATTCGCCTCCTCGCCTCGCTGCAATAGGGGCGATCGCTTGCTGTCACTCTCGCGGTGCTTCTGGAGGTCACTGGGAAGAAGGAGAAGGTCCAAAGATGAGGCGCAGAGGCGGCGGAGGTCGAGATATATATGGAGGCAGGGCCGATTAGGGTTGGGTGGAGACGGCTATGGAAGGCGTGGATCCTTCGGCGAAGGATCTGGCGAGGATGTCGGATGATTGGCGAAGGATCCGGGCACGGGGTTTGCGGAGGCGACAGGCTGGAGATGCGTGGAGAAATCGGCGAAGTCGGGTCGGGCGCGGGTCTCCCCAAAAGGAAAGAGTCCGCGGGGGAGTTGACCGGGGTCAACAATCCCCCGTGGACCAATCAGGAGCTGCCAATTATTGATTTCTTTGTTTATTTATTTTAAGGTAGAAAATGGCCGAATTAAGAAAAACTTAAAACATGAAATATTTTTCTTTTATTTTTTTCTATTTTTTGGTGATTTTTAATTAATTTTTGGAAATAAGAATAATGTATGTACATGATATAGGAATATATACACTATGTAGGCTTTTTATTTTTGATTTTTTTATTGTTATTTTTATACAATTTTATTCCTATTTTATATCTTATTTATTTATAGAATAAAATGAGGAATAAAAGGATATTTTTATTTTATTTTTATCACTTATATACATGGGTGGAATAAATAGTTATATATATTTATATACATAGTATATATACACTGTATTTTTGTATTTTTAATTTTTGTTCTTTTTATTTGATTTTTGTTGTGTTTCTTTTTATTTGCTTTATTTACAAAATATACCATAGAATATTCACGAAAAGTTTTGAAAATAAATACATTTATTTATAGGGTTAAATAAATAAAGGATGATGGTCTATGTACATGGTGAAAGGGCATTTTTGGAATTTTGATTTTTAAATTTTTATTTTGTTTTTAATAGTTTCTAAATATATACAAAATGTATACAAGCATATTTTTGGGTGAGGAAAATATAATTTTATTTATTTACAAAAGTATGTACACATGAGCTCCTATCTCCCTCTACTTTGGCTTTTATGCGGTCAGGCCCATGCTGAGCCCTCCCTTGGGTTAGGTTGCTCAATATTTATTCTAAATATTTCCCTCTTTTTCTTTTTACTCTTTATTCTTTTATTTTTGCACAAAAACATGCTAATTATATCTTTTTACACAATGCATGCTTTTGGTAATTATTTGTATTTACACATATTTACATGTATTTGCAAAGGTTTTTGTAGCTAAAATAGAAGAATAAAGAGTGATGAATGGGTATTCATCACCTAGGTCTTGACCATATACTTTCCAAAAGTATATATCAAACCTACAAATTCAGTCAAGCTTCCAAAGCGAGATGACCACGCACGGAATTTGATTCTTCCCAATATCTCATGAGTGAGCTCGTGTCTTCCGGTTCAGTAAATGAACATGTATGATCCCTTTGAGAGATCGCATTACTCGTATACCCTTGTATACCCTTGTATGCACACCAGCGCGCTGGTGTATAGAACTTGATTAGGTCGTCAACCTATTGGCCTGCCAAATGTACATACTCAGTCATATAGTAACACATCTGTCTTCGGTCAGAGGATGCATGCTTATATCGTGACAGGATACGACATAGGACTTTGGTTATCTCGATCTCGCTAAGTAAACTCTTTGACCTACCTTATCTAACACCTCTGAATCTCTATTCCTATGCAGAGGACATGCATCAAGAGGTCGGTTAGATATCAGCCTAAATAAGAAAGGATTGTCATCTCCTACTCAGAATGGAGATCATCTCTTAACAATCATTTGACGATGCTTGATGAGTCCTTGATGAAGCCACATTTCACCATCTTTATTCTATCATTTTGGCATCAAAAACCCTAGCAAATGCATGTAAATACTCTTAATTTCCGCATCTTAGCATTCATGCATGTGCATGTAAATAGTGTATAAAATACTGTAATTGAAGCCAAAATTATAAAATAAATCAAAGAAAAGAAAAAGAATAAAATATTGTAAATATTTTATGACTCAAAACCCCGAGACCTAGGCATCTTGATGAATAGGTCGACCAGGAATAAAGTAGGGGGAGATAAGGGTCAAAACACAATAAAATTCCCTTTGTTTTTATTCATTCTTTATTCATTTTAGGACCTATTTTTGTTCCCACTTTTTATACCTCAAATAAAAAACTTTGTACATGAAAGTTATAGATAATTAAATGAAGAAAAATACAAAATTGATTTCACTGAAAAATAATGTACAGATAAAAAGTTATGATCTGAATAAGATTCCAGAACTCCAACTTCCCAGACCCGTATCTTGCAAATAAAAACTCAAAATTTACCAAACTCCTTTAATTGTATGTAGTTCAAAATAAGCTATTTAATGGCAGTGGTTTCGTATTTTTTTGAGTTACGGTTTGAAAGTTGAATTTTGGACCCTCATTGTATACTTGTACAGATTAAAATATTCAATTTATTATTTATTCATTATTTTTGTATTTTTATATTTTTATAATTGTGTAAATATTACTTATAATAGATATGTGTATTAAAATCAGAATAAAACATAAAAGAAATACAAAATAAAAATACATGTATATAGATTACATAGTTATTATACCTATAAATATTCCTATATAACGTATACTTCAATTTTATTAAGTGTATAAAATATGTCAGAAAAATAAAATAAAAATATATTTAAGTGAATAAAAGTATTTTATAATTTTATAAAATAATAAAAAAATAATAAATTAAATTCACAAAATAAAATAAATTAATAAAATATATAGGTATATGTACCTACAAAGGGCATAAAAGGAATATTGTATTTTTATACCTCATAAAAATAATTAAAAATTAGAATAAAATACTTTATAAATAAATAAACATTTTTTATTTAACAACCTAAAAATAATAGTATCATTTACTATTTTAACATGAGTTTACAAAACATTTTTTTCAGGATTTTCCTAGTTGGTCCACGTGGACCAACCAGGGGGCCTGGAGAGTTGACCTCGGGTCAACTCTCTGACCCCTCTCCTGTAGCCTGTCAGAAATGGGTTTTGTCCCATCTTCTTGGATTTTTCCAGGCCTCGTCTTTCACCCTTTGAGGTCGATGCCTTCGCGACTTTTGATCACCATCTATCCATGAGTCATGCCCAAGCGTTTTTTCGGGGATTGGACCCGCGATTCGCTCGGTCCACCTCGTTCTTTGGAGCCTCCCAGCCACCTTTCAAAACCGCACCTCCATCTTCCCTTTGAATTTCGAACCGCCTTGGGAGAGCTTCAAACCTCTGGGTGTGGGTGTATTGGACCTCCAGTGACAGGGGAGTCGTCCCAAACCCCCCGTCGAGGTGATGCGAGGCTAGAGGTCGGATTCCAACCCCCATCTCCGACGTCCGCTGTCGAGGTACCAACTTTGGGCTACAAGCCTTTGAGGTCTGTTTTTACTTAGTTTTATTGCACATTTTTATCCCTAGCAGTAGCTGTAGCATCAACTCCACCCTTCCATTTCGATTCCAGCCCGTCAGATCGCCACATTCTCCACCTCGCCGGAGCTTGCTCCGACGAGCCCCCACTCTGTACCCCCTACGCTTATTCCACCTTCAGGAGCTCTTCTGGGCTCCGCATTTTTGTTCTAACTGCTCCCCTGTAGGAAGTAGCCAGAGAAACCCGTTGTTGCATGTGCTCGAACCACGAGGAGGAGCTCCAGGTGTCGCACGTCGCCGGACACCCTCCGGTGGCGTTTGGCCATTTTGAGGACTCTTCTTGTTGCTGGACAACATCAGGAGCAGGGAGGGACCATCGGAGGGCTAAAAGGAGGCCGGAGGAGCAAGCGCTTCCAGATCTAAACTCGCCTGGGGCGAGTTCATCTTCAGTTCCTCCAGCCTCATCGACAGTCGTCGATCTCGTTAGTGGATTTTAATTTTTCAAATGTCAACAGGACGGAAGCGAATCTCTCATGATCCGTAGTCAATAACGACCCTCGCAGAGGCGAGGAATGGTCGTCCCAAAATGATTGGAGAGGGCTCCCCTATGGAGGTCTCCATGGGCAACACGACAAAGTCAACATGATGGCTCGTGCCCTTAATCGAAATGACGGTGTTTTCAAGGATACCCTTCGGCCTCTTGATAGATCCATCAGCAAATTGTACGATCATCCTGGTTTTCTTGAGAGGCCCTAAGTGAAGAGACTGTACCAGCGAGAAGGGTAGTATGCTAATAGACGCACCGCCGTCTAGGAGAGTGTGATCACATGTATGGTCGGAGATGGTGCAAGTGATGAAAGGGGTAGCTGTGTTCTTCTTTCAAGGGATGGGACGGTGTGTGATGGCGTGGGCAGTGGCCATGGTCAGAATGTGATGCTCAGATCTGCTCCTCCGCTTTCTCTTCTTGGGAAGAGGAGCAAATAATTGGGTCATGGCCTGCTGAAGTGGGGCTTGGATGATATCATGAATGGTGGCCACCACTTCGGGTTCAGTCAACATTTTTTTGAATTTTTGGACTTCCTCCATAGAAGGGAGGAAGTCGGAATCAACATATACACGAGGCATGCGAAGAGCAGTCTGTACAGCGGCATCCTCGGGGTCAAAGGTGGGACAGTGTGTGAATGAATGTGTGGTTGAATGATATGGCAAGTGGACCCTCTCCTCACGGTCTGAATCAAACAACGGTCTCCCGAACTCTTTTTGTGTTTTTAACTTTTTCTCATTTTTTTGTATTTTTGACGATTGCAAGCTCCCATGATCACCCACAAGTAAGTCTGTATCCTCGACGAAAGGAGCATTAATCTGGTTTTTCCTCAAGATAGCAAGATTATCATTCATCAAATCAATGTGCTTTGTCATTCGGTTCAAGATATCACTTATAGAGATCGAGGGAGGTGACTCCAACAGGTCAGACTTGGGTGGAGGTGAAAGTAAAGGCGGATAATATACAGGTGGAGGTGGAGGTGGGTAGAAGTCCGAGGTCTGATACTGTGGTTGAGGCGGGTATGTACAAAAGTCAGAAAAAATAGGAGGAGGATCCTCCTGATAAAAGAGAGGTGGACCGGCTGGAGGGTACGAGGAATCCACAAAATTCGGATAAAAATCGCTCCAGGGATCCATCTCGAAACAAGAGAAAAATGATCGGGAGAACACGACGGTCAAGTCAAGAGATGTGTGGAGAACGACGCAAATGCGCAGAGATGATCTAGAATGCACACAAACAACCACAAGCAAACTCACACAATACAAACCCTCAATTCAACTACTCAACTCAGTGAAGACCACAAATGCGGTCTTTTTATCTTGTCTGTTTTAGAGTTATGTGAAAAAGTCAAGAAGTTGCGCAAACACTTAGGGGCTGAAAATGGGATTTTGGCACTAATCCTCAGTGCGTGCGCGAGCAATGTAAAACGAAGACAATGAGGGGATTACTCGCCCCAAGACAATGTTTTTCTTTTTGATCTTTTTTAGGGTCAAGTAATATTAGCAGCCCTAATTTTATTGGTTGTCACTTTTTTGGATTTTTAGTGAGAAATGCACGAACCTATCGAGGAGTCAATTTTACTTAGCACCTAGGTTGGCAAAATTAGAGGTAGAGAGTCGGAAAAGCAATGCAAGCGGCAAAACAATGATGTATGCTAAAGATAAATGCTCACCTTGCCTCCAGCACTCTACATGCAAAGATGCTCAGTAGAATTGAAACCTATCTATATGCAAATGCAAAGCCGATGAAATGGCCCTAAGTTTTAGAATTTGCTATTAACGTGAAGAACCACAAGTCGGTCACCGATCCTCAATCCAAGAGTCCGGTCTAGGCTCACCCCTCCTCTTCTCGACACATCGAGTTCAGGAGTAGTGCTTGACAGAGTGGGCTCGGGGCACGTAGGATTGAAGATGATGATGCGACTGTTTTATAGTTTGACTAAGTCCTAACGTGGCTATAGGTGCATGCAAATATTTAGGTGTTTGGCCTTAATCTATCGCAAGAAATCCTAAAACTAAGGGCTCAATCATACAAAGTAAGGAAAACAAAACCGAGAAAACAAAGGGGAAAAAATGCGAAGAAAACATCAGAAATCTGCGGTGAGCCCCCAAGTGTACAAACACTTAGAAATTGGGCCCGAATGTCCAAAGTCCTAGTACATGTATTATTACAAATATAGAGTCTCTCTCTCTCACAAAAATTACACTAATAAATGCAATAAATAAATAGACTAGAATTGTCTTCAAAATCCTCTCCTAGCCCGCCTTCGTGCTAAGTCAAGTCGCCTCACGTAGGTGCGCATGTGCTCCTAGAAGAGAGCTCATCCCTCGATCCGCGTTCCTCGCAAGAAGTCAAATAAGAGAGGCGTTAGACAATTCAAACAAGAAATATCAAAAATAAGGAAAATACAACAAGCAGAAATAAAAGCCGTAAAAGTAGACAAATAAACACAAGCACGAGCAAAAAGCAGAACTATGCGCTGTTGCTCCCCAGCAACGACGCCATTTGATAAACCCAAAAATCGAGCGGTCGTGTATTCCACACAAGGCGGGAACACAGTCGAAGTGTTGACCATTCAAAATCCGGATCTAATCAACAATGAACCCACAATCAAATATCAAACAATGATAAGCAAATGTGGAGTCAAATTTATTTTTAACTCTACAAACAGATGTATAGGTGTAAGTATGTAAAGAGTTCGAACACAGTGAGCAAGGCAGGATAGATCAAACTAAGTGCAAAATGTGATGTGATTGTGATCAGTGTCTACACTATGCAAATGTTTTTGTGGGTTTTTATTTTTTTATATTTTTTTATTTTTAATTTTTAATTTTGTATTTTGGTTTTTGAGTTTCTGATTTTATGTTTTCTTTTTGTATTATATATATATATTATAAATAGAATATAGAAACAAGGTAAGAAAGAGAGAGATAGAGTATTTATAAAAATAGGTAAAAATGCTCAAAAATTAGGGAATAAAATGTTTTTGTCTTTTTATATTTTTAATATGTTTTTGTGATTTTTAGAGAATTTTCAGAATACTTTTGGTATTTTTAAAAGGCAAAATACAAGAAAACAGTGGACTAGGTTGCTGGCCGAAATCAAAATGAGGAAGAAAAATACTAAACAGTGCCCAAAATTCCTCAAATTAATTTAAAATTAAAGACAATAAAATAAGGAAACTACAGAACTAGAGTTTATATTTTTAGGATTTTTCTATGATTTTTTAGATTTTTTGAAGTTTCTAGAGGTTTTCTAATTTTTAAGGTTTTTGTTTTGAAATTTTTAGTAATTTTTGGACTGACACTAAAATATGATAAGACAAGCAAAATATAATTTTTGTGTGTGTTATCATATTTTAGTGTCAGTCCAAAAAACCACTAAAAATTTCAAAACAAAAACCTTAAAAATTTGAAAACCTCTAAAAACTTCATAAAAATCTAAAAAATCCTAGAAAATTCCTAAAAATATAACTCAGGTTCCGTAGTTTCCCCATTTTATTGTCTTTATTTTAAAAATAATTTGGAAAAATTTTGCCACTGTTTGCTATTTTTCATTCCCATTTTAATTTCGGCCAGAACCTTGATTCATTGTTTTCTTATATTTTGACTTTTGAAAATACCAAAAACATTCTGAAAAATTCCCAAAAATCACAAAAACACCATTAAAATATAAAAAAGACCAAAAACATTTTATTCTCTAATTTTTGACTATTTTTACCTTTTTTATAAATACCCTTGTCCTTTCTCTCCTATATTGTGTATATTCTAGTTATTGAAAATAAAATATAAAAAATATATATATACTATAAAAAGAAAATATAAAATCAAAAAAACCAAAAACCAAAATACAAAATTAAAGATAAAAAATATATAAAATTAAAAACCCACAAAACATTTGCATCTTGTAGACAATTAATCACATCACATTTTTGTGCATCAATTGTTGATCTATCTTGCCTTGCTCCATGTGTTCGAACTCTCTACATACTTGCACCTATACATCTTTTATGTAGAGTTAAAAATAAATTTGACTCCACACTTGTTTGTCATTGTTTGATATTTGATTGTGGGTTCATTGTTAACTAAATTCGGATTTTTAGCGGTCACCGCAGCGACCTCTGTGTTCCCGCCTTGTGTGGATCACAAGACCGTTAGAAATTTGGGTTTATCAGTCGTCAATCTAACTCTTTAGATATTCATCCAAGCACCAGCCTCTATAATTCAATAATTGAATCAACAACTGTATGAAATTAAGATGGTCATGGTACATAACCCTAATTGTACTAAGGGACCTATTATGCAAATTAGTTATTCTTCATTTCAGATCAGGGAATGATATTCGTAATAACATTTATTGTATAATGGCTTGCTGTGGGCTCGCATGTCCAACAATTTTAGAGGTTTTTTACTTTTTATGATATATCTACATGCTCATTATTAAAACATAATGAAACACGGTGAGGAAGAAAAAACACAGATAGTGACTACATCTTGTTTTTTAGACTGCAATATGAATTTTTACGAGTTTTTAACTTAGGAAAATGGAAAAGGAATGGAAGCAAAAATGAGCAAAACAAATAGACACAATCAAAGATACTAAAACTCATTGATATAAATCGTATCAATATTAAACAATGCTTCTTTTATTTATATTTTACAAGAAATGTGGGTTACAATGTGGTCTTGAAGAAGACTAGAATTTAAAAATGGATTTTAAATTAGGCACCTTTACTAATCGGAGAAGTGACATCAAAATTAGCACACTTAATCAATTTCTGGCAATAATCAAGACCTTGAAAAATTAGGACACAAAAATAACTGGTATAACATGCAATAGAGATCATGAAAACACATTTTCTTGGATCTTTAAAAGAATAAATATACAATATAAAAATACAAATATTCCGGGCCTAGGTTCTCCTTGGAAATTCAAGAATTCAAGATTCAGTGGGAACGCACATGATTTCCAAAGTAAAAATCAAACATAGAGGAGACAAGTGCCTTCAATAACAACCAAGTGAGTACTAATAAGAATAATAAAAATGTGAATTCCATCACTCCTCATAGTGGGAAAACCATAATAAACTTCAAGCACACTCTTCAAAGCATAACATGGTATAAATTGGTAGTAAGACTGATGATGATGAGAATGAGAATGCCACACCCACTCCTACCTTTTCTTATATACCCAAATCTTCCCTATCTAGAGGCACTCTGAAGTAAAGCAAGCAAACTATCGACCCGAACTTGGGAGGAACATTTCTTGAATGTCCTGATCCAAAACCCGATTCTCATGGTTATTGAAAACATCCCTATATATTCACATTTCTTGAAAGACAAACACACCCCAAAAGAAAATCCAAGGAAAAAATCGAAGGTACTTCACATTGAACACATACTAGAGAAACAAAGCAACTTTGAATGCCTTCATCACATTCTTCCCTGAAAAGAAGACGGATCTAAAGACACCATTAGTGTGATGTACTGTTGGTGAATGGACTCTCGAGCACACATTATTGGATAATGGTGCCTCAACTAATATCCTTCCTAATCCTATTATCAAGCACTACGATCTTAGAAAACTCAAACCTATTTCGATGAATGCTTCAGATGGCCGACAGCTCAGTGAAGCGAATGGAAGAGGTACCGAGGATGTCTTGGTTATTATCCATAGGCATCATTTCCTAAATGACTTCGTGGTTAAGGACATGGATTCAAATTAGACCCTAAACCAAGCTCCAATTATTTTTGGGTAGATAGTTTTTGGCAGACAACTCTGTGAAGCGACTCATTAGAATTTAAGTGAGACCCATTTGTGTAAAGTTAGTTCGGGGACCCATTTGTTCAACAGTTTACAATTTTTCTTTACTTTGTGTAGATTTTATTTTAACTCCTTTTTATTCTGATTTTGATTTTAATTTCATTTTGTTACTTGCATATTCCATTTACCCTTAAATTAAAAAATCAAAAGAAATAAAGATATATGTTTTTTTGATACATGCCTTTTTGACATTTAGTCTACATTATATCTTTATATATATAAATTAACATCAACAAACATATTTCAAAGTAGTATATATATTATATATCATTATTGTAAAATATATTATGGTATCATTATTACTAAGAAAACAAAAGAGAAAAAAAATCTAAAATCACAAAATTATGTATTATATACCTACAAAATCGATTTTTATTTCTTATCTTAATTTCTAGGGTTTTTAGTAAATTATTTACTCTATAAAATCATGATATTATTTTTCTAAAAAACATTTTTTGAATTTAGAATATTCAGGATATTTTATAATTATTCCTGATATTATTGTAGATTCCTTCTCTCTTTTTTCCATTAGTCCACGTGGACTTTTCCCACTCGTTCTTTCTCCCCGGTGAAGGCTTACCCTCTCTCTTTTCCCATTAGAGGAGGTCCATCCACCTAATCTTCCCCTCTTATTTGGGAAGTTGACCTAGGTCAACTGCCCCTTCCATATACTGCATCCGTACACATTTCATGTAATATCCCTCACTATCATGCCAGCATTGATCCCCTTTCCTCGTGCAGAAACCCATCACTGTCCTCGAACTTCCATCCTCATATAACCCCATGGAGCTTCATTTCAAATCTTGATCCACCAAATCCACCTAAGAATACCCAACTCCTCTATCACTCTCTAATGTGATATGTTCGGTATAAGTTGGAGTCAAACCACAATGAAGTTTTCGATGAAGGCTGATGAGATCCGATGGTGGACCACAATCGTAGTGAGTCTTTGAGCTCGTCGTGCTTCCGACAGCTGCCCACCGAGGCCATGATCCTTCATCATTCCAACCCCATGCCTCGCTGTAACTTAGTTATAGGTAACCATTAGCTTCTTCTTTCTTAGTTTTTTGTTTTCTTTGTTTATATAGTTTAGAAACCACCACCCATTAGATATTTATCATTTCCCTACTTATCCATACCTCATCCGAATCCTTTGCTTCATCACCTCTCTCCCGCAACTCCATCCAAGATTTCATTTTGATAATGATCGTGGATTGTGTCCTAAATGTGTTGAGTTGTAGTACCCACTCAAAATCATTGATCAAACAAATTTATTAAAAACACTTCAAATTGACCATGTAAGTGTTCCGTGGGTTGAACACAAGGATGCACTCACCAGGTCAGGGAATGCTCTACACTATGTTCAAATGGTGTGCTTGTTTATGTGTTTTTATTTTTTACATATTAAATATTTATTGATTTAAATTTTAAAAAATAAATTTTATTTTAGAAAATAAAATAAGATAAAAATAAAAAGGTCTAGTTTAACCAATATATATAAGGAAAGAGGAAATGGGTTTTAAAAGGAAATTAAAAGAAATAAAAACATGATAAAAAATATAAATAACATATTTTTGTGATTTTTGAGTATGTCACAAAGGTTTTTGAGTACTTTGTAAGACAATAAAAATAAAAAATAAAATAAAAAAGGAAAGTTAAAAAAAATTTAAGATTTTGATTCAAAATTAGGGATCAAAATTTAGTAGATATCCCCCCTCAAAATACATTCAAACTATTATTTAGAAAATTAGGGATAAAACTTGAATGGATTTTTCCTCAAAATAGGTTCACGCAGAGTCGAGAACGTCATTATTTCGTATTTTGATTTTATGCAAATTTTCATGTTACTAAGTAAAATAACAATGAAGGTCTTGATGTAAGAAAAAGTAACTATTAAGAGTTCTACGTGTAATTCGACATTACACAAGAGTGACGATGTAATTATGAAAGTATCGAGGGGTATGAGTGTTAAAATCTATTTGTTAAAAGTGAAACACAAAATGCAGTGAAATGGGTTAATCTCTTTGGAAAATCAAGGAAAATGCAATGAAGTTTTGTTATTATTATTTTTTACTTTCCATCGCATCACGTGAGAAGACACCTCTTTATTAGAAATGAATAAAATTTAACCTGTTTCCTTTTATGCAAGCGTAAATACATCAAATATATTTTTTCATCACCTTTCATTTACCTAACAAATAAAAAAGTGCTAAAAATAAGAAATGGTCAATGAGAAGTAAATTTCCTTACTTTTGTTGTTATTCACGTTTTGGAAACATTAATACCGATTAAAGTAGGAAGAGGTGCACAAAGACTAAACTACAAATCATGGTACTTTCCCTTACCAAGGTAACGGAAAGAAATGCATGAAAATTATCTTTAAAAGGAAAATACAAATAGAGAAACATTATGAAAAAATGTAAAGAGTCCGTCTCACCATTTTTTTTACCCCAATTAAAAATGTATGTTTGAACTCTTACCACAACTTATCCAAACTTCAAAAATCCTCACAAGAATACATAAGTGAAATCTATCTTCACATATGTTTATGACCTAGCAAATCATGCCCATGAATTTCACATTGAGAAAACCAAGATTTAGATCTTAATCTATATAATGTTGGTTCACATGTTTAGACACTCAATTATTTAATAGTCAAATCCATTGGAGTTCCACCAATTAACCGTTCTTTAAAAAAACTAATATGGTAACCCCATTGTGTCTTTTTCTACAACCTTCAAAAGAGCAAGAGATGGACATCATTGCATCTCATTAATAACATAACTTGTCTAGAATAGAAAAACCTATGAGACCTAACTATAAGAAAGTGCATTATAGGGTAGGTAACAATGTTTATATAAAGCAATAGTCTATGGATGATGAGAGGACAAACACGTTTATGAGATGCCATGAATCATCCATAACTAAAACAAGCTTTTATTATTATTATTTGTAAATGGATGAATGAAACTCCTTTAACTTTCTAACAATGTCTCCTTTCTAACAAAAACTAAATCCCATAAAGTGTTTTCTTATGTTCCCCATAGAATATTTTCCTTGTAATATACAAAATATGTAATATAAAAAGTCCATTCTTACTTTTCAGTGAAAAACTAAATCCATCTTCGAAAGTAGAAAGTCTTTTTCTCTTAAAAATCAAAGAGTAAACAACATAAAGTTCTTGAAATACACTTCTGGTTCGATGGTCTATCGTAACATTGAAAGATAACAATGTGATCTATGTTCTTTTAGATTTACTTCGATGTAGTCTGGTAGTCTATTAACCTTAAATCCCATTAGCTCGAAACCACGTTGTAACAAAAGGGTTCATTTGGTTGTTGGTGTATGTCGGTGTACACCGGTATACCTTTGTTCCAATCCTCTCAACCTGGGCTGGGATTACTTGTATTGACTTTATAATTTCTTTAGTATAATATTTTTTTAATTATATTCAAATAAAATTATTAACATAATATAATCATTTAAAAAGTTAATATAACACATAATCAATATCACATCACATCACAATTATCATTCCAGCCTTCTCAAATTCACAGGGGGATATTGCAACCCAACCCAACCCAATTACCAAACTGACTCTAGAGAAAAGAATATCATATTGAAATTTTAAGTATGATGTTAAAATCAAGCGTATTAATAAGGGCTTTTTCCTTTAAATTATTCAAAAACTAAAAAAATAATTTTGGTGATTTTTTTTAAAAGTTAGTTCTTCCAAAACATTTACTTTTAGCAACATCACATCATGCCAAAGAAGTCTTGAATATTGCTCCCACAAACACGTATACCAATCTCCATTCTAAATAAATAGATTTGCCTTAGTCCTTTCTCTTCTAAAAATATAGACCTATTCTTTGTTTTTTTTGGGTATGCGATTGCTTCCACTGTATAATCGGCAACCTTCCACGCATTCAGACCTCTCTAAATAAAACATATAAAATACAACTAACCTAAAAAAGCCTTAATTTTATCTCAAAACAAAAAACCATCACAATATCCAAACATTATAAAAAGAGAAGAGCAAAAAGAAAAAAGGGGGGAAGAGGAGAGGAAAACGAACAATAAGAAGTCCTCTTGGGCTTCCCACGAGAGCACGTTTTCCTCCACCCTCACTCTCACAAGATCCTTCCTTTCTCGCTCCCACTTGGATTTCACCTCGTTGCTTCCGTAAATCTCTCCATTCCCGCAATGTGGTCGATCTCGCCGATCGATTTGGTCCTCTGGAGGCGGCGCTGCTGAAGCAGTACTGCACGCATGTGTGTTATGGGTGGTGCTACTGCTGCTGCTGCTGCTTGCGGTTCTGGGAGGAAGATGGGGAGGACGAGGACGTGGACGTGGTTCCTTCGCGGGGTGACGAGCTTATTGCTGTGGGTGGCGTTGATGCAGATGACGTCGGTGGTCGATCTCTGGAGGCCTCCCCACCTGCTGTCCAAGTCGTGGCCGGCGGCTTGCTTGGAGACTCACGGCGCCGATCTCAACGCCACCACCCTCGCCGTGCGGGTGGAGGTCGTCGGCGTCGGTGCGGTGGCCGCCAGCGTCGCCTCGTCCCCGCCCACGGTTCTGCCTCGAAGTTGGTAACCCGGCCCCTCTTTTGTTACCGTGTTTTTCTATAAATATATATCTAGTTTTTGTCGTTTTGGGGTTATTTGTGCTGTTTTTTTCCTGGAAATTATGTTGCTTTGTTATGGTTTGTGGTTTTGAATCTCTGGAATGCTTAAAGTTGGGATCTTGGGAAGGTTGTGTGCTTTGTTCTTGATAGATTCTTGCTGCTTGTAGGTGACGCTTCTTGATTTTTTCATGGTGGGATATACATGGACTCCACATCATTTTCGTGCCTTTTTTTCTTGCCTCTTTCTTTTCTTGCGACTTTATTCTCCTCCACGGAGTGATATTTCCACTTTGGAGATGTGGACTAGTTGTCCTTTCTTCTATGTTTGAGAACTAGTTCTGGTTGATTTCTGGTTGATTGGCCTCGGCATGGAGGCGTTCTGGTTTGAAATCTGATGATTAAACCCATCGAAGGGGTTTTCTTCCCAGTGTTCATAATAGTACTAGTGGTAAAGGTTTATCACAAAAATGGAAATATTACTTCTTACGTTCAATTGGGCATTTTTGGTGTACTATTTCGTACAGAGCAGTTGCCACAACTACTCAGATATTGCCATATTATGGATGATTTCTTTATTGGAAATATTATATTTCTGCATTATGGTAATTTTATTTGACATCTTTCAGTGTGTATTTTTTCCAATTTTTACACTCTTATAAAGGAAACACTACCGGGCAAGTGACATATTATTGACCAAGTAGTACCTAAAGAGAATCTTTCTTGTTACAAAAAAGAGGATACCATATGTAATAATTTGAGCCAAAATTTGAGCATGCTTCCTGAGAAAATCACCCCAGCTACTTGTTAGGTTTGGACAATGAAACATCTATATGCTCAAGTCCAAATTTAGTAGTAAATGTAGGGCGAACCTACTGAATAAAAAACCACCCCCAAAATTTATCTGTGCTATTTTCTTGTGCTACTGTGTTGATTTATGCCTAGAGAACTTACGGTCCGATTTGGATTTGACATCTATTTTGAATGGATCTTGGTTATTTCAATAAAGAACCTGCGGTATGGATTTTTCAATCTGAATAAGGATCTGTTTAGCCGTATACCCCATATACGTATGTTGTTAGAATATAGAGAATACTGAAGCGAATGATAAACAAAGCATAATCTAGAGAGAATAAACTTGGAAGAACACAAAAGATTTTTACGTGGAACCTTACTCCCTAAGGAGCGGGATGAAACCACGGGAGAAGCCTTCAAAGGGGCGGATATTTCATTGCACTTTCTCAATGGATACAGAAGGTCTGGGGCCAGAGCCTCGAAGTCCCACCACCGGTAGATGTAGGACTAAACATTTGGATGTGGTAAATGGATCTCTCCAGGATCCATTTATACTCCAACTCATATGACGCACAACCAAATACTCCAACACTCCCCCTCAAGCTGGAGCATGCAATGCTCAGCTTGGACAAACAGAAAGAAACTCAACTCACAATACATGGCACTACAAATAATATCAATTCAACGCGCACAACTGTCGGCTGCTGTCGAGGATGTTACTTCTCATGCCTTGTTGGTGAGGAGGACGAACAGGCTGGAGTGTGAGTTTGCTGAATCTCCTCGTTGGAGAGCATGTGCTCTGAACTACGCCTGTCAGAGTCATTGCAACTGAAAATGAGTCTCCTCGTCGGAGTACTTTGGTCCTGCCACAATAATGTGGATAACTGCTCCATCTCTGAAAAGGGTCGAACTCAAAAGGCCATGAAAAGGTCGTGAAAAGGCCTCCTGGATGCCGCCTCAACAATCCATCCCGTTCCTTTTTTTAACGTGGACAACGACTGCTTGATTTTCGCTGCACGGGGATGGCGACATCGTAAGGGACCTGAGCTCCACCATGGATCTCTGCCCCACGTCATCGGCCGGGAGAAGCATCGAGGTGTCGCAAGGGCTGCATAGGCCGCCGCCGCCATGCGCACGGAGGAGGAGAGGCCGTGCCGTCGTGCGCAAGGAGGAGGAGCCCTAGAAGGGCTTCCGCTACTGGAGGGGGAAGAAGAGGTGCTTCCTTGAGAACCTGCGTCGCCGCCTGAGTTCCACGTTTGGAACAGCGGCATCGGGGACTGCCGCCAGGGGTTCACGACTGGAGGTGGACCTACGTCGCCGCAGGGAATCGCACTAGTGCTTCATCGCCAACAAGAGTCTCTATGATAGTTGCGGCTTCGCGCAAGGGAATGGTGCAAGGGAATCGCGCAAGAGTTTCTGCCGCCCGGGACAGATCTTCACGGTTAGGTCGCCTCCTGGGGATCTTCGCATCGAGGAAATGATGGCTGCAAATCTGAAGCAACACTACATAAAGGTGCTCAGGGAGATACAACACCTCAAGAAGAGGTCGGGAGGAAGATGCACCTCCTCCTTCATTGGAACCAACAACAATAGCATCACGTATTGAAGATTGTCGCTTTGTAATGGCTGCAACCTAGGATTTCTGATGAAACCCTAAAATTTGGACAGATTATATATATACTACGAACATGATCTTCACAAAGCAATCTTCAGAACGAACAATTTGCAAGAACAGAAAATTCAAAAAAAAAGAATCTTGAACATATATAAGAATTTGAAATCCTCGAGAATCGACCCCCTTTGATACCATGTTAGAAAATAGAGAACGCGTAAGCGAATGATAAATAGAGCATAATCTAGAGAGAATAAACTTGGAAGAACACAAGATTTTTACGTGGAACCCTACTCCCTAAGATCCTGTTTGTTGTGTAGGAATAGAGGGGAGAATGGAATCACCATTCCTCCGTCGATTCCGTTCATGTGTTTGTTAGATCGTACTAAGACAGGAATGGCGATTACAAAGGAACTCCGATTCCCTCATACATGGAAATCATCATTCCTAGGTACCCCCTAAGAATTGCGATTCCATTCCCTACAAATGCTAATGAATGTGTTCTTCTTCACTTTTTTAATTAATATATCATTGTTACAAATATATGGTTATCGACATGGATACGTTTTTTTTTCTTTTCTGGATATTTTTTTGGACACTGACTTGGATATGGTTTTTTTGTACATGGGTACAAATATATTGATGCAAAATGTCAGACAAGTTACAAATATACACATGTATGGATATTGACATAGATATGAGATTTTTTGTGGATACATACATATATACACACACACACACACATATGATTACAAGATACTCAAGCAGATACAAATACATATATATTAAATATATCCATTACATGGATAAAATATATCAGATCACAGATATGAATACGGATACGAACATGGATATGTGTTTTTTATTTTTTTCCGAATATGGATATGAACAGGGGTATGGGACAAGTTACAAATATATCAGTTGGAGGATACCGACTATTTTTTCTACTTAACGAAATATATCAAAGAAAGGTTATTTTCTATGTGTCTCATAACAAATATTTTCAATTCATGATATGAACCAAACAATGGAATGGAAAAACTTATTTATTTCCATTCCATTGTTAATTCCATTCTTGTCTTGATTCCATTCTATTGTAATTCCTTTCCATCCAAACAAACGGGGCCTAAGGAGTGGGATGAAACCACGGGTGAAGCCCTCAAAGGGGCGAATATTTCATTGCACTTTCTCAGTGGATACATGAGGTATGGGGCTCCTTATATAGCCTCCACAGAGCCTCCAAGTCCCACCACTGGTAGATGTGGGACTAAACATGTGGATGAGGTAAATGGATCTCTCCAGGATCTATTTACTCTCCTACAACTCATATGGCGCACAGCCAAATACTCCAACATATGTAAGGGTAAGGCATGAGGTTGTACACCAAGTTCTTTTTGGGAGAGCATCATTTCCTATATGTTGTACTCTTTTCTTTCTCATATTGGATCATTCTAAGCATGCGTTTTTTTAACCTTCTTTTATGGGGGATCTTCCCATGTTAATCCTTGCGTCTCTTCACTCTTGTGCATTTGCTTTGTGGAACATTTACTGTGAATCAGTTGTCAAAAAAATTAGTATCAAAGCCAATATTTGGATTATTTGAGGAGGCTCTTTGTGCATTCGCTGCACATTAGGAGTATCTGCACAATCTGATGTGTGAACAATGACTTCTGTTTCTCATTGAGGCCTCCTGCGCAATATCAATTCTACATCAGTTTCGTCCTTAATGATGAAGATAAAATTCGAGCTGAAACAATTTAATTGCATTGTCAACTTTAGCCCATGGATGGTCAAGATGGAAGCAATGCTTATTCAACAAGTCATCGTGAAGGTATTGATGATCTAGAGAGGAAGCCAACGACTATGACTCAGGGTGAGAGGAAGATGGATGCATATGTTTTTTTGAAAGAAAAAAGGCCTCTACGGTATAGGTGTGTTCCCAAAAACGTCACCATTTATCACCGAAAGTAATCGCACGCTCGTGACAAGTACTTGACAGAAAGGAAAAGTTTTTACACGTTCCAATTCTCAACTAGTGCCCTAGATGTGCTATCACATTCGCAACGTAAAATTTCTCCTGGCGATATATCACTCCATTTCTTGCCAACCAAATTGTCCAAACCATTGTGATACACTTCAATCTTTCTCTCTCCATGGCGCGCCTGTTTTGGCCAATATAGTCCTAGAATTCAAAAGCTCCCATATGGCAGGCAAATCAATTTCCAAGTAGGTTTCATGCCTCCACAGAGAGAGGAGTTATTATATTGCAACATTAAGGAAGGTACAACTGATAATAAAACCTATTAAAAAGCATTAACTTAGTCATGCTTTAATGGAACCTAGTTCTGTTGTATATGTGCAAATGAAGCTATATTTCTGCGTGCAATCACCTAATCAATTTCTGAACCAATTTATGTAGGAGTATACAAAAGTAATGGTTATCTCCGTGTATCTTGCAATGGAGGTTTAAATCAGATGCGGGCTGCGGTATGCAAAATTACTCCATTTGGTTTGGTATCCTTTGTGCTGCACAAAATTTTGGATCTAAAATCGGCTATGGTGTTGGCGGGTAACATCTAATCTTGAAATTTCTTGCAGATATGCGACATGGTAAGTGTTGCACGTTTACTGAACCTAACATTGGTGATACCAGAGCTTGATAAGAGGTCATTCTGGGCTGACCCTAGGTATAAATTTTGAGTCCCACTAGGAATCCAAGCTTGCAGTTTTCTCAATTGGAAGTTGCTTGTTTTCTTATTTTTTTATTTTCTCCAGTGATTTCAAGGATATATTTGATGTCAAACACTTCATCAATTCATTAAGAGATGAAGTCAAAATAATTACAGCCCTTCCGCCAAAGTTCAACCGAAAAATTCGTGCGAATCTTTTCTCTATGCCACCAGTTAGCTGGTCAAATGAGAAGTATTACCTTAAACAGGTATCACATGGTTCCACATCTTGCTCTCTAGCAAGTGTTTTTGTTTTCTATGCCCTGCATCAATTACAGTAATGATTAATTACATTGTCATGTCTGTAGATCCTTCCTATTTTCCGAAAGCACAAAATTGTACATTTTAACAAGACAGATGCCCGTCTTGCGAACAATGGCCTTCCCATAGAACTTCAGAAACTGCGATGCCGGGTTAATTATGAGGCACTGAAGTTTACTTCACAGATTCAGGCCCTAGGGAACAAGCTCATATCAGTATTGAGGAAAAATGGAAAATTTGTTGTTCTTCATCTCAGGTATGAGATGGACATGCTAGCATTTTCTGGTTGTACTCATGGGTGCACGGATGAGGAAACTGAAGAGCTTACAAGAATGAGGTGAGTAACCGAGTTATATTGTGTTTAGTTTCCTTTCTTTATAGTATGTATCTTATTTCTCTTCATATCTAGATATGCGTATCCGTGGTGGAAAGAGAAGGAAATAGCATCAGAGGAGAAAAGATTGAATGGCCTCTGTCCAATGACACCAGAGGAAATAGCATTAGTGCTGCAAGCTTTAGGCTTTACGAGAGACACACAGATCTACATTGCCTCCGGCGAAATCTATGGTGGCGAGAGACGTCTCTCTGCACTGGAAACTGCATATCCTAATATTGTATGCTAATCTCCTCACCTTTCCTGATGTATGCAGTATTTGTTAGTAGGTGCATTAATTTGTTTTTCTTGAAATATTTCAGGTCAGAAAGGAAACACTTCTTTATCCGCACGAGCTTGGACCTCTTCTGAACCATTCTACCCAAATGGCTGCTCTCGATTATCTAATTTCTATTGCAAGTGATGTTTTCATTCCTAGTTACGATGGAAACATGGCGAAGGTTGTGGAAGGGCATCGCAGGTCGGCTCTCCATCTTGTGTAATCTGTTTATGCCATTTTTACTTTTGACTATGCTTGAAGTGTTATGCATAAACACGAATAACATAATGTTATAGGGGAATAAAAAAGGAATCAGAACTTATAACAATAGTTTTGATATCTTCTTTTGTAAATTGATCTTAACCTCATTTATTATTATTTTTTTCAATGTAGATACATGGGCTTCCGAAAAACCATTCTTCTGGATAGGAAGGAGCTGGTCGGGTTAGTGGATTCGTATCAGAATGGATCCATGTCATGGATGGACTTCTCACATGCTGTTAAAGATGTACATAAATATCGCATGGGGCAACCAACGAGGAGGAAGATTCTCCCACAAAGGCCGAAAGAGGAAGACTACTTCTATTCCAACCCTGAAGAGTGTTTAGGGTCATCTTTTTCAAATACAGAACTTGGAGTCTTAGATACCTGAAAATTTTGTGCGTCGCACATTATTTTTGTCAGGAATCCTTTCCCTTCGGAGAGGGGAGTTTCTCTCTTCCCATGGCTCCACTCCGGAATTTCGGAAGTTACTGAAGATAAGAAGCACCTTAATTTGGGCGTTGGATGAGGCATTGAAGATGCTTGCATTTCAGGAAGGAGCTCAAGTCGTTTGCTGAACTTGAAGCCGAGGTGTTGCAGGGCATTCCCTCTCAAGTTCTTTACCTATGCATGACCTCATTGTTTTTTATAAAATCATTTGTTTTCTTTGTTCTTGATTGTTCCTTCTTTTTTACATCTGTGAATGAGAGGCATAGAATCATGTATCATTGGATTAGTTTGAACATATTTGAATCTGAATGGAACATATAGTGGTGAAAAATCTGCAGTCTTATTTTTAGACCAGAAACTCTATGGTATCTAAAGAATGCACTTTTGTAAAACAGATAAAATGTGCCGGCCTTTGAAGATAATAAAGGTAGAAAGAGTTGGAATCTTCGACTCTTCAAAGACTAGAAAGAGTGGCCATGCCTCATCCGAACCTTTAGATTGATCAGAATTCTGACAACATAATACAATACGCAAGAAGGTTTGGGGCATAAAATCCTTGTCTACATGCAATTGAACTATATGGTTGTGTTGCAAAGATAATGTTTGAAGATAAAAGAAAATGCAATGTTTACGAAGGCTTCCCAGTAGATGCCAATTGACTGCATCATAGTAGCGGTTACTCAAGGAAAACACACTTTCACGAGACACCCACCTGACCTTGATAGTAATACTTCGGATGTTTTTGTTCTTTGATTGAAGTTGGTTATGTGTCAGTGCAAATGTTTGGATCGAGGGAGCATGTGCCATGCGGTTATAGTGATCGTATTGTAGCCTTCACCAGGTACTCATCGATAAGGTAGCGGATGTGCAGTTGCTATGCTGTCTATACTTCAGATTAAGGTTGTAAAAGTCGATAGTTGGTACTTGGTTGGCCGGGTCACTGAGTAATGATTAATAGGTAGTGAAGCGACTAATCAAATTTAGTTGAACTTTAGTCGAACTTTAGTCGGTTTTGTATTTTAATTATTTTAAATATGTAAACCATTTTTATACATATATTCTTATATATTTACATAATTTTTTTTATATTATCATGATGAAATAACAGAAACAATTGAATTCCAATGAAATATTAAGCATCTTAAATTAAGTTTGATTGAAAGAAAAACAGAAGAAATGAATAAAAACAAAAAATTCGGTCCACTAGTGACCGCTTAATGAATCGAATCAGCCACACCATGACTCGTCTAAACATACTGAGTAAATGACCTACTTGCCTGCTTTTTTTGCAACTATGCTCAAACAACCTACATTGTTTTTTCACTGCAATTTGATACTCTAAACCTTTAAGAAAACAAACCAGCAAAACTTAGACTTCTAACCTCCAATTAAGAGGAATTGATTTCTGTAATGTTGGTTCATTAAAATATTGGAATCATTGATAAAGCAGGCAGAAGTCTCCAAGTAAAGCCAGTTTAGCTACAAGTCTCGTAGAATGCCAAGATTTCTGACCAGCATAAAGTTTTCTGCCTGTAAGAAACAAAGGGGAATGGGCAGACCTGTGCAAGCATGATGTTGCTCTCTCTCTCTCTCTCTCTCTCTCTCTCTCTCTTTCTTCAATTACCTCTTCTCTGACATTTCTCGAGGGCACGGATTGTTTTCATTGTTGCCTGTGATGCAGCTCTTGAGCATGGGTTTCAGGGTACCTTCTCACTTTTTTTGATGAGATTAATGTACATTTTGTTAACTACTAACTATTATTGTTTAGGACATTAGATATGTTAAGGGAAAAACTGAGATGATTTCCATTAACCCTAGAGCTCTCTTATATAGGAGAAAAGCTCTATGGGTAATTTACATAAAGAGGACAAACAAATACTAAATGATAAAATTACTCTAACATGATAAAATTACTCTAACACTCCCCCTCAAGCTGGAGCATATATATCCAACATGCTCAGCTTGGAACAACAAAGATGAAATGGACCCCTAACAAGGGCCTTGGTGAACATGTCTGCAACCTGCTCTCCTGATGATACATGAGAAGTTGAAATAAGCCCCTTTTGAATTAAGTCCCGTGTATAATGGCAATCTACTTCAATGTGCTTCGTCCTCTCATGGAAGGCTGGATTATTGGCTATGAACAAAGCTGCTTGGTTATCACATTTCAGATGCATGGGAAGAGGAACATCAATAGTTAAATCAGTTAAAACTGATTTAACCCACATCATCTCAGTACTACCTTGGGCCATTGCCCTATATTCTGACTCTGCACTAGATCGAGCCACTACAGTTTGCTTCTTACTCTTCCAAGCTACTGGTGAGTTGCCAACAAATACAATAAAACCTGAAGTTGACTTTCTATCATTAGGACACCCAGCATAGTCTGCATCAGCATAACCTGTGACGGATATCGAGGTATCTCTTCTTAATAGAAGACCAGTGCCTGGAGACGACTTCAGATATCTCAAGATCATAAAAACAGCATTCATGTGAGCCTGCCTGGGTTGCTCCATGAATTGGCTTACCCTATTAACCGCAAAGGCTATATCCGGTCGGGTAATAGTGACATACAAGAGCTTTCCCACTAGCTCTCTATATCGTCTCTTATCTACCTCCTCAGAGTCATCATCATATAGTTTGATATTAGAATCCATAGGAGTAGCTGCTGGTCTACATCCTGCCATACCTGTCTCAGATAAGAGATCTGTAACATACTTCTTTTGTGTCATTACCATACCTTGCCTGTTTCGTGCAAACTCCAGCCCCAAAAAGTAGCGAAGTGTACCCAAATCCTTCATAATGAACTGCTCGTCAAGAAACTCCTTGGCTGCTTGAATGCCCTGCTCATTGCTGCCTGTAATAACAATATCATCAACATACACTAAGATGATCACAGTACCTCGCTGGTCTCTCTTTACAAAGAGAGTATGATCTGCTGTAGATCTGACGAAGCCCTTCTGTTCAATCAACTCCGAGAGCTTCTGAAACCAAGCCCGTGGACTCTGCTTCAGGCCATATATGGCCTTATTAAGACGGCACACCATACTGGACTCCCCCTCAGCAGCAAACCCCGGCGGCTGCTGCATATAGACCTCTTCCTGTAAGTCACCATACAAGAAGGCATTCGTGACATCAAGCTGAAATAGGGGCCAATCGTGGACAACAGCAATTGCAATAAGAATCCGTAAGGTAGAATGACGGGCTACTGGAGAAAACGTCTCCTGATAGTCCACCCCATATGTTTGGGTGAACCCACGAGCAACCAACCTGGCTTTGTATCTATCAACCGTATCATCTGCCCAATGCTTAACAGTAAAAACCCATTTGCTTCCGACAATGGACGCACCTGGTGGAGGATGCACAACACTCCACGTACCACGTGACTGCAATGCCGCCATTTCCTCTTCCATAGCTAAACGCCACGGGCTGCTCTGTAGGGCCTCCTGATAAGACCGTGGGATGTGTACTGCCGATAACCCAACAACAAACTTGCGAAAGTCCGGGGACAAACGCTCCAACGACGCCTGAGAGCAAAAATCCATCCCATATTTGGGATTCATCGTCCTAGCACGCTTCTGCCGTCTATGAGCAATAGGTATATGTAGGTCATCGACTGGAGGAGTGACAATACCATCACTACCCTGTACATCCATCTGCGCATTCAAATCACCTGTGCCATCAGTAGAACTCAAATGATCAGTACATACCTCGGGCGTGCTGGATGATGGAGGAGGCACATGAGCAGAGGGCCGTCGCTGATAGACCTGAGGATAATAAACAGTAGTTGGTGGTGGCGGCGGCGGCGGTGGTGGCGGTGGTGGTGGTGGTGGCGGCAGTGGTGGTGATGGAGTGGACTGTGGTGGTAGATTAGAGCATGGAACAGATGGAGGTGGAGGCGGCACATAGATGTCATCTCCTTCCTCTGAGTAAGTGAGTCTGTCACCTGTAGGAGAAAAAATACATAATGGACTCAAAAAAGGTGACATCTGCACTGACGTAGTACCTTCGTTTAACTGGATCAAAACACCGATATCCCTTCTGGGTTTTGGAATAACCCACAAAAACACATTTGACAGCTCTGGGAGAGAGCTTGTCAAGACCAGGAGAAAAAAAATGAACAAATGCAACAGACCCAAAAACACGCGGTGTTAGGGAGAAAAGATCCTTCTCGGGAAACGCAGTCAAGAACGGAATCTTTTCCCCTAACACTGTCGAAGGCATACGATTAAGAAGATAGCAAGCAGTGAGAACCGCATCCCCCCAATAGGAGTGAGGGGCACGACTCTGAATCAAAAGGGTTCTGGTCATATCCAACAAATGACGATGCTTCCGTTCAGCCACCCCATTCTGTTGGGAGGTATAAGCACACGACGTCTGATGCACGATCCCATGAGACATAAGAAATTTGGACAATTGGGTACTGCACAATTCTAGAGCATTGTCAGACCGTATGTACTTCACTTTAGCGGAGAAAATATTTTTTATTTCAATAAGAAAAGACTGAATAAACTGACCAGCATCAGATTTATTTTTAAGAAGAAAGACCCAAGAAAGTCTAGAGAAATCATCGACAGCAACAAGATAATACCTGTGCCCTTGAAGATCAGGGATACGACTGGGACCCCAAATATCAAAGTGTAGCAGTTCAAATAGACGATGATGACTTGGACCTATACGACTCGGAAAAGATGACCTGTGATGTTTGCCAAGTTGGCATGCCTCACACTGAAAATTGGACTTGGGAGAAATCTGTGGAAGAATATGGACCATCTTTTGCAACGGAAGATGGCCAAATCGAAGATGCCAAGTGTAGGGTGACACCGATCCAGCCCTCATAGGAGAGACACCAGCATAAGAAGATTGCACCAGCCTATAAAGACCCCCTTGCTCACGGCCAGTCCCAATCACTCTGCCCGTTAATATGTCCTGAAACACAAGAGTAGATGGATCAAATATAGCACGGCAATGTAAATCTTTGGTGAGTTGACTAATAGACAGCAAATTCATCGAAAACTTCGGTGCATAAAGAACATTGGACAGTCTCAAGGTAGGAGTCACCTGCACCTCCCCCTGACCAGTAATAGGGGAATATGTACCATCAGCTATCACCACCGATCGTTCAGATTGAGCAGGATGAAAGACACTAAACTGACCTCTGTCACCACAGAGATGGTGTGATGCACCTGAATCCATGATCCATTCTGATAGATCTGCCTTGTAACCCTTAGTAACGGTAATGGGTGTGGAACCTCTGAAGGCACCCGAGGATGGAACATCTACCTTGTTGTCGGACATGATGACAACAATTTCTGTAGACTGGGAGTACAAGAAAAAATATCTACTTGGACATAACTGAAGTTCTTTTCTTTCGGAAGAAGTCGATGCTATTGCTGAGAGATGCACGGGTCCTGCATGAACAAACGTCTCGCCAAACAGAAGGGCTACTTGGCTACAGGACCACACGACTCAGAATCAAGGGCTCGCGTGGATTCGCCAAATCGCCAAACAATATGCCCTACAACAATAGAACAGAATCGCCAAATCGGGAAATCGAAGAATCGCCAAGCATTCACGAGGAGGGCACAGAAGTCTCGCGCACAGAATCAAGGGCTTGCGCGCACAGAAGTCTCGCGCAGAGGGGCGCACAGAAGTCTCGCGCAAAGGCACGTGCAGGGGGGGGGGCGCCTGCCAGACGAAGAGGGCGACGGGGGTCGGTGGCGTAGATCGCCTGAGGAAATAGCCCGCAGAAGGCTAACGCGAAGGGCTGGAGATCGCCTCAAACCAACAACAAATAGCTCCTTCTTCTTAAAACTCTGAAACTCTTACCCAATTCGACAGGTACGCAAAAGATCGAAGCGGAAACCAAAGGGCAAAGACCAATAACGAATCGGCAAGCAAAATCGAATCTTTACATAGTTTTGGGGCAAAGCACCTCGATCAAACACAACTAGCGGGAGGAGTAGTTACCCATGCCGTGGGGAGAGAAGGGATTCAATCCAAGGCCAAATACACGCAGATTGCGAAGGATCGAAATAGGCTGGAGTTCGCCTGAGGGCACGCAGGGTGCTCTGGGCACAAAGGAAGCCTCGCGCACGGAGGCGTAGGCGCGCGCAGAAGTCGGAAGGGAGCCTCGCGCATGCGAGTAGGAGGCGGCAGAGGCCGAAGGGGGCTATCGGTGGGGAAGGAACTAGGGCACAGGCTCCGGTCTAGGACCGTCGCTCTGATACCATGTTAAGGGAAAAACTGAGATGATTTCCATTAACCCTAGAGCTCTCTTATATAGGAGAAAAGCTCTATGGGTAATTTACATAAAGAGGACAAACAAATACTAAATGATAAAATTACTCTAACATGATAAAATTACTCTAACAAGATATGGTCCTTATGGTTGTTCCTTGTAGATTAGTTTTGGACTAAAATCTAAAATTTGTTTGTTTTGCTGAGATGCCAGCCCAATTGCACACCAAATTTCAGTTTACTTTCCTGTTTGTTGATCTCCCTCTCTCTCTCTCTCGTGTATTTTCTTCACCTTAGAAGATGAACAGTCGTCTGCATATATTAGAGGTCAAATGTTAGATTTCTTGCCTCAATCAATGGTGATATAATTGCCTGGATTGCCTGAAGTGAGGCTGCTGCTGATGCTGCTAGAAAATGGTGCTGGTTTGCTAGTTTCCAGTAGAAGTTAGTAGGTATATTTATAGATAAATGCTAATTTGCTCCATCTATCTTGTCGTATAAATTGCCTGTTTTAGGTTGTCTAAAGAGTTCTTTTGTCCTAATATCTTACAAAGAGATTGATGATAGAAAAATCAAATACTTGGAGATATAACTTCTTTCATGTTGGTCCTACTCTCTTCCTGGCCTTGCTGCTGATCGAGGAGTTGCCGATCATCTCGCATATCTGCTGATCATGAAGTGGTCGCC
This sequence comes from Ottelia alismoides, assembly GCA_037367405.1. Taxonomy (NCBI): domain Eukaryota; kingdom Viridiplantae; phylum Streptophyta; class Magnoliopsida; order Alismatales; family Hydrocharitaceae; genus Ottelia; species Ottelia alismoides. Next base: position 69,600 of record JAZKJV010011079.1, read on the forward strand.
GTCGCCTTATTCTTTCTCCCCTCCAGGACACCCTCGTAGCAAGCTATCAGGTTTCTTATTTATTTCATAGTTCTTGTCCAGCTTGCTACTTTGATAAGGTAGAGATCATGTTTCTTTGAATCATGTGGACGCCAACCATTGCTTTATCAATTAAAATTTGGTTCCAACTTCTGAAATATACAAGACATATATCCCTTTTTGTTTTAGCCTAGCTAAAAAAACACTACTATGTTTTAGTAACCTTTTGACTTTACATAGTTGAAAGTGTGCACTTCTTAATTTTGATAATTTTTTTAAGTCAAATTCATTTTTTTAAACCCAATTGATTGCTTGTTAGTTTTTTTAGAAGAAGTGTATTTTATCTTGTTTATTTTATTACTTTGTGAAAACATTGCCAAAATGAGATCTGCTAACATTGTTTCTTTAACAAATTTAGCATTTGTTATATGTCATTAAATTGATTTTTTAGGATTCCTTGCTTGTGATTAATTGCTGATTCGACCACCTTCATGTAATTACATTGAAATTATAATATCACCTTGTTAACATTCTTATTTCTTAGAATAAACAGAGAAATGTTTTTATTATTGTTTGGCTACATAGTCTTATAAGAATATTACTTTTATCTGAATAGATTCAAAGGACAAGCAATACTGTTGTCGTTGAGGTGGAAATGAGTACATGAATGGTATTGATTATAAAATATGGAGTAGAAATGTCTACTTTGGCTTGTTGTACAGTAGCATTTACTCCATAATAGACAAACATGACCTTATATTGCCTGAGAATCCCACAATGTGGGATATCATGTGGAGCTAAATCTGATCTGGGTCTTTAAGACCTATAAATCAACGTACAAGCTGTGAAACATGGTCAATGACAACTATCATTCCAATTGGAAGTGAGTCTTTAGCTTATTTACACAAGTATAACTCCTATAGAATGAAGGAATTCGAGACCATCCTCAAGCATGTGAATAAAATGATGGTGATGGACAAAGACCTAGTGACTACTGAGTATATAGTTCAAGAGAGGATGCAAATAGCAATCATCCTAGGAGGTTTCCCATCTTTCATCAATATGGTTGTCACATCTTTGAGGATGAATTACAACATTATGGGTGTGACCGATCTACATAAACAATTAGTAATTGAGCATGATCTCTCAAAGCAAAGATCGGAGGTCGAGATTTTGAGATTGGAGAAGATGATGAATCAAATGTGGTGTACGCAAAGAGAAGATTAGGACCCTTCAAAGTGAATTTCAAAAGAAAAAGTGGGAAGTATCCATGCGGCTCATGTTATGGTGGTCGTAAATATGACCACTTCAGGCCAATTGCCCCAACAATAAGAAACTAGTAAACTCTAAAGCGTATGAGAATAAGGGTAAGGAGAAGATTGAATTCTCGACTCTCATGGAGTGCAACTTTGGGGTCACAGACAGTGATGTTTGTTGGATTGACTCTGGTGCAACCCAAAATATTTCCCAACGAAGGAAAGGCTAGGGGACTTCAAGATGCTGAAAAAGGGAGAACATAGGATCTTCGTGCGGAACAATACCTAGGGATGAAACCGGATCGGATATGGTTCGGATATGGCTATTTCCATATCCATATTCGCCTCATCTATATCGAATACGAATCCGGATACAGATACTTATCGGATATGAATTTTGAAAACCATATTCGGTTAACATTCGGATACGAATTCGGATCGAATATTCATCGAATCCGGATGTGGTTCGAATAAAGATCGAATACGGATATGGATCGAATATAATGTGAATACCGGCCAAAGTGTTTCATATATAGTAGGGGGGGATACCTCAATGGATCCCTCCGGCCTCAACTCGCAATACTATTAGGACAGACCCTCAGCGATAGGTTTTTCCATCTTCCTCTTGTCTTACTTGATTGAAGGTTATAGCTGACGACCCTAGATATATAGTGAGAGGCCCCCTGTCGAGAATATGGATAAACATTGTTGTGAATCATGCGATAGACTCACCTCCATCGAATAATATTCTATAAAGTCATCTTCCCACGTAATTTTCATAACTTGCGACATATGAAATCAACATTTCTGAGCCACCTGAATAAAAGGCTGAAAAAAATATATAGATTTGGCTGAAAGCAATATAAAACACAAAGGATGGAAGCAATATAAAACACGAAGGATGAAAGCAAAATAAAAGGCTGAATGCAATATAAAACACGAAAGAAAAGAATGAACTTTAGATTTGGCTCAATAAAATGCAGTTTTCCGTTAACATCGACCATATTTATCTCAGTGATCATATTTATTTTATAAACAGAACTTCATAAAATCTAACAAGCCGCACTTACGAAGGATAGATGCAGATCGTGAGGTGCAGAATGCAATTCTTTAACTGTTCACGGTTCGCGTTGTCGTCTTCACGTCAGGGAAGAAGGTTGTGTCACCAAGGATGAGGGAGGGTCGACTCGAGGGAGTCAAGTTGAGTGGTGGATGATGAATAGAGGAAGGGCATACGACTTGCAAACTTGGAATTGCATGCAGTCGCGGGTCATACGGACAATGGACTTCTCGGATGGAGGAGATAAACCAATGCACATGCAATTGATATTTTTTGGAAATTGCTTTTTTGGAAGTTGGAATGTTACGAGTGTTGTTAGAATTTATTAGTCATAAAAGGTGTGAAAGGAATAGGAAACGTCTCATATATTTTTGAATTGGAAAGGTTAAATTAGTAATAAAAGGCGTGAATGGAGTGCAATAGGAAACTATGTGAATTGTAATTTGAGAATCCTGTAAGCTAAGAATGCTAAAAGAGAAATCGGATATCCGGATCCGGATCCGATGTTTTTTACTAAAACCATATCCGTTTTCATATCCGAGCATTTTTAAAATTTCATATCCGTATCCGGATTCGGATTCGATCATAAGTCGGATACGGATATCCGTATTCGATGATTTTTCGAATATGGTAAGCGGATATCCGCACATATCCGTATCCGTTTTCATCCCTAACAATACCTACTTGAATGTCGAAGGTGTTGGACCATACGAGCTTGACCTTGGTGATATCGTTATGATACTTTAGGATGTATTACATGCTTCTGGAATATGTCAATATGTCAGAACCTCTTATCTATTCCAATTTTATTTAAGAAAGATTTTGAAGTTTGATTTTATAATAAGTATGTATTCATAAGAGCCTAAAAAAAGTATGTATTCATAAGAAAGAATAAAAAGGTATATGATGTGAAAGTTTGTACCCTAGCATGACCTGTTTTGACTCCATGTAATAACTTCTAGTCAACATATGAATTTTATTTCGGAGTATTCTTTGTGTTATTTATCTGGTTTTGATTTGTGGCACATGAGACTGAGTCACTCAGGAAATTCAAAGATGGATTAAACGATCGAATATGATCTTTTGCAGTGCAAGGATATCACCATGTGAACATTGTCTGACCGATAAGATGACGAGAAAACCATTCTAAAAAAAGGTCGATAGGTTGAATTGTTAGGCTTTATTCATTCGGATATATGTGGACCACTGAGTGTTAATACACATAGAGATAAGGAGTACTTTATAACTTTAATTGATGACTACTCGAAGTTCTCCTATGTCAATCTCTTAGGAAGAAAGGAATAGGTCTTTGAAATAATTAAGAGATACAAGATAGAAGTGAAGACAAAGTTGAGATAAGTAATTAAGATTTCCAGGATTGATAAATGTAGAGAATATTCGTCAAAAGAGTTTGAGGAGTACTATATTCAAGCACGTTTTGTAGACAGACTATGACACCTTATGCACTACAACAAAATGGTGTAACTGAAAGAAAGAATAAGACATTGATGAATGCAATAAGTTGCATCTTGTTACACTCATATCTCTTAAAGAAATTTTGTGTAAGAAGCTACATTGACTGCTAACTACATATAAAATAAGATTCCAATCAAGTTCATAGAATCAACGCCGTATGAAATCTGGAATGACAAGAAATCCAAGTTGGGTCATCTCTGAAAATGGAGATGTGTTGCACATGTCTTAATATCAAGTCAGCTTAGAGACAAGTTAGATTTCAAGACATTAAAATTTAAATTTATTAGATATATTGAACATTCTAAAGGATATACAATCTTCCATGAAACTAAAGGTTTAATCGAAGATTGTCATTTCTATGGATGTGAGGCATTGTATTACACCTTAGATGATGATGTAGCAGATTGTACATATCTCATATCTTTTGACGAAGTAATGGTTTCGAATAAGTCAGAATCATGGGCGACCACATGAGGGATGAGTTAAATGGTGCATACGAGATATGTGATTTGTCAAAAAGTAGGCAATCCATAGGATATAAGTGCGTATTCAAGAAAAAGGGTTAAGTTGATGGTTTTGTTGATAAATACAAAGCATGATTAGTTGCCAATGGGTCATACTCAGCAAGCTGGAGTAGGCTTCCAGAAAACGTAGTCTCCAATCACCAAGTTTGCATCAATACATATAATCTTAACTATAGTCACATATATGGATTTGGAATCATTCCAAATGAATGTGAAGATAACCATCATGAATGAAGAATTAAGAGAGGAAATGTATATGCAACAACTGATGGATTTCTAGTAGAAGGTCATGAGAAAAGTGTTTATAAATTTAAGAAGTCATTATATGGCTTAAAACAATTTGCACGGCAACCGTGTCTCAAGTTTCATGAGAAATTACCCAATTTGTATTTGTTGCAAATAAGTTGGATAAGTGTGTATGTCAAAAGAATATGAATAAGTTTGCAATAATGTCATTGCATATGGATGACATTCTACTTGTGGTAATGATATAACAATGCTCAATGAAATAAAAGAAAAACTGAGCAATGAATTTGAGATGGATATGGGTGGAGCATCTTATGTTCTATGAATTCAAATTACAAGGGATATAGATTCAAGGACATTGAGTCTTAGTCCAGAGAAATACTTTCATAATGTATTGAAGAGATGTAGAAAGTAAAATAATACTCCAGCTCCTCACCACTTGTGATATAGAAGAAATTCAGTAAGAGTCAATGTCCTAGAAAAGAGCAAGAATCTTTACAAGTTCCATATGCACAAGTGGTATGACGTCTTATGTGCAATGATCTGTACTTGACCTGACTTGTCTTATCCAGTAAGCCTACCTAGTAGATATCATGGTTTAAGATATTCCCATATATCGACGATACATCTCTGATATATCAATATCACCAACGGACTGATATCGATACCGTTGGCGATACTGATATAGCGATATGGCACCTTTTTTGGCCCTTCTCAAGTCGACCTTGATATGGGCGATATTTCGACGATATAGGTATTAACATTATATCGACATGGATATCGATATCGATATATAAACCCTTGGCAGATATAAAAGTAATCTTGTATTAGTACTGGAGCTGTAAAGAGGATTTTTCGATATCTGAATGGATCTGTGCATCTGAAATTATTTTATCAAGCTGAATCATTTTAGGTAGTGGGATCAAGGTAGGAAGTATCGATGTCGATATCGTATTAGTCTGCCCGAAAAAGGATATATCGGGATATATCTTTGATATATCGACGATATTGATGGAAATGCCAGAAATGGTTCAAAAAAGCCATTTTTTATCATTTTTTCCAGAAATTAACATCATCCAAGACATTAAAACAACAGATATCCTACAAATACATACTTATATCACACATATCGGTCATTTATTTGTACTCCATATATCACACATATCGGTCATATCGAACATATCCCTATTAATGCTGATTGCTGACTTATAGATATTGGAAATGAATTTAATCCAAGTTCTTATAACATTAAATAACTTATAAATATACACTTAGATATGACACATATAGATCGACAACTATAACCCTTATATCGCACATAACATTCATATCACATATCTTTGTTAATGTTGATTGGTGATTAATAAACATTGGAATTAGAATCAAAGTAGCTAAGTTAAGCACACTTAGAACACATGTTTTATTCATGGAAGACAATGAACGACATTGAGATGGGTCATTTGATTAAAAAATGTACATAATGATTAATAAGACAATGTTTCTTTGGTATAAAGATTTATCTATTCACAAAAATAAATGAAAAATTGTAAGTTAATGTTATTTATAAATGAAATTACCTAGTCATGAGGGGTTTAGAACCAAGAGTTCCGTGGAGGAAAATGTAGCAAATATCGATATCAAAATCGTACCGGTCTGCCTGGTCGAAAATGGCGTAAAAACGATTTTTTCACGAATTAAGATCATCCTAGTTATTAAAACAATAACATACAAATACACATTTATATGCAAGAATGAGGTGTATTTAGCACACTAATACACATTCTATCGCACAAATCACTTGTTGTTGATGCTGACAGCTGAGCTGATTGTTGACCGCTGAGATGCATTCTGGACTTGTGATTCTAACTTGATCATCATTAGACTTGTTTTCATCTCTATTGCCAAAGAAGGTGAAATCCACCAATTGAAGAACCATCATATGCACCCCCTGTAGCACCATACCCTATCAGGAGGTCTCGCTGTTTGGTTATCAAGCATGGGGGAAGGGTCAAAGGGAGCAGGTGCGCTCCCCCTGCGGGGGGTGCGGAGCAGTGCCCCTGACCCAAAATAAAATATATAATTTATGATGTATTCTAATACTAGAAGTAGCAAAATAAGTTGTAAAATCAAGCTTACAAGGATAATATCATTGATATATATCAATGAAATATCAACGATATCGTTGATATCCGAGAAATTTCGTATTGAAACCATTCAATTTCGAGTGATATGGCTCGATATGGTGATATATCATCGATATCTCACGATATGACTCGATATGGCGATATATCACCAATATCGATTGATATCCTGTAAAAGGATATCTATATTGTAAAAGTAAAGGAATTGATTGCATTAATGAGAGGCCCTTGAGTTCTCTTATATAGGAGAGAAACCTATTAGGCAAATTACACAAGGACGATAAAATAAATAGATAATAATAAAACAATAAGAAAAATAGGAAATATCTCAACACCCCCCTCAAGCTGGAGCGTAGATATCGATCAGGACCAGCTTGGAACATCATCTCTGATAAAGTCCTTTGGCTAGGGACTTAGTAAAAACATTTGTTGTATGATCTCCAGAGCTGACATGAGTAGTGGCAATAAGACCCTTCTAGTGTAGTGATAGTGCACCTCTATGTGTTTGGTCTTCTCATGAAAAGTTGGGTTGTTGGCAATAAAAAGAGTTGCCAGATTGTCACATTAGAGTTTCTTGGGAAGAGATACCACTATAGTCAGGTCAGTAAGAACAGATCTGGCGCACACCATTTCCGTGCTAGCCTGCGCCATGGCCCTATATTATGACTCAACACTCGATGTGGCAACCATGGTCCGCTTCTTGCTCTTTCAAGAAACCATGGAATTCCCTATGAACGCAACAAAACTTAAAGTAAACTTCCTATCCTTTTGACACCCAGCATAATCTCCATATGCACATGCTGTAACTGAAAAAGATGTATCTCTACTGAACAAAAGTCTCATCCTAGTGAAGTCTTCAGATACCTCAAAATTATATGGACTGCATCCATTTGTGCTTGTCTAGGTTGCTCCATAAACTGACTCACTTTGCTCACGGCAAAAAATATATGTCGGGCCTGGAAAGAGTCACATATAGTAGCTTGCCAACAAGCTCACTGTACCTCCTCTTATCGACCTCCTCAGTGTCATCATCATATAGCTTCTTGCTTGGATCAATAGGAGTAGTGACAGGTCTGCAATCTGCCATGTCTGTTTCTGAAAGAAGGTCTGTAACATACTTCCTCTAAGTCATCACAAGACCTCGCTGTCTCCTGGCAAACTCCAATCCAAAAAAGACATAAATTACCAAGGTCCTTGGTCACAAATTTTTTTTAAGGCTCAAAGAAAGGGGGAAGCACTCGTTGGTGCTCGCCCCATTTGTGTATTAACTAAAGACTGGAAAGGCGAGATATACTTACAGTGGGTAGAAGGGAAAGAAAGACGCAGAAGGAGATTAGTATACAAGAGAGGAAAACAGCAAGCAACTGCCTAGACACAATTAAGTACACCAGTCGGATATAAGTCTATTGGCTGAAATGGTAACGTTCTCCCTATAGAAGCGCATGCCCAAGAAGATAGCCTCATTCCTAGCACGCCAAATGGACCAAAGCCGCGCAATGGGATCCAAAACATCAGCTATGTCCCTCGTCCTGTTCGACCAAAGGATGTCGCAAAAGTCCTCAATATTGTCCGCACGAGCCCAAGCAACGTCGTCCCAGACCCCCGCAACCAAAATACATCGAAAGAACAGGTGATCGGCAGTTTCAACGACATCACCGCATAGCTGGCAAGTGGCGTTAGTCTGGGGAAAAAACTTGGCGCATCGATCCCAGGTCAATAAACGCCGATGACGAAGTAACCATAAGAAGAAGGCGATACGCTCCGGAAGGCGTAATCCCCAGAAGAAAGCACAATCGCGCACAATGGGGGCAGACAAGGTAGGCGTGGGAGAGAGCAAAGCCCTGTAAGCCTTCTGAGTGGAAAAACCCCATCCTTCCAACGCCAATGGTCCCGCTGCAGAGATGGGGCGGCCGCAGTGCTAAGAGCCTCCATCATCGAGGCGAATTCAACCACTCGCTGATCAGATAAGATCCCAGAGAATGTAGGGCACCAACAGCCGTTAGTCCAGCAATCCGCAACAGTTGCGAGCCTATTCGAGGCAAGCGCAAACAACCTCGGAAAACGCACCTGTAAGGGGCCTCCCCCCAACCAGTCGTCCTGCCAGAACTTGAAAGCTTCCCCCGTCCCAAGCACCGAGGTGAAGAGCGCAAGGTTCCTCGTCACCGTAGAAGAGACACAGCGCCAGAAATGTGAGGAATGAAATTGCAAAGCCTCCCGCTGAAGGCCAAACCAGTCTCTTCCCAAGAGCGCCCGAAGGACGTTGCAAAAAAAAGAATCATCCTTGCCCCAAATTTTACTCACCCATTTAAGAAGGAGGGCGTCATTGACGCGGTCCAAACTCCGGACGCCAAGGCCACCGGACCGCTTAGGCATGGTCACCACCTCCCAAGCGATCAAATGCATCCCACGACCGTCGCCGCCCGAGCGACCCCATAAGAAGCGACGCATACACTTCTCCAGGCGTAGGCGAATCCCCACAGGCATTCTACGTACGGATAGGAAATAAACCGGAATAGATGAAAGGACGAATTTTAGAAGGATAAGACGACCACCCCGGGAAAGCAAGGTGGCCCTCCAGCCCGCAAGACGCGCCTCCGTCCGCTCTATGATAGCCCGCCAATCCGCAGAACGGGCCCGCCCAACCGAAAGAGCAACACCAAGATAAGGGAGAGGAAGCTCCCCAGGCATAGAACCAAGCAGTCGGCCACACGCCTCCACCTCCGAAGGCGACATGCCGAACGTCACCACGATGCTTTTGGAGGTGTTAATCGACATCCCAGAAAGCTCATAGAAGATATCGAGAGTATAAGCCATACCCGCCACCTCATCCTGACCCCCTTCAATGAAGCAAAGCGTATCGTCCGCGAACTGGATTAATGGCACACAAAACTCCCCCTTGCGGAACCCATTAGTAAGGCCCGCACCAATGACGCGGTCAACCATACGCGTCAATACATCAACGGCAAGGACGAAAAGAAGGGGCGCCAGGGGGCAGCCCTGACGCACCCCTCGACGAGGCTGGAAAGAACCACCAGTCGGCCGACCATTAATAAAGACAGAGAGCGAGACCGTGGTGATACATCTGCGCAACCAAGCAATCCATAGATTAGGGAAACCCCGCCTACGCAAGGCGGACCAAAGGAAGCGCCAGTCAATGGAGTCATAGGCCTTGGCAAAATCAATTTTCCACAGGACCCCCTTCCTTTTCTCCTTCCAATCAGCCACCATTTCCGACGCGACGACTATGCAGTCCGCGATATGTCTTCCCTTAATGAATGCCCCTTGAACTGGCGAGATAAGCCCATCCAAGATCCGAGATAGGCGATTGGCCAAAGTTTTGGCCACAATGAGATAATCACAAATTGCTGACCAAGGAAGTCCTTGACACTCTGAATACCATGCTTGTCATCCACTATAACAATAATATCATCAACGTAAACAAGAATGACAATAGTACTACCTCTCTGGGTCCTGTGCACAAACAAAGAGTGATCTGCATTCGGTCGCACAAACCCTTGTTGCTCTATCAAGTCCTAGAGCTTCTGAACCCATGCTCTTGGACTATGCTTAAGGCCATAGATACCCTTGTGAAGCCTGTAAGCCTTTTGACACTCCCCCTCAGTAGTAAACTCAGGTGGCTGCTGGATGTAGAATTCCTCCTGTAGATCACCATATAGGAAAGCATTCTTCACATCAAGTAGGTAAAGGGGTCAATCTCGTGTTACAGCAATAGAAAGTAGAACGCGCAGAGTAGAATATCTGACAACTGGAGAGAAATATCCTGATAGTCCACCGCATATTTCTTGGTGAACTCACGTGCCACAAGTCTCGCCTTATAGCGATCCACACTGCCATCTGCATGGTGTTTCTTAGTGAACACCCATTTTCATCCCACAATGGATGCGCCAATTGGAGCAGAAATAAGACTCTACGTACCACGTGACTATAACGCAACCATCTCCTCCTCCATGGCTAATCTTCACTGACTGTCCTGAAGAGCCTCCTGATATGTCCGTGGTATCTCCATGATTGATAGTGTCAAGGTAAACCTCCTAAAATCCTCCGATAGTCTGCTCAATGAAACTTGGGCCGCAAGAGGATAAGTAGCACACCTACATTTCTGTTTGTGCAGAGCAATCAACACATCAAGATCATCTACCAATTACACGTGCTCATCCTGTATGGAATCCTGCTGCATAAACAACTCAACAGTACCATTAGTAGAAACAATGTGATCATTACATACATGAGGTGTGATGGATGATGGACAAGGCCTATGAGTAGGGGGAATCGAGCGAGACCTGCGAGTAAAAACACATGGCAAAAACTGAGTCACAGTATGAGTTGGAGTCACAGGAGCAGGTGTAACAGAAGGAGTAGGTGTAGGTAGTGGCGGCGGCGGCGGTGGTGGTTGAGGAGGTGGTGGTAGAGCCGTAGTAAAGGGAGTTGGTGGAGGCATGCAAATCTCATTGTTAGAGTCAGATGGGGATACTCTGTTGCATGTAGGAGAAAAATACATGACAACCTCAAAGAAAGTAACGCCAACACTCACAAAGTATTTCAGCTTGAGCTGATCAAAGCAACAATACCCCTTCTGGGTACGAGAGTGGTTGAAAAAAAATGCATTTGACAGCTTTGGGAGAGAGTTTGTCATGACATGGAGAGATATCATGAACAAAAGCAACTGAACCGAATACACGAGGTGTAAGAGAGAAAAGATCCTTCTTAGGAAACACAATTGAGAAAGGAATTCTCTCCCAAAACAGACGAAGGCATATGGTTCACCAGATAGCAAGCTGTGAGGACAACATCTCCCTAGTAGACATGAGGAGCATGACTCTCTATCAACTATGTTTAGGTCACATCAAGTAAGTGATGGTGTTTGCACTCAGCAACACCGTTCTGCTGGGATGAATAAGTATATGAGGTATGGCGAACAATGTCAAGAGATCTAAGAAAGTCAGAAAGCTGTAAGTTGAGAACTCTAAAGCATTATCAGAACGAATATATTTGACAATGGCAGAAAAAATATTCTTTATCTCATTAATAAAAGATTTGATCACAGATCCAGCCTCAGACTTATTCTTCAATAAAAAGACCCAAAAAAGTCTAAAAAAATCATCGACAACAACAAGATAAAAACGGTGTCCCTGCTGATCAGGAATACGACTTGAACCCTAGATATCTAAATGAAGGAGCTCAAATAATCGAGAAATGCTCCGACTCCGACAGGATGGAAAGGAGGAACGATGATGCTTCCCAAGCTAGCATGCCTCACACTGGAAGGAGGATTTCATGGAAATCTGAGGGAGAACATGACATAGCTTATGCAGAGGAAGGTAGCCAAAACGAATGTGTCACAAATATGGTGAGACTGGTCCAATAACTATAGTAGAAACACCAACATGAGGATGTTGGACCAATTTCTAGAGTTCTCGCTGCTCACGACCACATCCAATCACCCTGCCCGTGAGTATGCCCTGAAACACAAGAGACAAAGGGTTAAAGATGGCACAACAAAGCAGATCGTTAGTAATATGACTAATGGAAAGTAAATTCATCTGAATATCAGGAGCATATATGTTGGAAGAACTGAGTATGTTGTTTATTTCTGAGAACCCTAGGCTCTCTTATATAGAGGAGAGACCTATGGGTAAATTACATAAGATGGAAAAAGGAAAATAAATAAAGGAAAAGGTACATAGAAGATATGGAAATACATAAATATCTCTACACTCCCCCTCAAGATGGAGCATAGATGTCAATCATGTTTAGCTTGGACGAACATTTCAAAATTGATCCTCTGAGCAATGCCTTGGTAAGGATATCTGCTGTTTGCTCTCCTGAACTGACATGGGAGGTATAAATCAAACCCTTATGTATCATATCTCTAGTGTAATGACAATCTACCTCAATATGTTTTGTTCTCTCATGGAATGCAGGTTTGTAATGAATAGGGCAGCCTGATTATTACATTGTAACTGCATGGGTAGAGGAACATCTATATGCATATCTGCTAACACTGCTTGAACCCACATCATTTCTGTACTTGCTTGCGCTATAGTCCTATATTCAGGTTCAACACTTGATCTAGCCACAACTGTTTGTTTCTTGCTTTTCCAAGAAATAAGAGAACCGCTAACAAACACCGCGAAGCCCGAAATAGACTTCTTATCCTTAGGACACCCTGCATAGTTAGCATCAGTACATACGGATACAGAGAGAGTTGCTCCTTTTTTTAGAAGTAGTAGTGCATCTGGAGAAGATTTTAGATATCTCAATATCATGTATATGGCATCTATATGTACTTGACGAGGTTGCTCCATGAACTGACTCACTCGACTCACAACAAAGGAGATATCCGGTCTGGTAATAGTAACGTAAAAGAGCTTTCCCACCATCTCTCTGTATCTCCTCTTATCATCCTCATCTATATCATCATTGTATAACTTCATGCTAGGGTCCGTAGGAGTAGTAGAGGGTCAACATCCAATCATGCACGCCTCAATAAGCATGTCTGTAACATATTTTCTTTGAGTCATCACAAGACCTAGCACATTCCTAGCAAATCCCAACCTGAAGAAATACCTTAGGGCGCCCATATCCTTAACGACAAACTGACGGCCCAGAAATTCTTTTGCCATCTTTATTCCCTGTACACCATCTCCTATAACAACTATATCATCAACATAAACCATGATAACTACTGTACCTCTAGGTGTTCTCTGCACAAATAGAGAATGGTCTGCACTTGACCTCTTGAACTTCTGTCATTCAATCAAATCCGAGAGCTTCTGAACTCATGCTCTTGGACTTTGTCTAAGACCATATATTGCTTTATGGAGTCTACAAACCTTGTGACACTCTCCCTTAGCAGCAAACCTCGGACGCTGCTGCATGTATATTTCATGTAGATATCCATACAAAAATGCATTTTTAACATCTAGTTGAAATAAAGGGCCAGTCATGTACCACTGCAACTGAAAGGAGAACACCTAAAGTGGAGTGGCGAGCAACATGAGAGAACATGTCCATATAATCTACACCGTAGGTCTGAGTAAAACCACTTGCCACCAACCTGACCTTGTAACGATCAAGGCTCCTATCTGCATGATGTTTAATAGTAAACACCCACTTGCAACCGATAATAGAGGCGCCAGGAGGGGCAAACACTAAACTCCGGGTACTACGTGATTGCAATGCAACCATCTCTTCCTCTGTAGCTAAACACCAACGAGTACGACTATCTTTCAAGGTCTCATGGTAAGTCCGTGAAATTTCGACGGCAAATAGAGCAAGTGCAAATTTCTGAAAATCGCCTGTCATGCGATGAAAGGACATACGAGAAGCAAGCAGATATGAAGCAAATGTACGCCTTTGCTTTCTAACGGCAATGGGTATGTCCGGATCCTCTGGAACCTCCTTCTCCAATGATTCCTGTACAGAAATATTTCCAGACCCACCGTTAGAAACCATGTTATCAGAACAAACCTGGGACGTGCTGGATGATGGACCATGACCATGAGCAGAAGCTGGCTGATGGGTATAGTATTTGGGTAAGGGTGGAACAATGGTCACATGCTTCTGTGTAGAGGGAACTGCTGCTGGTGGTGGTGTAACAGGAAGATGAGACAACTGACTCGGAGGAGGATGTGGCATGTAGAATTCGGTATCAAACTTTGAAGAAGCCAACCTGTCACCTGTAGGAGAGAACATCACGGAATCAAAAAATGTGACATCAACACTATATAGTATTTCCTGCGTAATGGATTATAGCACCTATATCCCTTCTGGGTCCTGGAGTACCCAACAAGCACACATTTGACAGCCCTAAGAGAGAGCTTGTCAAGACCTGGGTGAACAAATGCAACAGAGCAAAAGACACAAGGAGTAAGAGAGAACAATTCCTTCTCAGGGAAGGCTATAGCGAAAGGAATTTTCTCTCCCAAGACAGACGATGGCATGCGATTCACTAGATAACATGTCGTAAGGACATCATCACCCCAAAACGAATGCGGAGCACGACTTTGAATGAGAAGGGTCCAAGTGACATCGAGTAAATGGCGATGTTTTCTCTCTGCAACACCATTCTGTTAAGAAGTGTAAGCACATGATGTTTGATGAATTATACTACGAGAGGAAAAGAAGCATGATAGCGTACGAGTACAAAATTCTAAAGCGTTATCGGTCCTCACAAATTTCACAAAAGAAGAGAAAACATTCTGCACTTCATTTATAAAATTTTTGATCACATCTCCTGCATCAGATTTATTTTTCAATAGGAACACCCATGACAAACGAGAAAAATCATCTACTGAAACAAGATAAAACCTGTGTCCCTGGTTATTAGGAACACGACTTGGACCCCGTATAGCGACATGGACCAACTCAAAAAGGGATCGACTGCTCCAACTTTGACGACTGGGAAAAGCTGGCCGATGATGCTTTCCCAACTGACACGCTTCACACTGGAAAGAGGAACCCAGAGAAATTTGCGACAAAATACAACACATCTTTTGGAGAGGGAGGTGGCCAAAATGTAAATGCCAAGTGAAGGGAGAAACTGGTTCGGATGAATGAAAAGGATGCGCCTGCATAGGGAGTGCGAACCAGGCGATAAAGGCCACCATGCTCACGGCCACAACCAATCATTCTGCATGTAAAGATGTCATGAAAAACAAGAGATGATGGGTTAAAAATAGCTCGATAATGTAAATCGTTTGTAATCAGACTGATAGATTACAGATTCATAGAGAAATCAGGAGCATGTAGCACATTCTACAGATGCATCGAAGACGTCAAACTAATCTCCCCCTGTCCTGTGATTGGGAAATGAGTCCCATCGACTATCACCACAGTTCTCCCTAGAGGAACCTGTCTATATGTTGTAAGCTGCTATTTGTCTCCCTGTAAATGATGGGTTGCCCCAGAGTCCATAATCCACTTTGTAAATGAAGGCGTAACCCTTGAGGGGGAGAGAGGTTTCCTTTCGATCCTCGTGGATTTCGTCCATGATCCTGAATTTTGGAATCTCGATTTCACCGATCAGATCTGGAATTCCGATCATTCTCCTCCCAAAAGATTTGGTGCATCGGATCTGAATTGCAACATCTGCCCGCGATTCTCGTGCTTCTCGTTTTATCTCGAAGCAATGGTGGCCTTGCAGGGGAGGTGCTCTTGGAGGAGCCATCACGTGTGGGCTCGCAAGATGGGTCTGGAGCTCTGTTATCGAATCCCATTGCCTTCGGTTGGGGCTTCGTGCGGCGCTCTTGTTGAGGACTGCTGAACATATGAATCTCCAGAGAGAAAAAAAAACATTTTTTCGAGAATAACTCCATAACTGTGAATATGATGCTTGATGCCGTACGAAATTATAAGGATCTGCAGAACTGTGATGCCAAGGAATCTTGAACGAGCATGATCATGAACATAAAGTTGAATCTTTAGAATAATCCTCAAGGACAATGAAGAATGGACTCCCGAACAAACGTGAATTAGGGTTTCGAAAAAAACCCTAGATTTGTATCTCAAATCTTGAACATAAATAAAGAACGTAAAATAATCATCGTCGAGAATTGAATCTACTCTGATAACATGTTAGAAAATATAATGCGGAAGCTTATCAAAGCAATAAAGAATAAACAAGACTAAATATCGAGATTTTAACGTGGAACCCTACTCCCTAAGAAGCGGGATGAAACCATGGGAGAACGCCTCAAAGTGCTGATTTATGCATTGCTCTTTCTCACTGGATACAAGGGGTGAGGGGCTTCTTATATAGCCCTCACTGACTTTCCACACTAGTAGATGTGAGACTAAACAACCGGATTGGTAAATGGATCCTGGAGTGATGCATTTACCTATCTACACCATATGTGACACATAAGACATATACTCCAACATTCGCCCTCAAGTTGGAGCATGCGACACATAAATCGTTGTCTTCCTCGTGTGATTGTTGACTGATTGTGTGCTTGGATCGTTCCTTAACACATCTTATTGATTTAATGAGTTTCAGTTTTTACATGGACCCTTTGACCATTCAGAGAGAGCACTGTTATTACACGTCCACTAACACTAGATATAACTAGATATAGCCAAGTTGACTTAGAATAGATTGTTTACATGTTAAATCAGCAACCAATTCAGAGTTTTGAACCTCCACAAGGTGCCCAACTTAGATCAAGATGCCTAACTGTTAAATAATAAATCAGTAACTCTGACCCAATCCAAGATCTAGGCAATGCCATTCAGCGAACAGCACCAATAACAACTTAACAAGTACGCATTGGTCCCCCAACTTCCCAACCACAAGATAGCGGTAGTCCTACAGCATGGACATCAGGTGACATGGAATGTGCCCGCCTGTCCTTAGAAAAGGATGAAACATTATTCCAGAAATCAAGATATATCATTCTCCTACTGTGCCTTGATGAGAATCATTCAAGTTTATACTGATATTTGCTACATAATCAAAGTATCCACCCTCACATATCTACACATACTTCTGCTTGATTGATCTCTTGTAAGCATGGATTTCTTGCCTTTAAATAGAACTAGGCTAGATTCTAGAATCTATGTTAACACTTTGTCATAGTCAGTGTTCACGAAAGCGGCCCGTGCGGCCGCTTATGCGGCCGCATATGCGTATGCGGTGCCCTCAGCGCACCGCTTTCCTGAAGCCCCCCATTATGCGCCCTGTGCGCTTATGCGGGCCGCATATGCGGTCTGTGCGGCCGCATATGCGGTCTGTGCGGCCGCATACCCATTATTTTTTTATTTTTTTTATTTTTTAGTTTGTGCCATGTTTTGTTGTGTTATTTATGCCATGTTTTCCTTACTTTTGCATGTATGCCAATCAAACATTCCATGATTATTTAAACCCATCATTAAAGTAGTTGTACCGCGAGATGGAAGTAAACACGCAAGGAAGAAAAAGAATAATATACTAATAATTTAGCAAACTAATTTAGTCAACTAATAATTATTATGAATGCAATATATTATATGTAAATTTTGGTACTCTTGATGGAGGATCAATTATAAATATAACAACAGAGATAAATGACATTATATTCAACAATAGAGGCATTTTGTGCACTAACTTTTTTATTTTGTTGATTGTTATCAATTATTTTGTGAACTAACCTTTCTAGTGAAGTATTGATATTTGATTGATAGAGATTGTTTGAACTCTATATGAAAGTTATTTTTCTTAGATCTTCTGTTGGACCACAATTATACATAAGTTTGGTTCTATTATAGTCACTTTTGTATATATTTATTTATTTTTAAATAAAAAATTAGGAAACCGCATAGAACCGCATATACCCCGCATATGCCCCCGCATACCGCTTAAGCGCTATTCAGTGACCTGTCCGAACGCATACGCATACCGCTTTCCTGAACCTTGGTCATAGTTTTCACTGGTTGTCAGATACCTGACCTCTATTTGGATGGGGTGCAGCTATAAAAAAGCAGAAAAACCTACCATAGATGGAGTTAGAAAGGAAACAACTAAACTCCAAAAAGATGAGGTGCGTAACTCAAGTGAGACATATTAAGTAAATAACAATCCAGTGTATTGCTAAATTAGTGGGAGACATTTCTTGAATTCAGTGGTACGATGTCTGCAACCTTGAGGTCAAAGTTGCACACGCTCATAGCATTCAACTTCCCCCAGTCCTTGACCGGACTTTAAGGTAGAATTGAAGGTTGGAAGTATGGAAGACAAAATGGAACATATGGTTTGGGAGCAATGTGACAGTTGGCATCCATAGAGCTTGGCTCTATTCCAGAAGAGATTCATATATAAAGATGTTGAAGTCTCAAAGTTACGTCGAGTGGGGCAACATATGAAGTTCATTCTCGCTGAAACCGGCCTGATTTTGCTATGATTTACTCAGGCTGCAAATGAAAAACATTCAGCAGTTGTTTTCGACTGTGATTATTGCTTTGATTGATGCTGCTACATGTTGTGGCTGAATGTGGCTGCTAAGAAGTTGCATGGAACCTTCCCTTGCTTGTTCTCGTGATTTCCCTACGACCAACTTGGCCACCTACTTAATTCTTGTATTTTGATTTCCTCCAAAAAGGCTGTTGCTGCCCATCTCCTGTTTTCTTTATTAAGGCCATATGGCCACATGCATTTGTTGGGATGCCAAGTTAGTTTTTCTTGATGAATGAGAATCAATGTGGGATGGTCCGGGCGCCGGGAGAATTCAAGTTTATTTATTTAAAAGGTGCAATTTTTTTAATCTGAGAGGTTCATGTGCATGTTTTAATTGCTATGTTCTCCAGAAAAGTACAAACTTAGATATTTACTACTATGATTATCGATGGCCATAGAGTGGAAGGTGGGTACATAAGTTAATACCGAAATCATATGAAACTAGAGCAAAAGAAGACTTCATGAGGATTAAAACAGATGAGCTGCACAAAGAGCAAGATTTACTGAATTGGCTACAGAAAGTTGCAGTCTCTGTAAATTTATGAAAAAACTATTTTTCTATGGAAGGTCAAAACTTTGACGAGTTTGGCACAAACATGCGTGAATCACTATTGAAAAAGATAAGAAGGGATATCAGATAATATTTTATATTTTCAAATTTTCAAAGTCCAAACAAAGTTTCTTCTACATTTCATCTTTCAACAGTAACTTCATCATTAAGCTCCACGTTGGAATTCATGCGTGCAACATTTCTTTGTTTCTTTTCGTTCTTTATTACATTTTTTTTACTGATATGATCCAGGAGTAAATTGCGAAATATTTACAAGTGGTTGTACGGACTAAACTGATGCTCGCGCACGGGGACAAATAGCTAAAGCATATCCGTACGTTTGTCAGCAGTCCAATATCTAATAAAATCAACGGAAAAATAGTTGGCAGTCTTATCTTCTCGGTGGTCTATTTTCGTGGTTTTTGGTAAGATAGCGCCTCTGTTTCCACATTGCAGTCTATCCAACAGCGTTCCTCGTGATAGATCTATTCATAATATAACACCAGGCATAAGTGTTACATGCATGGCAGAATTCGATAATATGAAGCTGAATGCATCCTCTCAAGAATAAGAAGAATTGTTATTATAGTATTTCGAATTAAACAAAATGCAAACAAGTGTTGCCTACTTCCTAACGAGACCAACAAAGTTCCATAGAGTTTTCCATGTATTTACACACAAGGTTTGCCCTGCTTTTTTTATGAACTTGAACTAATGCTCTGTTTCTTTCGTCTTCTTCCTGGATGATGTTGGAGCAGTTCATCTGATAGGCATCTTCTTTCAGAACGGTTGATTCGATATTTTGGGAAGCATTGTCGATCCGAAACTCGAGAAGTAGAAATCTTGATAAGAACCAGTGTCCAGAGTCGACTGTGTCGTCGTGAAAGAGTTGTGCAGATCGTCGAGCTTTAAGTCCATGAACCAGTCGCTGTCCTCCTTTATCATCATAGCATTCGATCCCATTGCATTGGGGAAACTATCTTTCTTATGCATTTCGGTGTATGCATCGTTATCAACATCCGACTCTGCGGATCGGTGACTATCTGACACCTCTTCCTCCACTGCTTCGAACGAATCCATGGCCTCCTCGACGGAGGTCTCAACCTTCTGCTGGTGCACCTCATTCTCCCAGTTGTTCTTCTTGTTGTAGAGGCGACACAGGACCCAATCATCCAACTGCAAAACAGAGCACAGACGACCGGAACCAACTTAGCACAAGCAAATCCAGAGTATAAGATTTCCCCAGAAGTTTATGTGATCAATCCGCTTACTCTTAGGCTCCCTTTCTTGTTGGCAGCTCTGTTGGTATCGGCGAGGCGATACTCGTGCATGATCCAATTGGTCTTGGCACCTCTGGGTGCCTTCCCCGCGTAGAACACCAACGCCTTCTTGATCCCAAGGGGTCTGCCAGATCCGGCAGGCGTAACCGGCTTATCGGCCCCAGTTGCCTTCCAGTACCCGCTCCCTGCTGCCCTATTCGGCCTGGATCCGTTCGGGTACTTGCGATCTCTCGGCGTGAAGAAGTACCACTCCCTCTGTCCGAACAGAGCCATTTCTGCTCATAATTAACAGAACCCACAAATCAGAATCTACCAACTGACCCAAAATAGAGATCCACCACACAATCCAAAGGAAAGGAAAAAGCTACCTGGGAGCTGCCATGGGTCGTACTTGTAGAGATCCACCTCGGCAATTATGGGCACGGGGAGGAACTGCTGCGCGGTCTTGCGGCAGAGGTAGTGCACGACGAGCTCCTCATCGGTGGGGTGAAAGCGGAAGCCCGGCGGCAAGTTGAGCTCGGCCTCGGCGTCTCTGGTTCTTCTCACCATTCTCTGGGTACCAGTCCCGTCACCTCCTCCTCACTCTGCTTGCGAAAACCAAGCACAAGTTGGTGCCTTGGGTTGGGTTGGGGAGACGTGTTCGGAAATGGAATGGCAACGGGTGGTGGAAATGGCCTCTTTGGGTATATGTATATAAACATACGGATATTCTAGAAGACTAACAAGGTGGGGATGAGGGTGCACGTGACTAGCACGCGACGGCGGCGGGGAAGGTTCCAGTCGGGTTCGTGAGGTGTCGGGTGGACCCGACCACGAATGGGGATCCGTCAAAGGCTGCTTTGGGTCAACACTGATGGCATGTGGACCAGAGATTAATTAATTAATGGGGGATTAGCGGGCGTTTTAGTGGTGATGGTTTGAGGCACGTGCTGGAAATGCGGCCGCCGTGAATGGTTAGTCAGAGGCTGGGGATTTTGCATGGGTTTTAATCTGTACGGATATCTATAATGTTCATGTACGGTATACATTAAAAAGGTAATTATACGGATTAACAAGAATAAAATTAACAACGTGATATATTAGAAAATGAATAATCAATTGTAACACGTTCAAAATTCAATTACGGTATGCACATATGAATCAATAGAACAACAGATAAATCGTTTTAGGGCGAGATCCATGAAAGATAATGCAATAAATAAATTACGGCAAATAAGATAGTAAATAAATTAGATAAGTGATCACCATAGCATCCATGAAATGGGATGTGCTTAGAGAGGAAATCGCCTCCACAATACCGGTGCGTAGGGTACTTACGATTTGCTCCTAGTATACGACAACACACGATCAGTGTTTGTTCACACTGACGAGATCGTCTTCGAAAGTACCTCAGAGAACTTGCAGTCGAGAGAATAAAGAAGACTACTATTGCGATAGAGAAATATAGAGCAATGGTGACTGGAAGGTTTTCTTGTCAGCGAAGAAAACGATGTCAAGAGGGAGTGTATAAGTAGACCTAGCGTGCAGTTTTTGATCTATCGAAAACGCCCTCCAATGTGTGTCTCTTCGGATTCTGAACTGGTAACTAGAAAAGAACCATTGGAGTCGAGTCAAATTTCCTTAATGTGGTCGAAGCACATTTAGTCGATGGAATTAATTTATTCGACCTGCTAATGAAACCTGCAACAAAAGTATCGAGATCTGAAATTCGAATTGAATCTCTCGGGCCCGAGCCCGAGTTGGAGTTGGAGAGGGAGTGGAGCGGAGCGTGTGTGGTCCTCCATTCCTCATCTCTATAATTGCTACAAAAGTTTGGGTTATGAAGTCATATAAGTCCAGCAGATTTCTAGAATTACTAGATGTGGTACTAAAAATCCGTCCAAAACTCACCTTGTTTCAAATTTGAGAATTCCAAACTTTTCTCTCAATACAATGGTTTTCATTTGAAACCAATTTCTCACCTAATGTAATTGCATAGGATTACTAATTTAAAACTTATATTGACATTAATTACAACAATCCTCCACGAATTCATCAATTTGAAAAAGAGATTCAAAGAGAGTCAAAAGACATCTTTCGGCTGCCACACTTTGCTTTCAGTAAAGATACCTTTCGGTTTGAACATCTACCTGGGTTTACTACTTCCATCTTATTAGGAATAAAGTGAACTACTTCTTGAACTTCAGACTTTAGTGATAAAGTATACGATAGAAACAAAAACTATTGTTCTTGGTACAATTTTCAGGGTTGGTGCTCTTAACGGTCATGCACCTTTATCTTGTATAATGAGTGTAGTCAGAAAAGACCCTCTTCCTTTAACTGTGGCCCACAATAACACTCACATAGGTGACATTTTCCATGGATGCACTGCTAACATCCTACCCAAAGACTTGAACCCATTCGAAGCCTACGCTCTTCCTAATCTTACAGCTTAAATGACACTCATGCTTACATGGATAAGATGCTCATGTATAAGCATTGAAATAAGAGTGCTAACAAGTTCTCTAAACAACTTGTTATTACCACATTGAACCTTCTTTGTGGGATCTCCACTCAGATAGGTCGGGTTACTACTGTAGAAGATCTCTCAATGGGTCTCTATCCCATATCAGGCCTAGACTTTAGGGCTAAAGATCTATCAAGTCCCTTAGTCAATGGATAAGTCATGTTGTCTTCGGATCCAACAAAATTCACATCCAACCCTCCTCGAGACACCAAATCCCTTAACGTCTTAAGTCTGATTTGTACGTGTCTCCTTATTTTTTTTATTAAACTTTGAACTCTTGATCTTGACAATTGTGGTCATGTTGTCACAATGTACCGATATCGCAGGAACTGGCTGACCAACATTGGGAATTTCCGAAATAAGTTCCCTTATCCATTCAGCCTCAATTCCATCAGTATCCAAAGAACACATCTCGAACTCAAAGGTAGATCGAGCTAGAATGGTTTGCTTCACAGACCTCCATGAGACTGCACCACCTCCAAGGGTAAAAACATACCCTTTAACACCATTACTCCCATATTCCTCTATTTTCTCTATCCAGCTTGCATCACCATATCCTTTTAGTATGGATGTCTACCATAATGTAAACACAGGGAAATACTTCCCTTCAAGTACTTCAATACTCGATTTAGAGCCTCCCAGTGAATACAGTCAGGACAACTAGTGTATCTACTCTTTGCAATCGAGAGTGAAATGTCACGTCTCATGTAATTTGCAAGATGTATTAAGCTTCCAATGACTTTTGAATACCTCAGTTGAACCGCATGTACTCCACTCGTATTCTTAACAACATTTTGGATGAATGAAAAGGAGCGCTTACAACTTTGCAATCTTGATATCCAAAATTTTCAAATACCTTCTCAATGTAATGAGATTGAGATACTACAATCCCATCAACTGACCTAGTCAGTTTGATTTCCAAGATCACGTCAGCAATACCCATGTCCATCTCAAACTTGCTACTTAAGAATACTTTAATCGCACTAATGATTCTCACACGTGATCCAAACAACGATATGTCATCAACATACATGCATAAGACAATATATTCATCACCTTTCATCTTGAAGTAAACACACTTATCAAATTCATGAACCTTAAAGCCACATGATAAAATAGTTTTGTCAAAATTTTCATGCCACTGCTTTGATGCTTGGTTCAATCTATAAAGGAATTTAACAAGCTTGCAAACATTTCCCTCATTTCCACGAGTCACAAGCCCATCAAGTTGATCCAGATAGATCTCCTCAAGATCGCAATGCAAGAAGACAACCTTTTACACCCATCTGGTGGATAGCGAGATCATATAAAGATGCCAATGCGATAAGCATCTGGATTGTGGTCATCATAATCATAGGGGAATATGTATGAAAGTAATCGACACTTTCCTTTTGCCTAAAGTCGTTAGCAACCAACCTGGCTTTGAACTTTTCAGTGGATCCATCAGGTCTATGTTTTCGCTTAAACACCCACTTACATCCAATGAGAGAGCATACTTAGGGTAAATCAACCAATTCTCAAGTTTTATTAACCACAATGAAATCCATCTCAGATTTGATTGCTTCCTTACATTGTTTTGCTTCAGATGAAGCCATAACTTCCTTGTAACTTGGTGGATCATCCTCGATTTGGTAGACAACAAAGTCACTACCTAGATCCTTGGCTATGTGTTGTCCTTTACTTCTCCTTGGCTTAATTTCTTCTGAAACGTCATTAGGTTCAGGTTGAGCCTCATCCCCCACATTTGTTATCCTTTCCACTCGATATGGAGGCAACATCATTGGTCAGATTCTGAGAAATTCTAGCCTTCATAGGGAAGACATCCTCAAAGATGGTAGCTTGACAAAGTTCAACAATAGTGTTGACATTTATGCCTGGTATCTCAGACTGAATTACCACGAACCTACATGCAAAACTATTTTCCAGGTAACCTAAGCTTGATTTCCTATTTCTCCAAAGTTCAAAAAGTTCTCTTCCATATGTCTTGGAGGGACCCTATTCAGAATATGACATGCGGAATTCAAAGCCTATTCCCACATATAGATTGGAAATCTATAACTATATAGGAGAGTATTGATCATATCAGTTAGTGTTTTATTTTCCCGTCTTGATATCCCATTGGATTATGATGAATATGGAGCAGTAACCTCATGAGTTATGTCGAATAACTTGCATTGTTCATCAAACAAGTTAGAAGTATATTCACCTTCTCTATCTGACCTAAGGTGTTTAAGCACTTTTCCTGTTTGTGTCTCAACCTCATTCTTAAAAATAAGAAATTTCTCTAAAGCTTCATCTTTGATTTTCATTAGATACACATACCAGTATCTACTACCATCATTTATAAAAGTGATAAAGTATTTCTTATTGTCTCTGATTAACACAATATCAAACTCACATATATCTGTGTGCACTAAATCCACGATCTCACTATCTTTAGAGATAGTCTGAAAAGACTCCTTAGGTGTCTTAGCTTGCACACGAATCTCACATTTGTTTGTTTTGTCGACAATATATTTAGGGATAGCCTCTAAATTCATCATTCTTTTTACTGAATTTAAGTTCACATGTCCCAATCTACCATGCTACAGATCACAAGATTCTAAATTATTATCAACATGAGACGTATAATTAGAACATTCAGAATTCAAAACATTCATTGAATCAATGTTTACTAAATCACATCTAATTCTAAATAACAAATCAAAGTATGCCAAATAATCTTTTCTATAAAAAGTGCCATGTCTCAAGACAACAACTTTATTACTTTTAAAGTTTAACTCAAAACTATTTCTAACTAAAATAGAGCCAGATAGAGCATTTTTCTTCACGTCGAGAACATGCATCACCATGTGCAAAGTTCAGACACGTCTAGTTGAGAACCTCAAGTTGACTTGTTCCAACCTTAGCACCCTGGCCGAAGAGTCGTTCTCCATCTTCACAGTCCCAACGCTACAGGTCCGATAAGAAGAAAACAAGGTTCTATTAGAATAAATATGTACGTTGGCTCCCGTATCCACAAGCCACTCATTTAGATCATGGATATGGTATTGTTCAGGTTTTACCGAGACATACGCCTCGTTAGTCCCATTCTGCAGTGATCATATTCACTTGTAGACTTCCGTTTGCTGTCTTAGGCCGAGCCTTTAAGGATGGATATTTATTCTTCTAATGGCCAACCTGGTTATAGTGTCAGCATGGTTTATTTTTTTGGATCTTATGTTTTGTTTTCATTTTATTGTTGTTATTACCCTTTCCCTTTTTTATCTTTGCCCTTCAAGGTTATGAAAATAAGCTTATCCTGAACATCAACCCAGGCTTTTGTTTTCTCTGTTCCTTTATTATGGGATGACCATCATCAAGTCATCCATAAAAATCTTCCCCTGCATGTATTTCAGGATCATACTGAAGTCTTTCCAAGACTTGGAGAATTTTTCTATGATTCACAAGACTTGAAACTTCTTTGGAAGTTTCATCTCGATATCTTCTAAACCATGGAGCAGAAGTAAAAATTCATGTGACTGTTCAGAAATCGACTTCATTTCGGTTAGGAAAACTTTAAGAATTTGATAATGGAGTATTTCTCAATATCGAGGTCCTCTGTGTGATACTTTCGGTCCAGTTCTTCATATAACCCCTTTGTAGTCTGCGTGGACAAACATTATACGTCAGACAATGCTTTGGACAGAGACAACAAGATACAACCAGGACATATACAATCACGTTCCTTCCATGTAGAGTACACCTTCTGGCTATCTGGTGAGAGGTTTTCCTTGTCAATCGAAGGACATTCGATTTCAAGTATTGAGATTAACCCTATGGTGATTAACCAGATTTTCATGCATTGTTGCCAACACTTGAAATTCTGACTATTAAATTTTCAGGCATCCCTGTCATATCTACCCTCAATTTAGACATGGTTTTCTACATGATTCTAAATCGGATTCCGGATATCCTCTCTAAGATTGTTGTTAACAAGATAACACGACATACATTAAAAAATAATTAATCCGAATGAACAAGAATCAAATTAACAACATATTATATTACCAAATGAATAATCAACTGTAACAGATTCAAAATCCAATTACAATATGTACACATGAACCAAGAGAACAACAAATAAAATATTTTAGGATGAGATCCATGAAAGACAATGCACTAAAAATGCATTAAGTAAGAGATCACCACAATGCCCATGAAATTGATTGTCCTAAAGAGAATATCGCTCCCACAATATCGGTGCATAGGGTACTGATGATCCGCTCCTAGGATACGATGGCACATGATTAATGTATACAGACACCGACGAGATTGTCCTTGAGAGTACCTCACAGAACTTGCCGCCGAGAGAAGGAAGAAGACTACTGCCGCGGTAGAGAAGCAGAGAGCAACGATGATTGGAATGCTTCCTTGTGAGTGAAGAAAACATTGTTAAGAGGGAATGTATAAGTAGACCTAGCATGCGGTTTTTATTCTTCCGAAAATGCCCTCCAAGCGTGTCTCTTCGGGTTCTGAGACGACTAGAAAAGAGCTGCTGGAGTCGAGTCAAATTTCCTTAATGCGGTCGAATCACAATTAATCTGTGGAATTAATTTATTCTACCTGCTATTGAAATCGGCAACAAAAGTATCGAGATCCGAGATGACTCTCCCGAACCGAAGCTGGAGCCGGAACCGTAGTGATGCGGAGTGCGTGCGCACGCGCACATGTGATCATCCATTCCTCCTTTCTACTATTGCTACAAGAGCTTGTGTTATGAACTCATATACAAATCCCCTAGATTTTTATAATTACTATATGTGATACTAAAAATCCATCCAAAACTCACCTTTTTAAATTTTGAGAATTCCTAACTTTGCTCAAACACAATTGATTTCCATTTGAAACCCATTTCTTACCTAATGTAATTGTATAGTTTTACTAATTTAAAACATAATTACATTGACATTAAATATAACAATAAATACATCTACCGAGTAACGTAGTGGATATTTAAGGTTACTGAAGTGGACTTCACTATTGTACATCCACGAGAGGATCGCCTGCAGTACTAACTACTCTGCAGTAAAATTGTGGATGAGTTGCACAAATTTGCACTTCTTGTGAGCCTGTGCCTTGTAAATTCATGCGAACCGCCCGATCAAGATCGAACTGCAGACTCTGCAATACTGTAGACGATCCGGGCTCTGTACTTCCACGATTACTGAGAATCCATTTCTGATCTTATAACTCCATCCATGGCCCGGGAATGGGGGGTCCTGAGAAATAGAGGTCGGCAGCTTCACATGGGTTTTGAAACCTTGGGCAGTGAAAGAAGCTAGCTCTGGATGATGATGATGTCCATCGTAGGATCATATGTTGCAATGGTCCACTCACGTTTTGACCGCTGTTCTATTTAATTTGAGTGGGCACGCTTATCTCCATCCCTAACCAACTGCGGCGCCAGCAAACATCTAGCTAACTACAGTTTATTTGTTCTTATCCATTACCATTCTGGATTAGCAACACGAACAGATTCTTCTTATCCGGAGATATTTTTTCTTCTCCAATGGGAACTGCATAAATAAACCCTGCAAATAGTTGCTTAAAATAATTATGGTTAGATGTGACAGGACATGGATAGGCCAGATAATCCCTACCTCAAAGCTATGACTACTCTTTATCACGATATTTTTATATATTAAAATCGATTCGGAGTGACTCCTGCCATGTATTTATTTGTTTTTCTGTTTTCCATATTTTTTGTGTGCACAGTGATTTTATTATTGATTCGTTACTGTACGTAGGACCATCATGGAAAGCTGATTTGTTTTTTTGTAATGTTATTGTTCTTAGTTCTGCTGCTTAGATGGTATGGTTTTTATTCTCCTTCTCTTGTATTTAAGAATTGTAATTAGGTTTTAATTGGAAAACCTATGTGAGTACAATTGGAGTTAATTTGGTTTCAATTGGGAAACCAAATGGTTTGGAGGGAAAGTTGGGAATTCCTAAATTCGAAACATGGATAAGTTTGGGTGGAAGTTTAGTACCATACCTTGGAGCTTTAAACTTTTGGTGGACTCATATATGAGTTCACACTCCAAGCTCTTGTAGCAATAGTAGAGAGGAGGAATGGAGGATCACATGCGTACGCACTCCGCTCTATCTCCGTCTCCGGAGAGTCAATTCGGATCTCAATACTTTTGTTGCGGGTTTTATTTGGTAAGTCGATTAAATTAATCACACGATTAATTTGGTAAGTCGACAAAAATGGGAATTCAGCTTGTCGTTATGGACGCGCTTATGGCCGTGATTTCGGGATCCAAAATGGCGCCCGTCGAGGGGCGTTTTCGGAAATCGAAATGGTAACGCGCGCTAGGGCATGCGACCATCTATATATATCCTTTTCCCCACATCATGTTCTATACACTCGTAAGAAAACTCCTCACGCCGTCTTGGCTCTGTTTCTTTTGTTCTTCCTCTCGCAGACGAACGTCTCTCTCTCTCTCTCGACTGCAGTTTTCAGAGGTATAATCAAGGGCGATCCCGTTGGTGTGCGTCGACAATGATCATGTGCCGTCGTATCCTGGGAGCGGATCGCCAGTACCTTACGCACCGGTATTGTGGGGGCGATATCCTCTCTAAGGACAGTCCATTTCATAGACGCTTCGGTGACTTCTAAACTAATCTTTCTTTTATTTTGTTTGCCGCAATATGTTTATTGCTTTACCTTTCCTAGATCTCGTCTGGATTTATGTTTCCATTTGTTTAATTAGTTCCTACTTGCATGTCGTAATCGGATAATGGATTGAAAATATATGACGTTAATCATGTTAATCTGTAATACGTTTCTTTCTGTTCATTCGAATCCGTGTAATTACTGTTTACTATATGCTTGGCTAATCTGTTTACACCAGCTTCCACGGATCATGTTCCATGTTTCTACTGCATATGCTGGCTCTTGTCTGTACGTAGTTCTGCTCTGCTTTTTAATTTCTGGTATACTGACTATGAACAAAGGTCATTAACTGAAGCTTTATCCTCCCAAGTTGTGGATGGTTATTAACGGTGTGTGTACGAAAAAAGTTCAAAGTTGCAGCTTCTTGCATCCAGATGAACGCACACACGGTGGGTGTGTGCGCCGGTGGAGCAAAAGGGTCTACCATGATCATGGGTTGTTCAGACCTGCATGGATGAGGAGGTCTGAGTTGAAATGGAGAAAGGCTGTGTGGAGGCCTAAGGACCTCACGTTTGTTTTCGGATTGGTATGGAATCGAATGGATGCAGATGGCATTGCTCATCAGAGCCAACTCCATAGCCGCCCACATCCCTTTCACGAGTAAATTTAAAAAAAGGGACAAAAACAGCCGCCCACATCTCAAACAGAAGCTACTCCAACGCTGCTCCACACACACACAGACACACCATCTCTGTCACTCGGTGGGTTGTTCGGAAATGGATTGGCTGCTGCAATGGGGAGCCCAACAGACTCTGCAGAACTCATTTGAGCCCCTCGTCATGTGATTTTGCACTTTTTGTGGGTCTGTACAATGCAAAATCACGTGAACCAATCGATCAAGATCGAGCAGCTCAAGTGGGTACTGCAAAGTCTGTTGGCTCTCCATTGCACCAGACGATCCATTCCCGGAGTTGTTCATGGGACGGGTTATATGTGATTAGTTTCATTGAGGATCATTCTATTGAAGGAATAATAGATTGTCCCTAGGTGCTTGTGCGCTCTGTTGGGTAAATTCTCTTCTTTATGAGGCACAGACTTTAACAGGAAATCAAGGTAGTCTTAACTATAATTATAATGGAAGTTCAATTGGATAAGAAAAGCAATTATCTTTTTTGAATTGGAGTGCGATGATCCTAGTGACATGGCAATTTT
Organism: Ottelia alismoides; assembly: GCA_037367405.1. Lineage (NCBI taxonomy): Eukaryota > Viridiplantae > Streptophyta > Magnoliopsida > Alismatales > Hydrocharitaceae > Ottelia > Ottelia alismoides. The sequence continues at coordinate 100,480 of JAZKJV010011079.1, forward strand.
TTATATAAAAAATCTACTACAAGAAAAGTGGCTTAAGGCAACGAATAATTTAATATTTATTGTCATATATTCCGTAGTTAAATATATAGTAACGAATATTATTCACTGCTTACTTCTTTAAATTCGCAACGAATAGTGGTATTCGTTGTTATATTCCTTGCAACGAATCATATAACAACGATTAATCGTTGTCGTTTTCTTCTAATCGTTGCTAAATTTGACAATGATTAGTGTGAAATTTAACGAATAATTCAATGAAGAAATCATCGTTATATGGACCTTTAACAACGAATATGATATCCGTTGCTAATTACAAGTATAAAAGATGCACTACAAGGAAAACAAGTTATGGCTACAGAACTATGGCCACGGATATGGGGTTTGTGGCCACAGAATTGAGCTCTGACCACAACACGTCGTAGGCAGTAACCGTAGCTACAAGTCTCGTCGCGAGAGCTCTCTAGCCACGATCGTGGCCACAACTCTTATATGAAGACTTTGACCACGGGTTGTGGCTACGAGAAACTAGTGGCCACGGAATTATCGTGGCCACAAGTTTCTGTAGCCACATTCCGTGGCCACAACTCATTTTTCTTTTAGTGATGATTTGGCAACGGGTAATATTCGTCGTTATATCTTTAACATCGAAAGATATAGCAACGAATATTCAAATTATATATTGCCTTAGGTCCAGTTTCTTGTAGTGATCGGAATTTCATTCATCAAAATTGCAACCCACGGTAAAACACAATGAGCCAGTACTAGCAAAAAAGAAAATACAAGGAAAGGAATGGAAATATTCTAGGGGCGCACCATTTAGTACAACTGCACTACAAGAAACTGCAGATCATGCAAGTACGAATGTATTTCCATTCGGCTCGCATTATGCTCGTATTGTAGTAGTTTCGGTTATATGCGACTACACATCATTGCAAGTGGTATGATCACATGTGGGGGGCCGTAAATGTGGTTACGACTACATTGTGATCGTAATGTTCTCGTACAATATAACATTGTCGTACCGTGTGCTCGTAATTGTTGCTACTAACATATTTTAAAAATACATAAAATGCGACGATATAGTGGACTACATGTAGTCACATTTTTTGATTCCAGAACAAAAAACCAGTACTTGGTTTAGTTCATCGATCCTTTCCCTTTTCCCTCGTGATTATTTTTATCTATACATGCGGAAGCATGTAAAATTGTATCCGAACAAGAAAACGATAATTTCATAGAATACACATTTACAATCAAGCACAACATTATATGAGAAGCACATTCACAACTTAAATCACAAGTATATCCACATCCACATGTGTACAAACACAATATATCGTAATTACATTCTCAACTTAAAATCATTATGTTAATGACAAATAATTGTGAATACTAAAGTATAAGTTAGAAGAAAACTACAATAGTATTCGCAAGTGCCAGATCCTTCACTTCTTTCATCTGTAAAGGCTCCCCTTCCCTTTATCTGTCCGTCTCTTCCTTTGTCTCTCCCTCCCCGCTCTCTCCTCCTTCTCGACATCCCTCTCCCAGATGATGACTCCGCGATGAACTGTCTCGCCTCTAGGTTGATCCTCTTCTTCATTGTCGTCCTCATCCTCGTCCTCGTCACTCCGATCATCGTGACGGTCGACGATCTTTTTTTCACCCCGACGAGTGCCCATGTATATTTAAAAACATATTAGTAGTTCAATCATGCAATGCAAATAAAATATGAAATATGCTATAATACCGAGCACCAAACCTAGATTGTAGGACATTGATTCTGTTCTCCATGCCAATCATGAAGCTCAAGATGCTCTCAATATTGGTGGAGATCATGCTAATCTGTATCGGGTCTAGAGCAAGCACCACAAAAGGCTACATATACTACGATGGTGGTGGACTATATATACTCGTGGCACCTGGAGCCTCGAAATTAGCCTCCGACAAGAATTTGGGGTGGCATACCTCTCCCCTCCCCAAGGCTTGCTGACTGTTGGGCCCAACATGTCTTCCATTGATCATCTCTTACCAGATTTTTGCGTCAAATAAAATACGCTCTCAACGAAAAGGGAGTCATACTTCTCTGTGAAGAGCTCATCGTAGCGGTCCTACATGATAAAGATACATTTTAGCAATACACTTGAACTTTTTATTCAACAATAAAAAGACTGTGAACATCCAATAAGCGCTCATCACAACAACCTGGGCTTCTTGTGTGGATCACTGATCATCCCGTATGTGGGTCTTCACCCTTCATTACCTAAGTGTCAGCTCACGTTGTGCAATCACATGCTATCACAAGGATTGAAATTGAGAAAATGAAGTTGGCGAGATTATAAGTTGTGATGAATACATACCAGTTCAGCTTGGTGCGCAATGATTATAAAAAAGTAGCAACGAAAATAACAACTTGTTGCATCTTGACAAACATTCAATGATACTACATACATTTACACTCACTTAAGACACACACTCACACTTACACTCACACATATAGAAACATACAAATTTACACAACAATACACATCAAAAAAGCAATTACGTCAATACATACATATGCATTCATATACAATCAGACAAAAATATACATGCATATTATCATACTCATACGATATTCTACGATACAGATCTTATTCTATCTCGATTTCATCTAATTAACTCTTTAACTTGACTCATTCGACACCTCTAAATCTCCATTGCTATGCATGGAACCTGCATCAATAGTGTGAGCCAAACATCAATCTTTGATGAAGATTGCCATCTTTTCTCAGACCAGAGAACTTCTTTGGATTATATCATACGATTCTAGTTATGTTCTTGATCTAACTCCTTGGAGCAACGGATGTGTATCAGTTGTATGATACCCAAAGTGTTCATTGCGTATTTCCTTATTCGTACAAAGGGATCATATCAATAATGCGAACATAAAGTACATGCGATAACACTTATGTTATCGCAAAATAACTCGTCAAGTACTTATATGTCTAACTACTCATTATTCGACTAAATACAGTGGCACATTCGAATACATCATCATGTAGATGAAATTTTTGCATAGATGACCTTACGAGAACATAATATTGCATCTTTATAGATGTTAATGAACATGGACTTTGACAACAGGTCACTCGATAAAACTGTCTTTCATCTTTTAAATATAGGATAATTGGTTCTCCATATAGTCATTATACATTTCATATTTATGGAATAACTCTGTATTATTATTATATTACATTACACAGAGACTTTTGCATTTTTGATCCCATGAATACATTTAGGTATCCTACATAAAATATATATCCCTATGCTAGGAGTGTTTTTTTTGCAGAAACGACGTCGAAAATATTCCATATTGAATTTATCTAGGACTCGCGATTCATGATTGAATAATTATAATCACTACGATAAAATTGAGTTGTAGTGACGTTTTTTTCAAAATCCGTCACTGAATTACTCGTTGTTAATTCTATAACAATGATATTATTCGTTGCGAAATGAGTTTTTGTACTTCAAATTAGTGATAAATATCATATATGTCATTATATCAGTGGCAATGGTCCATATAACGATGCTTATCCGTTGCTATTTTTCAATTTATCAACTAATTGTAGTTATTTTATTAGTGACAATTAATTACAAATTTGAAAAATATAAACACATAAGCATCGTTATGTGGATCGTTACTAGTGATATAACAACATATATGATATTTGTTGCTAATTTCAAGTACGAAAAATCATTTCGCAATGAATAATATCGTCATTATATATTTAATAACGGCTAATTTAGCGACGGATTTAAAAAAGCGCCACTAGCTCAATTTTGTTGTAGTGAATATTCAATTTATTATATGGCATACTATCGAGATTTTTGTATAGACGATCACGTAAAATATTCTGCATTGCGTACATGTCGTTCCATACGAAGTTTTAAGACAAATCATTTGATGTTGAATATTCCATAATTGTCTACATTATATTACACACACTTTCGTCGTTAAATTGTTAATAAGTGGATACGTTTAAATGGCAATCTATGATGGAAGTCAAAGCTTCTCGATCACTACGCGTAATGGTTGAGATTATTCCTCATTCGTCATGCATGACAACTTGTTAAACCTTACCCGATTTCTGTTTTTTATATATTATTTTTGTCAATTCTAGTCGTTTCTAATCAAACGGCAACGAGAAATGAGAGTGGTTTGGTATGACGTATGCCACACAATATTTATGGTCCAACAACTTAATTGGTCTCACTTATTAACAAAGATATTCCGTCGTAGCTGCTGGTTTAATTTAAATGACTAACTAAGGAAATAAAATATATTTCTCGAAGTAATGATGCATCGTAGTTTAGTAAGCAAATGTAATAAAAATGTTGTAACAGTGCTGTAATTTAACATTATGGATCACTCCATACGCACTCAGGTTAGAGATTGTTGGAACAAGTCTCGGGGATGATCGAATGGTCAAAACCACCGCCATCGGTTGCTGTAAGGTTAAGTCTTGCAAGGAAACCGTTTCCGCTGTGCGTGAGGGCAAGGGCAGACTGTGCACAGGGTATACACGTCCTATAAATAACGAACTCCTCCCGAAGGGGGAGATATCTCTTGATCTCTCTCGACACTAAGGAGCCCTCTTCCTAACTTATAGCTCCTTCTCATCTATCTCTTGTTTAAGCAAGGAAGGTCGTCGGCGACGTACCTAATCATCCTGCTGAAATTTCATTAAGAACGGGTTAAATATATAACTAGTTGTTAACACACTTGTCTTATAAAAATGAGGTATTTTACTTTCTATTAATTTACGATTTAATTATTATGAAAATGCATATATATATATATATATAGTAAATCATTTATTCTAGTATTTTTTTCAGATGAATATTTTTTATTTTATTTTCTCCACTTGATAACGATGATTTGATTTCTGCTAGATATTTCTTATATTTCTCCTCCCCACTAAATAAAAACTTGAATTAAAGATCTTGGAAATTGCCACACAAGTCCAAAACGTAGTTAAGTCAATGGGTTCTAATCGAGCTACCAAGTTCTGAAGAAATTAATTGTGATGTACCTATTTGAAAGAAAAATCAATAATGTATTCTGTCTCATCAATTTTTCATTTCCATACTTCAAATGCAAGTAAGGGATGTTCTAGAAGGATGTTGACTTCCCAAAAAATAAAAATAAAAGATGTATAGAAATAGAGAATCACTTAAAATTCGCGATCATTGTCGATGGTTCCTGTTTATCTATAAGTTTTTTTTTAAAAAAAAATCATTTCGTGTTTTTTTGTCTGTATATTTTTGCTCATATTTCCAACATTCTTCTTATTCTACCCCTTTATGCCTTTTTATCTGTTCACTCGCAAATGTTCAAGGTAAAATATACCTTAAATTATTAGGCTAAATCGCAGCTTTGTATTCTTATTTAAGTAAATATCCATCAAGGTTTAGATTGATCAATGGATCAATTCTGATTCTGATTGATCAAAGAATCCATCCGGATTTCGAATATATAATGATATTGTTGCAAAACTAATTTTTATACGCAAGTCCGTTGCTATGTTACAAAAAATTTAGTACAAAATTTAGTGACAGCTTATTGAAATTTTGAAAGATGACGGCAAATAAGTGTTGATATATGACCGTCACCAATAATGTAGCAATAAATATAAATATAACATTCGTCACTATTTCTAGTATATAAAAATAATTTCACAATAAATAATATCGTTGTTATATATTTTGCAACGGACAACATATTGATGAATTATATATAACCATTTTAGCTATTTTTTGTGATAATTAGGTTCTGCGTATTTATTTGGGGTTGATGGGGCTGCCCCCATGGCTGCCTGCTTTATTTTTGAGCAAATTTTTTTTATTTTTTTGGAAAATATCGTCGTGTATATTCATCTCTATATCCCTCCTATATGTCATTCGAATTTCGTCAGAAACAGAGACTCCTGCGGCCTTCATCCTAACAGGGTCGATTTAAAAAATCATGCGACCATTAAAAAAGTGGTGTCTGGATGGAGGCCGTAGGAGTATATGTTTCTGACGAAATTCGAATGACATATAGGAGGGATATAACGATGAATATACATGGTGATATTTTCCCAAAAAAATAAAAAAAATACGAAAAATGAGGTGAGGGTAGTCATGTTGGCTACCCCTCAGAGGGCAGCTCCATTTTTCCCTATTTATAAATATAGTTTATAAATACACGTGGTCAGAGTATAGAATTATCCTTCAAAGAGATCCACATACACCACGAAGAATTTATCATATTATATGTGAATCTTGTAAATATTATGTTTTCGTACTTTTTAGTTTGTGTGTTCGATGGGCAACATCAGTTAAATTTGATAATTTGATTTTTTTAAAAAAATCATTACACCCTAAAAGCATATATAGTATCATTGTCCACATAAGGCCAAGTACCTAGTGTACCTAAAATCATTCTATCTTTAATTTCCGTAATTGTGTAAACATTATTTTCGACAAATTAACCGATTCTAATAAGCTGATTCAACTCGAAGGAATCGCGGGTTAGTGGATTATCTTTGCCAAATATTCAATGTACCAACGTCTCCAAATCATCTATTGTTAAATATACAGTGACAGTTCGTTGCGAAATTTTTTTTTATACTTGAAATTAGCGACAAATATAATATCCGTCGATATACCATTAGTGATGATCTATACAGTGACGTTTATCCATTCAACTAATCACCATTAAATTTTCAGCTCTGAATTTAGCGAGGATTGGTATTTTTTTAAAAAAATAATACCGGATATTGCAGTGAGATATACCTACTACTACATGAGTTCTTGTTCGGTTTATCCTGCTTATATGTGCCTCCCAATTTCTCTGTCTTTTTGGTGGAATTATTTTTCATCTCATGATGAGTGAATTTGAACCTTTCATCTAAAAAAAATACGATTTCTTGCTTATTAACGGATACGATTGAGAGTCAATCATTGGTTAATTAATTATTAGTTCCATATGTAAAAGTGAAATGTTGCTAAAATAGTTCGAAAAGATTATGTAGCATCCCAACCCTCAATCTTAGTCTCACATTGGAAACTAATGAAGCGTGGGTGCATGTTATAAGTGGTGGGGATTACTAACTGACAACTTGGGCATAAACATTTTAGATAGTTGTCAACGCGTCCAATCGAGCCTGAACCCAACAAGTTATACGTGCCAGTATTCATCGATAACAGTCTAGGGACCTAAGCCTGGTTCGTTACAAATGGTATCAGAGCAGATTTTCTCTAATGGTAGAAAGGGCTACCCAAGAAGTGGAGCCACACCTATAAGGAGATAGGAGAAAAAGACTGCCCAGAGTGTGCAATTGACGTTGTCACTAAGAATAAGTGATGGGTGATGTTGCATCAAGGACTTTGCGAATATAAGTAAGGAAGGATGTAACATCCCAACCTCCAAATATAATCCCATATTGGAAACTCATAAAGTGCGGATGCAGGTGAGAAGTGGTGATGTTGGTTGAACACACTCGAAAATAATCACACATCTAAAACTTACAAAGTTTGAGAGTGTTATAAGAGCGGAGGATTACTGCTTGATAACATGGGTTTAGATATTTTGCGTGGTTGTCAAAGGGTCCATTCGGGCTTGAACTCAACAAGTTGTCGGAACCAGTTTTCCTCGAATAGTGTAAATCATTAGAAATGATAGGTTATGCATAGATTGAAAAGAATTAAAGTCATCTATCGTGAGATAAAAGCCTTTATCCCACCTGAGGTTGTTGAGAAATTTTATCATTCAGTGCAAGAGCAAGGTGAAATGGGAGAGTTTTGAGAGGGAGAATTTGGACGAAGTAATAATATATAGGGGTTTTTTGTGTTGGGAACATGAGCTGGTATCGTCTCCTCTCAGATACTGGTTATTAGGGATACATACCATCTTATATGGATACGAATGAGAAATCATCCATCACCACAGAAGCACATGAAAGAAAGAACAACCAGATATAATGGTGGTCAGTCACTTTTCACGATCATTAGAGAAGAAAGGTCACCATAATTAGAACGAGTACAACTCTTCTCATTCACTCTCTCTCTCTCTCTCTCTCTCTCTCTCTCTCTTCTCTTGTGCTATTCCATCTTGCTATGGTGTAAAGGCAATGCCTCCACCCCACTCTATATATAGCCCAGTTAAAACCTATAGTCATATTTCCAAAAGGATTATAAATTGAATACAACTCAACAACAACTCGGATTAGGAGTCCAATTCCATTAGAATCCCTAATCTTAGTTTGACTCTAATCCTAACAGGCTCCCATTTGAGTTGATTTCCATCACGATCTATTCATCGTCTTGAGTCTGCAACGTGCTATCCTCGTCATCTGCAGGTCTCGTTAGTAGAATCTCACTAACTCTGGGCAACACACCCGTCACTGGGCACCCTCAACGTGCCCCCCCTCGGGTACTCGCACAACTCAGTATTGTTCCTCATGATACAGCATCATAAATACCACTACAAAAAAATTGAGCTATAGTGACGGTTTTGAAAAAATCCGGCACTAAATTAGCCGTTGTTAAATATATAATGACGATATTATTCGTTGCGAAATGAGTTTTCGTACTCAAAATTAGCAACGAATATCATATATGTCGTTATATCATTAACAACGGTCCACATAGCAACGTTTATTCGTTGCTATTTTTCAAAATTTTAATTAATCGTCGCTAAGTTTTGAACTAAAAAAATAGCGACGATTAGTTGATATTTTGGAAAATAGCAACGGATAAGCGTCGCTATGTGGACCGTTGCTAATAATATAACGACAGATATGATATTCATTGCTAATTTTGAGTACGAAAACTCATTTCACAACGAATAATATCGTCATTATATATTTAACAACGGTTAATTTAGTGACGGATTTTTTCAAAACCGTCACTATTGCTCAATTTTGTTGTAGTGTACCTCGTGAGTAGAAATTATGCCGACATCTTCTGGTTAAGCGAATTACACTTGTTTCTCCTTGTTTCGTACTTCTGTAGCAAAGATGCTGATAACCTGCCACTCTCTCGTCTTTCTGCTCATCTTGGGAATAACTGGAGCATCATCACCTTTTACGACCCTTCTCTCGAGCTTATACAGCTTGTTCGGTATACTCGTCTTACGCATCACCACGCATGCTCCCTTACTCGTTATAAGAGCTCCCCCTTCAATGGTGACTCGATGTCCTCATGACTCGACCGTTCCTAGTGAAATCAGATTCTTTTTGGTCATAAGAATGTGCCTGACATTTGTAGAGTTTGCACTACTCCATCAAACTTGTATATTTGCATTGATCTAATCTCCTTGACGTGGTGAACCTTTCCATCTCCCATCTTGATCGTGCCATTATTACGCCTGATTTGTACAGAACTACTCCCTGGATGAGCACAGATAATATGAACATTTTACAAGTCCTTATCACGTGAGTGTGCTCTTCACCTGTTGTTTCCATAAGGTGAAGTCAATCTTCCCATTGAAGGACTCCACAGAGAATGATGCACCCCTCGATGAAAATTTCACAATCCATCTTTCTATTGTACCTCCTTGCATGACGTGAAAAATCAGAGCAAAATCCTCCCGATCCAAACTGTCCAGCTCGTCTGGAGTGCGTAGAAACCCCTATTCGGACTCTTGGATCACCTTAATAGGATCTTGGATGCTCCAAATCTTAACGGTTCATCGTAATAGTTGGTTCTTCACAGCTTCTGAAGAAGGTGAACTTGTTGTGTTAAGTTGTCGCGTCAATGTCAAATCTTGCTATGATCCACCATGTCGTATCCCTCGATGTCGTTGAACCAAGCTTCGATATCGGTTGTTGGGGACACGAGCTGATATCATCTCCCATCAGATACTGGTTGTTAGGGATATTGACCACCTTATACAGATACAAATGCGCAATCACCCACCACTATGGAAGCACATGAAAGAAAGAACAACAAGATATAATGGTGATCGGTCAACTCTCGCGACCACCAGACAAGAAAGATCATTATAATTAGAATGAGTACAACTCTCTCCGTTTCCTCACACTCTCACCTCTCTCTCTTTCTCTATTTTCTCTTGTGGTGTTCCCTATTGCTGTGGTGTAGAGGCAATCCACACCCTTTATATATAGCCCAGTTACAACGCCATAGTCATATTCCCAATAGGATTATAAATAGAATACAACTCAACTAATATTATGATTACGAGTCCAAGCTCATTTGAATTCCTAATCCTAATTTTCTCTAGTCCTAACATTTTATTCTATCATCAACTAAAATCTTATAAAGAACATTCATATGGAAATTTATTTTTTACTGAGAACACATGCCAAAATGGTTCACCATTGAGTCTAAGTTTTTTGAATGTGTTTAAAAAATATTAAGATGGAATATGATTGAAGGCTTCCGATTTCTTTTTTGAGGTTTTGGCCTAGCTAAATTGCACATAATCGATAAAAAGATCACATGGGAAGATATTTTTTTTCTTGTTAATGCATGCACAAGTAGGGGATGCTAATTGGATTATTCAAATTTGACAAAATTCATTCAATAAAAATAAAAAAACAGTTTGATTCAAAATAATACTAATAGAATATGAAATTGACTTGCAGATTTGATTCCTAATGAATTGAAGATGAAAGTTGAAACACATGGACACTGTAACATGCATGTACGTGCACACATGCGATTGTGCACGAGCGTAAGCACACACACAAACATACTCACTGGTTACATGAATACACACACCCAAATGCACGTACACCTGCACACACTAACCAATGCATGCACACATACATCTAGATTCATAAGCACACCCACAGACACATGCACTCACGCACACACACTTAGACACTTCAGTTTCCTTCTCAAATCTAATAAGAAATAATACATGTCTAAGAATTTTACCTCAATTTCCCATCACACCTTTTCACATTTATTTTCCTCCCATAATCTCTACCCAACCTTTTACTTTCCTCTTTTCATTCTTTAACAATCTTATAGGTAGACGATGACACTCGATAGTCATACTATGCCAATCCTATTTAACAATCGTTGTGGTTCGTGGCATGTCTGGCTATTGATGAATCACATATTCATCTCATTTATTTTTTTCATCTTGTCTAAAATATGGGATACAATACATATAAATTTGCATTAAATCATACCTTTTCTATCAAAATGCATCTCATGAGAAAAAATGTATTTTTCGCATAAACAAAATAATATAAGAATAAAGAAAAAGAAGGAAGTCTATACATATGTAAATACATATAATAGACTTCTTCTAATCTAGCGATCAAATCATTACCTGCTTGTTTGACTAAGAATAAAGCAGAAAGAGGTATGAGAAAAATAAAAATTTGCAAAAAGAACTGACTTTTGTACATAAATAACATTCACAACACTATTTATACGATATATAAGCTTCATGAATTGCATAAATTCTATCAAAATTCTTATTAGCTTAGTTCTTTATGCAACTCCTACATTAAAATCAGAAGAAAAATACAAGAATATTAGAATTCCATAGCGAACAAATGCCTATAGAAGTCAAACACTAAAAAATGTAAAGCTAGACTTCTAAATTGGGTGTTTGGCTCATATAAGCTTCTAATTCACCAAATCCACATTTGAATTTCAAGTCGAAAAGAATTATCTTCAAAATTGAGGGGGTGTCATTTAAATTGGAGTCAAGATGCAAAGTTTTACTTTTGGACCCCTACATGTATATGTTTCACCATGTTAACCGATTATTTTCTTGTAAATTGTTGCTTTTTTGTATGTTTGTATTTTTCACAAGTTGTATTTATGTTGTATTTTATAAAAAAATCGATATGAACCAAAAATAAATTAAATAAATTAAAAATCCAATTTATAGGTATAAAATACTTATGTATGTTTTAGTCGTATTTATTTATGCATGTAACAATAAAAATAAAATAAGTTATATTTGAAATTCGTTTGTAAGGAGTCTTGCAAATAGTCTAAGTGTGTCAAGTAGATTAGAGACGAAGCATCTAAAAGTTGAAAGTCATCTTTGAAGGATTTAAGTGCATTAGTCAAAGGGTAATTAAGAATTATGGAGGTTGATGTTCCATACAGGGGTGTAAACGAACCAAATCTGAGCGAACCAACCCAGGCTCGGCTCGGCTCGTTTAACATACTTTCAGGCTCGGGCTCGGCTCGGCTCGATAAAAGGAAAACTATAACCAGGTTCGATTCGGCTCGGGTAAGGTTCGTAAAGGTTCGGTTCGGCTCGTTAAAGGTTCATTTTAAGAATAAATATTGTGCAGATGTTTCTGTTCAAAAGGAAAAAACTGCAACTGTAGGGAAAGGTTTTGTGGGGTTTCAGGAATATGGAATATGGACTTAGAGAGTGGATGATTGGATGAGTTTGGAAAAATAAGTGAATGCCTTTATGTTAATATAGAATATATTGTTTCCTTATATATACAATATGTATATATATATATATATACTTTTATGTATGTATGTGTATATATAATTGAACTTTTAACGAGCCGAACCTGAGCAAACCTATATTTTTGAGGTTTGGTTCGTTTATTTACTCGAGCTCAAACTCGTGTTCAGGTTCGGTTCGTTTATTTTTGAATCGAATTTGAATCGTATTTTAGCGAGTCGAATCTGAGCGAATGTCGAACCTGAGAATTTTCTGACAGCCCTAGTTCTATATTGATAATTGGCCTCTACTTTGGCCCTTGGAGGGAGAACGAATAGACGAAATATTAGGAGATGAGAGTTAAGTAAGTGGAATGTGATCGAGAGATTTTTTTCTTGGATGGAAGCAAAGAAGATATTTTGGAAGTTAGAATGTTTCGAAATGTATTTATGATTAATGAGACATATAATCCTCTATTATTCCAAGAAAGATAATTTATGAAGTCCATATATATAGAAAAGAGGGCGAGAAGTTACAAGAAGCTATCTTTTGTTTGTAGCAGAGACACTAAATGGTTTGAAATATTAATTTTCAGTAAAGTGAATGCCAACTTTTTTTTGAAAGGTATTACACATTTTCACTTTTGATTCAATTGGTATAGAAGATGTTTTTGATTCAACTGGTATAGAAGACGAGAGGAAAATATTTGAGTGATAGAAAACACTTAGTGTACTTTGCAGAACTTTTTGTTGAGGAGGAGAGGAGGGACTAACTATCAAGTCAATCATAGGATCCACACCTTCTTCACCATTCTTCTTGGCTTATTATTGATACTTCAAATGGGGGTTAAGTTGCATGGGTAGGAGAAGTGGAGGGACCATGGTAAGGGTGGGTTGGCCAAATATGGGCCCTACTTCACTAGGAACTTATGATACACTACAAGGGCTCAAATACTTGGGCCAACTTTAGTGACAAGAGAGAAGATCATAGTATTTTCACATCTAGAAGTGGTTGTGAGATTTTAAAAAAATAGGATACATATGAGATGTATGGGTCACCATTGCGAATGCATCATTTATTTGTGCTGTAAAAATTGGTTTTGTTTTGACCCATCTAAGGGTGGTTTCCACCCAAGATGTGCTTCTGAGGGATATTTTCAATAATTAAACTTATCTGAGCTTGATTGGTTGGTTTATTTGATTGTCGTCCTTTTTGTCTTATTACTTCTGTAGGTACCTTTCAGAGGCAGGCTACTCCAACGGTGGTGGGTTCGTTTGGCCGATTGCCAGGTACGATCCTGAGGACCTCAGAGCGAGCTTCAGCGGCAACTACGCCAAGTGGGTCGGTTTGACAAGCATTCTTGGGATCCTTTTGAGAGAAAAGTCTTATTTTTGGGGGTTTCATGAACTATTTCACTTGGCTAGTTTTTATCCATCTACGTGTTCTGAGGTGTGGTCGCAGATCCTCAGGTCTTTTGCTCCGCGTCTGTGCGGTCTGATCAGACAACTTTAACTATGGCCTGTTTTTTATATTTTTTATGATCAATGATGAATGAACTTTGAACCTTTCTTTCAAAAAAAAAGTATGGATCACCATGAGTCTAAACTGGTTAGACAAAGTTATTTATTTTTAGATAATAGATGGATTTGGGTTTTTTTCTTATAAATATTAAAACAAAGAGAGCATTTCCTCGTTAACGTCACAAGATTACTAGAGTTGGAAAAGTTAACAATAGTATGTTCATCGAAAAAAATGAGGATATAGAACTTGAGGTTGTTGGGTCACGCATAAGCATGTATATTTTTAATGATAACAAAACTTGGATTTTTTAGCTAGTAGCTAGATCATAATAAGGAATACCAAGTGGAAACTCAATTTAAGGACGAAGTCTAAGGAGAAGAAGCTCAAGCTTAAGTAATCTCAATATTAATTGTTAGAAATTCAAGCTCAGAATGAAGAAAGCCTAATATTGATGCTTAAAAAAGCTTAAATTTAAGAAGAAAAGCCTCAACTTATTGATCACAAAGGAGAATGAGCAAAAGAAGCTTCCAAAGCTAAAAAAGAAGCATACTAAGTGATTATTACTTCAATACTCTTAGTATCTTATTCTATAATCATTGTATATTTTTAATTTTCCAAGTTTGTAGAAACATAAAAGGATCTTTAGCTAATGCATATACTCTTAGATCATAGATTTCAGCCTCAAATCTGGTGAGAAATTATCATTCTATTCGGTGAATGCCTTCACTAGTACTAATGAGAAATACCAGTTTACTAACTCGATGCCTTTTATTAGAAATTGCTCTTTGATCCTTTTCTGTCACTTTAAAGAATCCATTAGTCGATCGAAAATTTTTGAGTCGATCGATCATCTTAATTACTCGACCCATTTGGTTTCTACATCCAAAATTAGAACGACGATATTTAACACTTGAACCGCTCATTTTCGATTAACTTATCATTCATACTAACTTACTCATCTTATTTTCAATATTGACCAACTCATTGCCTAGTCATCTAATATTTCATCTGAATCTTTAAAAATTACTTTTAGTCTGCTGGGATTTCAATATCTATGTATCCCTTCCTACCTTAAATGGATACTTAGACTTGAGGAATATAAATAAGAATCATACACCACCCTTATTCATCTTTAAGTGAAGAAATCACTTATACTTAGATAGTATTCCTATCATTATGAGTGTGTTTCGATAACCTTTTCAAGTGGGATTTGCTCTTAATATATGTATTGTTCTACCAATCATTTTATGGGAAAACTCCTAGCTTAGTAGAATTATTTATTACATTGTAGTGCATTGCATAATATTTTATTTGAGGTTGTAATATGAAGGGGTTTTATCAGTTGTGCCCCTTCGAGATATTCCAATATCAATTATGCCCTTCTCTTCTTGGGAATATCAATTGTGCCCCCAACTTCTTACCGTTCTATCACTTGTGCCCCTCAGTTATTCTAATCGTCATTGAGTTGAACTTAACCATGATTTTCTTCAAATCATGGTGCAATTAAGAGGGGCATAATTGTCCACACTTCTTCCTCCTCCTCCTCCATTTATTCTTCTTCCTTTCTCTTTATAATGTCTCTCTTAATAATATCTCCATGCATCCATTAAATCGTTAAAATTTTTATGTTTTCACGGATATATCACTCATTGCAGACCAAATGGTGAAATTCATTGAATTTTTAGATGAGTTTTATGAACCAATTAATCAAAATTTTATCTAACTAAACAAATGTTGAAAGTTCTCTCGTTTCAACCCGCAACCTCCTTCTCCCCTCCCCTTCCTCCACGCCCTCCAGTAGCCCGTACCTTGCGATCATCCGAAGTAGCAGCCTCCTCCTTGCATCTGTGGCGAAAAGATGCCTCTTGGTAGAGGAGGAGGAGGTGGCGAGGCATGACACGATGTGGGGAAGAGCTGAGGGTGGAGAGGGAGGTGCGGGGAGGAGGGGAGTTACACGTGAAGGAGCTCTGGGAGGAGGGGGAGGTGCAGGGGCAGGGGGAGGAGTAGGATGCGAAGGGGATATGGAGGGGGAGGAGCTCGCGGCGGCGGGGGAGGTGCGAGGCGACGGGAGGAGACAGGGCAGAGAAGGAGGTGCGGGGAGGAGAGGGAGGTGTGGGGGCAGAGGAGAGGCACGGGTGGAGGATCTTGGGGTGGAGGAGAGGTGCGGGGATGGAGAGGAGGGGTGGGATGGGGAGGAGGAGGAGGTGTGGGGGAGGAGATCGGGACAGAGCTCGAGGCTGAAGGGTGTTGAGCTAGGGAGGAGGGGACGGGCTGGGGAGGAGGGGCAGAGGAGGAGCTCAAGGCTAGATGGGGACGCGTTAGGGAGGAGGTGGGGGGGGGGCTAGGGAGGAGGGGCAAAGGAGAAGGTGCTCGAGGCAGAAGGAGGGGCTAGAGGGAGTTTGGTTGGGGAGGAGGGGGCGGGCTGGCAAGGAGGCGTGGAGAAGGAGGTGCATGGGCTGGCTGGGGAGGAGGAAGAGGAAGAGGAAGGGGGGAGGAATAGGATAGTAAAATGACCTTTTCAATCTTTTTTTGAATTGAATTCCCGTTATATCTTCAAAATTAACGTCTGTTTGCCGATAGCTAACCCGAGGGACACAAGTAATAGAATGACAAGAAATCGGGGGCATAATTGATATTCCCAAAAAGGGATGGGCATAACTGAGATTGCAAATCTCAGAGGGGGCACAACTGATAAAAACCTTAATATGAACATTGTACTATTGTATAAGTGGCAGGGTGCCACGTTTGTCTGGGCAGGAACAAGTTGTCCGTTGTAGCACTGCAAGTGCAGTAATGCAGAGGGTCATCCAATAGGGATCGGATGGCCCTCATAGGAGGCCAAGGATAGTCGGCCCCCTATGAGGGTCGTCTGATCCCCATCTGATAGCCCTATGCATTGCTGCACCTGCAGTACTACATCAGAGGATCCGTGCTCTGTCTGAGCATGCCTCCATTATAAGGGAGAGAAGTTCACTCTAGTACGACTAGAGTGATGGTTGTAGGCTAGAAACCAGAAGGAGCTAGTAATTTAGTCGACTAAAATTTGGAGTTTGAAGTCATGATTTTTACATGAGAGCGTTTTTACAATAAAATCAATGTGTTTTGTTGTGGTTATTTATTCTTAATATATGGTTTAGCATCGATACACAATTGCTTTTCTTTGGTGAGATATAATTTGTTATAGTTGTTTGATCCTGTATGAAAACCTCACTTCTTATCAAAAGCCCGATCCATGCGAAAGAAGTAATGTTTTGACATACATGGATAGCATCATTGGATTGCATGTTAAAGAAAACATGGTGAATCGTTTCCTACTCTCAAATCATGGAAGGTGAAATATTTGAAATAGAGGCTTTTGTGAGGCCCACATGAGTTTAAGGGGTTCTATCTAGGAGTAGGACTAATTGATTGTGGAGATTTGGATTTAGGGTTTAGGGATGTTCAAGATTGGAACAAAAAGTTTTTTGAGTAGCACATATGTGGTTATGAAAGATGTATAAGTGAAAGGCAGATGAGAGTGTTGGGTAAATGATCATGGATGTGGAAAGAGGGCAAGGACGAGAGAGAGGGAGAGAGTTGCGAAGAGAAATATTGTCAAGATGAGGAAACTTACTTGAGCATCCATCGATACACCGATAACTAACATTTCATGTGCCTCTTCTTTTCGTAAATACAATTCATGCAACGAATTCTTTACTCGTTATTATCATGTTGGCCTTTTTTACAATAACCAATGCATTCTTTTGCCACTAACTAGTATTGATATTTCAATACAAACATCTTTTTTTATCATTGTGATCCTCAACAATATATGCTTATTTAATAGTTTATTTATACACCACACATCACTTTAAACGAAGAAGAAGAAGAAGAAGGGCGGCTACAAGTGATCACCAAACAAATTGATAGAGATTTTGGAAGCTTCATGTGAAAAAGTATAGACCAACCATTTTCCATTTTCAAAATATTATACCCTTTGGAAAACATCGAGTTTATCTTATCTACAAGGAAATGCACATCAATATTTTCTTCTGTGGACGCCCATTCGAATAGTCCCTCTTTTTATACAAACAAAACCCCTTCCCAAGTGGTAGAGAGGTCCCATGGATTCTTGCTTTTAATTTCTTGATTTATTTAAATTCTTTATCATTAAAACGAAATGGATTTAGAGTGACAAATTTTTTTTAAATCTGCTACTATATCATCCATTGTTAAATGCAAAACGATGATATTTTTTGATATGAAATTATTTCTCAAACTTGAAATATTCGTTGTTAGATTAATTTTTTAGATTAAAATTTAGCAAACATTAGTTAAAATTTGAAAAATAGTAACGGATAAGTGATTGTCGTTAATGATATAGCACCATATATAACATATGTTGCTACTTTCACGTATAAAAAATGGCATTGCAATGAACAATATCGTTATTATATATTTAGCAATGACATATATTTTTTTAAGAAGTTTATGATTTTGTTGTGGTGTATTTTTTTAACCTACCACGTCTTGCTACGTACTCTTCCTTGATGAATAATAAAACGAATCGATAAACATGTCACATGTTTGATTTTTTTTGAAAAAAAATAGAAAGTCAATTCCAAGCAATTATCCTCCATTCATTGGAAGCAAATAGATTGGCCAATGGCGTCACATGTTTTGTTTTTTATTTTTTTTGAAATGGAACAAAGTTTGACCGAATAAAATTAAGCATATTCGAACAAAATTGAGGAGTCGGATTTGAAAAGTTGTCATGAAATCTTAAGCGTCTTAATCGTTTAAGGTTACGTCAATTTAAGTTTTTTTTCTACATCTGTACTTTTAGTAGAGAAATCGTGTGGTTTGTTGTACGGATTTTAGAGTGAAAATCGTGCTACGACTTTTGAACAATATCTATTGATTAGACTAAGAGGTCATGCAAAGTGTTTCGTTTGAAAAGGTAAAATATATTTACAAGTACTTGTATCTTTTGTTAACATATTAAATCATATACATTTATTGGATGTACTGCAACAAATGATATTAGATTGCTAAAAGGTGACTACTTACATGTATTTTACTAATTATTTTAGCCAAAATGAAAAGAATAAGGAGATGAATCACGGATTCATCATTCCCATGTATTTTACTAAGCTTAAAAAACACAAGAAAATTGAGAACATATTTGTTTCTTTCGACTGAACATCACAAGACCAAAGTGCGGAGCCTAATAAAGACCTTGTTATGGCCAATAATCGCATAGGTTCCTATTGAAACCAAGGTCGGCCATGAAATTATCAAACCTTTTGTAACTTATTGGGATCCTGCTTGAGTTTATATAAAGACTACTTGAATTTGTACACATGATTTACCGTGTCTTGGAATGTGGATTCCTATGGTTGGTTCATCGTAATATCATGTTCGAGTTCACCATGCAGGAAAGCAGTGGTCATATCTAACTTTGCTAGTTCAAGGTTTTGATGTGCTACAAGAGTTATTATCACCCTATTAAACGTGTCTCTCATTACCGAAAAGAATATATAGTTGTAATTAGCACATTCCTTTTAAATACATCCATTCTCAACTAGATTGGCCTAGTATATGATGCCTTAATGAGATTTGTGGTTTCCACCTGATGGCCAATATACAGCTAATGACTTGCCTCTCCTTTAACAACTTGAGAAGCCCCCTTGTTCAATTTTTTTAAAGAGATTCCATCTCCTCATACATAGGTGTGTGTCGTTGGGCGTCTGCAACGTGCCACCTGACATGATCTCCTACCATTCGTGTTAGTAGTGTACTTTGACGCTTCAGATCGATTCGTGTTAGTAGTGTACCCTCGTTGAAAAATTCAATGGCTAAATTGGAAGTCAAAAATGCTTGCTTTGTTGGAATTAACGGTATTGGGATAGTTTGATGCAATTTGATGGTCAATATCAAGTTGTATTGATGTATCTCAATTCCTGGAATTCAATGTTTCAACCCTGTGGGGTGCTGTTTAGTCCCACATCGTGGAGAGAGAAAACTGAGACTTGGTTTATATGTGGGAAGTCCTGAGACTAGTCTGGAAACAGACTAGAGAGGATTTTAGACCACAACACACACACACACGCACGCACGCGCGCGCGCCGGGCCGGGCACGGGCTCGGGCGTGGGCGCGGCGGTGGCGTGGCAAAGACCAAGTCGGTTTTGTAACCGCGTGTTTTGAATTCCAAGCATTACGCCCCATTATCTTCTCACGAAAACGTAACCGCCTGGACGCCTTTAAGTATCTCTTAAAGGGCGTGGGTGTGGATGACGAACATCCATCCCATTCATTCTCAGCGCCCTTCTTTCTCTCGAGGACGCTCTTTTTCCTCTCTCGATCTCGGGTTTCGTCTACTGAGGTGGCTTTCGAGGACGCTCAAGCACAGTGCGCACCGTCAACGAGCGTGGACCGTCGGACCCTGGGAGCGGCACGTCAAGGCCCTGTGCGCCGGTAAAGTGGGGGGCGCTGTCTCTCTAAGGGGAGTCCTACAACAGGACGCTTCGGTTGTGATCTCTAACTCTACTTTTCTTTGTCGCATTGTTTGTCACGATCTTGGTTTCCGGATTTCTCCCTTGCGCGAATATGCATATGTTAATTAAACAGATATTTCTCTTATCACTGTTAACCTGGACTCATACATATGATAATCTGTTCTGTAAATATGTGGTTATATGGATTTTTATATGTATGCACTGGACGTTATTCTCAACATTCTTAGAGAGACAGCGTTATAACTTGATAAGAAAAATATCGGATTTGAGGTTTCGGTCTCGTGTGGATTTCACTGGTATGCCAGAGAAATTCGGGGGTCAGAATTTCAAGCATTGGCAACAACGCATGAGAATCTAGCTGACCACGATTGGCCTGATTTCGGTTCTGGAAACCGAGTGCCCTAAATTATCTGAACAAAATCCGGATCCTGAGACGGTTAAGATGGCGGATGCGTGGAAAGAACATGACCGTCTGTGTCATGGGTGCATTCTCACTGCACTATCGAACGTTCTGTTCGATGTCTATGGTGCATCTACCAAAACCGCAAAGGATCTGTGGGAGGAACTGGATAAGAAATATAACACGGAGGATCTGGGTATTGAAAAATACTCAGTATCCAAGTTCCTGAAATTTCAGATGACTGAGGGCAAATCGGTTTCGGAACAGGCTCATGAGTTTTTGTTATTACTCCATGGGTTAGCCGAGGCAGAAATGAAACTTCTTGAAAAGTTTCAAGTTATGTCGATCATTGAGAAATTTCCCAAGTCCTGGGAAGATTTTGGGATGTCCTTAAAGCACAGGAAGGGTAAAATTTCTCTGGATGATCTGATGGTCTCGATAGCCATTGAAGAGGAGCATAGGAACAAAAACCTGTGATGCCTGTAGACGTGAACCCTAAGGTCAATGTCATAACCTCAAAAGGAAACATTGCTAAAGGGAAAAATAAGAAACTGAAAGCCAAGGGAAAAATCCAGAAAAAACCAAAGAACAAACCTTCCTGGCAGTGTGGACAGGTTGGACATTGGAAGAAGGATTGCCCTTCTCTGAAGACCCAACAGAAGTCTACGGATGTCGTTCCTCAGGCTCTTGTGCTGACTGAGGGAGGCGGGTCCGGTGAGGGGTATGTCTCAGTGAACCCTGAGCTCTACTTTGTAAACGAGCCTAATGAGTGGCTTGTTGATACAGGTGCAAATGTTCACATTTGTACTGACAGAACATTTTTTATGTCTTATCAGGCTTCAGCCGATAGTACAGTAATGATGGGGAACAAATCTGCAGCCAAGGTGCTTGGGTTCGGACAAGGAGCTGAGATTCTCAACTGGACGAGTTTGGACTTTGCGCAGGGTGCTGCACGTTCCTGAGATTAAGAAGAATGTTTTGTCTGGTTCTTTATTAGTTAGAGAGGGTTTTCAGATAGACTTTAAATGTAATAAAGTAGTTCTTCTGAGACATGGTATTTTCTTTGGAAAAGGCTATTTGGCTGATCATGATCTTTTATTTAGAATAAGATGTGACATTGATAGTTCAGTTAATAAAATTTCTGGTTTTGATTCTTCTACTTATGTTGTTTCAAATATTGAATCTACTGATTTATGGCATGCTAGGCTAGGACATGTAAATTTCAATTCTATGAAAAGAATGATGAAACTTGACATGATTCCTAATCATACTACAGACAAACTCAACAAATGTGAAATGTGTGCTCAAGCTAAGTTGCCTAGAAAGCCTTTTCATTCTGTGAATAGGGAAACTGAGATTCTAGACTTAGTACATTCTGATATTTGTGAGTTTGGTGGTGTGATGACTAGAGATAACAAAAGATATTTTATCACCTTCATAGATGATAGCAGTAGATACTGTTATGTTTATCTGCTTAAAACTAAGGATGAAGCCTTAGAAAAATTTCTTATTTTTAAGAATGAAGCAGAAACACAAGTCGGGAAAGTAATTAAACGTCTAAGGTCAGATAGGGGTGGTGAATACACATCTAAGATATTTGATGAACAATGCAAACTATTTGGCATAGTTCATGAGGTCACTGCACCATATTCACCACAGTCCAATGGAATAGCAGAACGAAAGAATAGGACCCTAACTGATATGGTCAATGTATTTTTACAAAGTTCTGGGCTACCATCTTACATGTGGGGGAAGCTTTGAATACGGCCTGCCATATTCTGAATAGAGTTCCCTTAAGGCATAAAGATAAGAGTCCATTTGAACTTTGGAGAAATAGGAAACCAAGCCTAAAATATCTTAAGGTGTGGGGATGCCTGGCTAAGGTCTTAGTCCCAGAACACAAGAGAAAGAAGCTTGGACCTAAAACAATTGACGCGGTCTTCTTGGGGTATCTGGAAAATAGTTATGCCTATCGATTCTTAGTAATTCGGTCTGAGATCGCAGGCATAGATTCTAATACTATTGTTGAACTTCGTGATGTTACATTTTTCGAGGATATTTTTCCAATGAAAAAGGGGATTCCTGAAAATCTGACTACTGACGTAGCCTCAACATCTGGTTCTATTCCACAACAAATAGAAAAGATGTCAAATGTGGGGGCTAGCTCTTCTGAACCCAATGAATTTTTGGAGGATGTTGCACTTAGACGAAGTAAGAGACCTAGGATTGCTAAGGATTTAGGTAGCGACTTTGTCTCCTACCAAATCAAGGGTGATCCTCCCACATACAAGGATGCCATGGCTTCTACTGAAGCAAGGCATTGGAAGGAAGCCATTAAATCTGAAATGGATTCGATCATTTCAAATGGCACATGGGAATTGGTCGATCTACCTCCTGGGTGTTCCACCATAGGAAGCAAATGGGTATTCAGAAGAAAACTTAGACCGGACGGATCCATAGAAAAATATAAGGCAAGACTTGTAGCCAAAGGTTTCAAACAGAAAGAGGGTATTGATTATTTTGATACCTATTCTCCTGTTACTAGAATGACTACGATTCAGATGCTCATTGCGTTGGCCTCCATACATGATCTCACAATTCATCAAATGGATGTGAAGACTGCTTTCTTATATGGTGATCTTGAGGAGGAGATCTATATGGACCAACCTGAGGGATTCATAGCATCTGGTGATGAGAGAAAGGTCTGTAAGCTTGTAAAATCCCTTTATGGATTAAAACAAGCTCCGAAACAGTGGCATGACAAGTTTGATAAGACTATCCAGTCTTATGGCTTTATTGTTCATGAATCCGATAAATGTGTGTACTCTATGATTAAAGGTGATATGTTTGTTGTCTTATGCCTATATGTAGATGATATTTTGATATTTGGATCAAACATAAGGATAGTGGAAGAAACCAAGAGGTTCTTGAGTAGTAAGTTTGAGATGAAGGACTTAGGAGTTGCTAATGTGATTTTGGGGCTCAAACTGATTAGATCTGCTAATGGGATAGATGTGTCTCAGTCACATTATACAGAGAAGGTTCTTGAAAAATTTGGCTATCAGAGCTGTAAATCTGTATGCACTCCTTATGATTCATCTAAACCCCTCTGCAAGAACAAAAGTGGAGTACCTGTAGCACAGCTACGATATTCCCAGATTATAGGAAGCTTGATGTATCTTGCGAACTGTACTCGACCTGATATTTCATTCACGGTCGCAAAGTTAAGTAGTTACACGAGCTGTCCTGACCGTACTCATTGGGAGGCCTTGGATCGAGTGTTGAAATACCTTAAGGGTACTACACTTCCCGGACTTCATTATGGTAAATATCCTCCTGTCTTAGAAGGATATAGTGATGCAAGTTGGATAGGTCAAATGGAGGACTCCGGGAGTAACGGTGTGACTGGGTATGTATTTACCCTTGGAGGCGGTGCAGTCTCCTAGAGGTCTGTGAAACAGACCATTTTGGCTCGATCTACTTTTGAGGCAGAGCTGTGTGCTTTGGACACAACAGGTATTGAGGCTGAATGGCTTAGGGAGCTTCTCTCTGAGATGCCCATGGTGGGTAAGCCGATACCGGCAATTTCTTTACATTGTGATAGCATGACTACTATTGCTAAGGTAAAGAGCTCAAAGTACAATCAGAAAACAAGAAGACATATCCAAGTTAGACTTAAGTCTATTAGGGATTTGGTGTCTTCTGGAGTGATTGCTGTGGAATTTGTTGGTACCAAAGATAACACGGCAGATCCACTTACAAAGGGACTTGATAGATCTTTAGTCCAAAAATCCAGACTTGGGATGGGGCTGAAACCCACTGAGAGTTTACCCGCAGTAGCAACCCAACCTAAATGAGTGGAGATCCCACAAAATAGGTTCAATGGGAAAACAAGCTGTAAGGGGAACTGGTTGGCACTCATTATGCAATACTTTGCATGTGGGTCCTATCCCTGAAAAGTCGAGTGCCTGAAAGCTGCAGGAAAAGGTTGAGCATTATGCTCTTAATGGATTCAAGCTTTTACAAGCAGGATGTGAGCAGTGCATCCTTGGAGAATGCCACCTATATGAGTATTTCTGTGGGCCGCAGATAAAGGATGAGGGTTTATCCTTTAATATACTCATGAAACAGGGAAGGGTGCAAGGCCATTAAGAGCACCAAAACCAGAAGATTGTCACCATAGACTACATTCTGTTGTTACGCCTCGATACCATTACATCAAAGGATTAAAGTTCAAGATTTAGTTCACTTTATTCCTGTGATGGTGAAAGGGGATAACTCAGGTAATGGTTCAAACCGGAAGGTACCTTTACTGAAAGCAGAGTGTGGAAACCCGAGATTCTTGGCTCTTCGTGTTTCAACAGTGAATTCGTGGGGGATTGTTGGAATTAACGGTATTGGGATAGTTTGATGCAATTTGATGGTCAATATCAAGTTGTATTGATGTATCTCAATTCCTGGAATTCAATGTTTCAACCCTGTGGGGTGCTGTTTAGTCCCACATCGTGGAGAGAGAAAACTGAGACTTGGTTTATATGTGGGAAGTCCTGAGACTAGTCTGGAAACAGACTAGAGAGGATTTTAGACCACAACACACACACACGCACGCACGCGCTCGCGCGTCGCGCGCGCCGGGCCGAGCGCGGCGCGCCGCGGCCGCGGCCGCGGCTGCGGCTGCGGCTGCGGCGGGGCGTGGTAAAGACCAAGTCGGTTTTGTAACCGCGTGTTTTGAACTCCAAGCATTACGCCCCATTATCTTCTCACGAAAACGTAACCGCCCGGACGCCTTTAAGTATCTCTTAAAGGGCGTGGGTGTGGATGACGAACATCCATCCCATTCATTCTCAGCGCCCTTCTTTCTCTCGAGGACGCTCTTTTTCCTCTCTCGATCTCGGGTTTCGTCTACTGAGGTGGCTTTCGAGGACGCTCAAGCACGGTGCGCACCGTCAACGAGCGTGGACCGTCAGACCCTGGGAGCGGCACGTCAAGGCCCTGTGCGCCGGTAAAGTGGGGGGCGCTGTCTCTCTAAGGGGAGTCCTACAACAGGACGCTTCGGTTGTGATCTCTAACTCTACTTTTCTTTGTCGCAATTTTTGTCACGATCTTGGTTTCCGGATTTCTCCCTTGCGCGAATATGCATATGTTAATTAAACGGATATTTCTCTTATCACTGTTAACCTGGACCCATACATATGATAATCTGTTCTGTAAATCTGTGGTTATATGGATTTTTATATGTATGCACTGGACGTTATTCTCAACATGCTTTACCTTCAAGAAACTCACTTTTGAACATTGCTCTTACCCCACAATTTAATCATACCATATCCTCCTTACAACCACCGAAATGGATTTTAGGCAATATTGAAAAGGTCAGACGACACTTCTTATGGAACGACTGCAATGAGGATAAGAATAGACACCAAGCAAAATGGGAAACCCTCTGCAAACCTAAATCAAATGACGATTGGGAGATCCAAAACATATAAATCTTCAACAATGCTTTTTTGTCCAAAGCCTTGATTAATGTATAAGAAAAATCAAAACCCGCTCCTTTCGAAACTGGTAAGAACCTCTTACTGCAAGGGGCATTCTACTCCAATACTTGAAAAGACGGGCCGTCGAGACTCCCTTTATATGAGAGCGATCAAAGCAGGTTTTTCGTCGATAAGGAACATTCCTCCAGGTTCCTAGGTTCAGGTTCCAACTTCTTACTCTAGTCCGACGATATAAATGGCTATCCTCCCACCCCAGCATACTCTCTTTCCAACACTATGGACCTCAGCCAAAAACAAAAATTGTAGTCTTGACAACTCATTGTCCACCATCTCGACCAAACAAAATTGGCTCAAGGCTCTTTCAGAATATTGCGACTCTCCAACCAAACTCTCCCTATTTAATCAGATCCTAGTCAACATATCCACTTGTCAAGCGACAAATGATCTTATTTCCATCCCTGGAAGAACCTCGGACATTCGACAAACAAATGACATTTATAAACTTCTTGCCCATGGTGGTTTAGGTCCGAAATTGAGAAATGTTTTGGGAAAAAAACCTTTACATCCCAAAGTCTCTCTTTTCTTATGGTTCCTCATCCATCATAAAACGAGAACCCAAGATCGCCCATATAATGCTTCAATCCAAACCAAAAATTCATGCTCCCTTTGCCTAAATGATGAAGAAAACATAACATATCTTCTACTCCTTTACACTTACGACTTTTAACTCTCTAAATATTCCTCTTGTAAGTGGAACTATTGATGGCTTTAGTTTGTCGTGAAAAACTAAGTAGTCTCCCCCGCCAACGCACAAGGCGTCAACACGCCTCGAAAGAAATCAAGAAATGATCGCATGAAGCTCGGTCTGCAAAGCAATCTCTATCGAAAACCCTACAACTGCTTTTTTGTTTTTCCATCCTTCAATCAAAACAAACATTATGCTAGTTTGGTTGTTAACTTAGGGGTACTCGCCGATTGTACTAAATGTCGGGACCCCTAAGTTCTTCCTTTCATGCCGCTTTTTGTTGATTTTGTTGTATTTTTTGTGGTATGGTTGACTCTTTTTGATAACTGAAATTCCGATCTTTTGTCACAAAATCCCAAATGGATGCAGTTGAATCCATGCTCAACATGGTTTGGATTTTCTTGAAAGCCACAGCCCCACATGAAGAATAGTCTACGATGATCATTTTGATTCTACTTATTCAAAATTTGGTAAATTATTGGCGACGATGTCATAGTCGAGGTGCAGTCTCTATATACTTGAAATCAAGATCATTGCTAATTAATCTGAAGTAATTTCTATGTCGTTGTCAAAATTTAAATTTCCTATAGATTTCGATTGATAGTCATTTTTTAGGGTAAATTATAATTTGACTCCCTATCTATGGGTCCGATTCTAAAATGGGTCTCAATCTTTAAATTGTAACGATTCGGATCTCAAACCATTTAGGAAATGGAAATTTTAGGGTTCATGACGAATATGCCCTTGTTGGGAAGGGAATGGGGTGTTGGGTTCAAACTTTTAAACAAGGGCATACTCGTCATTATCCCCAAAAAAATCCTTACATTAATGACCCTGGGACCCGAATCGTTATAATTTAAAGTTCGAGACCCATTTGGGGATCGGATTTATAGATGGAGACTCAAATTGTAATTTACCCTTTTTTATCCAGATCTAATCTGAGCAAGGAAGAGAGTCGGGATGGTAGGGAGCAAGAGACATAAAGTGAATTTTCTTTCTAGCCAAGGATTTTTAAATTTCTATCATTATTAAAAAAGATTTCTTTGCACCATTAATAACATATATTATTTACAATGAATGCATATTTAATATTCGTTATCATATTTTATTTAGCTAAATGCATAATAATGAATATTATCAATTACTTAACTCTTTAAATTCGTAATGAATAACATATTCGTTGTTATATTAGTAGTACCTAATCAAAAAGATTATTCGTTTGACTCTTTTTCATTCGTTGCTAAATTATTATCGATTAGTACAATTGTTTTGCGAAAAAGTCAGTGAATCATCGATGTTATGTTAAACTTTCACAACAAATATGACATTCGTTGCGAATTAAAAGCACAAGTAACATTTTGACAGCAAATAATATTCGTTGTCATATTGAAGACCAGAAGATATAGTAATAAATATTCAAATTATTGACTGTTTCGAGTATTTTCTGTTGTTGCCATGTATCTTAACCATAATAATTTCTGCCACACCGTACTACGCACTCCTTCCTTTGATCCATCTATATAAAGTTAGTTACTTGAATTAAATCGACCCTTACTAAAGAGAAAGATTCAACTATATATTTGATTATAAATTTTATAACTCGTTGTCATACAACAAGGTATATGCAACAGGGGACACCTAACCAACGTATCATGTACATGTAATTGTAGCCTCTATATAGTTGATTGCATCTCTAAAATCTTTTAAAGATCTAAAGATAAAATGGAGTTCTTGTTATGTTGTCACTAAACGATAAACTCTGAATTAGGAATATGTTGTTATTAATAGTTGACCTAAGTTGTTAATTAGAACAAGTTTGGCTCAGTATTGGACAACATAAATTCGCAAAAATCATAAGAGTTCGACAATTTGTAATAAAATTTTGAGTTTTGGTAGAAGTTGTTATGAAAATCTTGTTTGAAGTACAACTTTCATGAAGTGATTAAAATATTTGACGAGAAAAAAAAATAAAGAGTAAATTGTAAAAAAAACCCTGGACTATACACCTGATTTCAATATCATACCTGAACTTTAAAAAATAACAGTGTGGTACCGAAACTTTCAAATTTGTCTCAATGTATGTGGTCCTTCACCATAGAAATTTAGTTGATTATCTCATCATTTTAACCTTAATTTCAATAGTCATGGATCACATCGAGACAAATCTGAAAGTTCGAGTACCACATTGTTACTTTTTAAAGTTCAGGTATGCCATTGAAATCAGGTGTATAATTCAGAGACTTTTTTATAATTTACTCAAAAATAAATTGATAACTCAACCATTTTCGCTATTTAGTTTAACAGAACATGATATAGATTAAAAGTACAATTAATTAGGACATGTCACGTAATATAAGTGATTAGAAATAAATCGAGTAGTGGAGTCCATTACGAGGGATTGTCGAAAGTAAACGAGAACTTCGTTCTTCCTCTTCTTCTTTTGTTATTTCTCGTCTCCATAATATATTTTTTTAATGTGATTTTCGAAATCTAATGTTTAATTCAAAATTGTATTTGATTCAACGTTTGGAGAATCTCTACGTTGGAGAATGCAAAAACAAAACCAAATGATTGATGGTTCATCCACATAACTATAACACTATTCGATTTCATTGAAGTCAACAAATCTCTACAACTAATCATTTGAAATTGTAACTAAAAAAATTCTCATATGGAAATGTATAAATAAAAAAATGTACAAAAACACGCGCTGGTTCTAAGAGTGAAACATAACATAGGAGAGGTATTTGTCTCTTCTCCAAAACTCTCCACAATATCTCTCATGGGACAGAATCATAAGCCTTCTCTAAATAAATAAAGATTATATGGAGGTTCTTCCTTTTATCTCTTAAATCTCAATTGTTCTCCTCATCAAATGGATGGCTTCAATCGTTGAGCGACCTGGCATGAATCCGAATTTATTTTCTTTTACGTTGGAAACTTGCCTCAACCTTCTTTCGATCACACGTTCACAAATTTTCATAGTGTGACTCATCATCTTGATACCTCTATAATTTGAACAATTTTGAATGTCTTCTTTATTCTTATAAAGAGGCACCACAATACTCCTCCTCCAATCTTCAGGCATTTTCTTGCTTCACCAAATAACATTGAATAGATTCGTAAGCCAAGTCAAATCACGCTCACATAAAACTCTCCATACTTCTACAAGGATGCCATCCGGTCCTACACCTTTCCTGGGTCTCATAACCTTCAAAGCCTTATATACTTCCTTTCTTTGTATATGTCTATAGCTTGCACGATTCAAGTAACTTTCATTACTAGCTAGATAACGCGAAGCGATCTCTCTATTTCCTTCCCTAATGAAAAGTTTATGGAAGTACTACTCCCATCTAGTCTTCATATCCTTCTTAGTAACAAGCACATGACCGTCCTCGTCCTTAATGCATCTCACTTGAGAAAGGTCTTTGGTCTTTCTTTCTCTTGCTTTTGCCAACCTGAATATATCCTTATGTCCCTCCTTGGAGTTGAGATTTCTATACAAAACATCATAAGCTTTTGACTTAGCTTTGCTTACAATCTTCTTTGTTTCCTTCTTTTCTATTTTGTAGTTTGTGGCAGTTTTCTCGGTTCTATCCTTAGACATAGCTTTAAAGCAAGCTCTTTTTATTTTTTGCTCCTCTTGCACGCCTTCACTCCACCACCAAGCTTCCTTTTGATCTGGAGCTCTCCCTTTGACTAGCCTATCATCTCTTTGGCTACATTTCGGATACAAGATGCTAATGCCTCCCACATCTCGTTTGCACTACCGCTACAATCCCAAGATAAGTCTTCTAAAACCTTCTCTTTGAAGCTCGCTTGCTTCAGTGGAAGATTCCACAATCCAATTCTAGTTATCTTAGAAACCCTCCTTTTCTTTACCAGCCCTTTCATTTGTACATCCAAGACTAACAAGCGATGTTGGGTTGTCAAACTCTCTTCTAGAATTACTTTGCAGTCTTTACAACACAATCGATCTCTTCTCCTCAACGCAAAGTAATCTATCTGTGTTCTAGTTGACCCACTCTTATAAGTAATTAAATGTTCCTCCCTCTTCTTGAAGATAGTATTTGCTATGAAAAGATCACATGCCCTTACAAAATCCAGGATGGCTTTTCCCTCTTCATTTCTATCTCCAAAATCATGTCCTCCGTGAACACTAGCATACCTTGAAGCATCTTTTCCACATGTCCATTAAGATCTCCACCGATGCATATCATCTCTCTTTGTGGGATTCCTTGTAGACTCTTATCCAAATACTCCCAAAAAGCTAGTTTATTCCTTTCATGTAAACCAATTTGTGGTGCATAAACTGAGATGAAATTCAGAATTTCTTCTTCAAGCATCAATTTTAGGAAAATAATTCGATCCCTGAATCTTTTCACCTCAACACACAATCCGTCATATCCTTATGAACAACCACTCAACACCATTTACCCTTATCTTTACCTGAATACAAAAGTTTAAAGCATTTCTTCTCAATCTCTCTTGCTTTCTCTCCAACCCATTTAGTCTCTTGAAGTCATAGTATATGAATCTTCCTTCTTTCCATCGTATCCACTATCTCCATCAACTTTCCAGTTAAAGTGACAATATTCCAACTACCAATCCGTAACTTCCGTTGCAATCTCTTTTGGACTAACTTCTTTACTCGCATGCGTCCATTATGCGAAAACCCTTGTAAATTTTGGACTACATCCGGATGGTGATGCAGCGGAACTAGCTTAATTACCCACATGCGCTCCTAATGCAAGAATCCTTGCAAATTTTGAACTACATCTAGGGTACGATGTAGCGGCCCTTATCAATCTTTCATTGCATTCAGGCGATGCAATGCGTCGCAAGTAGGGAACGCCCCAACGAAATCTGTATGTTTGCTTAAATCCATGTTGAAAAGATTCGACTGTCATAAGGCAACGTCTTAAATAGTATTTTTTAGAGAAAAATTACTATTTAAGAAGTTGTCTCTGATTGTTTTACGCTGGCTGTCGGCTACCTAACGCAACCCTCCTCATTTACCTGGGCTTGGGACTGGTCTTGGCTGAGTTACCCTTATCATATTGCAAATGATGAAAATATACATACCTAGATACTAATGCCTCGTGCATACCTTTATCATTGCCACATACCAGTAGCCACTGATGCTCAGGTGAGAAGGAGAGTGATTTCATGGAGAAATGGAAGGATGGTATACAATATTGGGTAGGTGAGTACCGACTAGAGGTCGTTTATACAATATCATGTCAATTGAGGTCAATAGAAGAAGCATGATCAGCATGGAGATCTTAGGATAAGGTTGGAACATGAGCATGATGCATGCCAATGGAGATCTTAGGAGAGGGTTGGAACATGAGCATGATGCATGCCAATGGAATGGAAGGTAACGTTCACCAAATAGAGCTAGGAAATGACCATATGTACTCATCCCCCACAAAAATCACTGAGTTTTAAATACTGTAATAAATATGTATTTAATATCAAATAAACTCAAAATAGAAAAAAAATGAAAGTCTGTTAAATTTGATGAGTTTTGCATGTTTGTAAGAGAAAAATTTCTCAAAAAAGTCATTTGTGAAATGTATAAGTATATATGTATATACATGTATTTTAATTACTTTCATTAATATTTTTAATTTTCTCATACAAGTTGTCATATTACATGTTATAATATTGAGAGAATATATTTGGAATTTAAATGTTTTTTTCCTACTTAGTTGGTTTATTAAATTATTTTTAGAAATTATGCATTAATGTAAATATGTATTCCCGAACTATAAATTACATATTTTATTTTGTATTTTATCATGGAAATACATCAATAGAAAAATAAGCAAAATGTCATTTGTGCAATTGTTGGAATTTGAAAAGATGGTTGTATATGTACTAAATACAGGAAATTATATTTTTAGTTTACAGGATTTTAAGATACAAACTTAAAGTGAATAGAATTCTATTTAAGTTTATTGCTCAAATTATGATGGTCGGGATGCGAGCATATTTAGATTTAGGATTTGATTTTTATTTTTATTTCTACAAAGTATATTTTTTAGCTATTTTTGTATTTTTTATATACTTTTTATTTTAAAAAGTTATGAAAATAATTAAGTTGGAAATGGTTGATATAAGAACTATGAAAAAAGTTTGATGATTATATATGATATAGTACAATTACTTATGTCCAAAACTCAACCTTTTTAACTATAAAATTTTATATTACTTATATATATATTAATATCCATTATAAGATAAGGTTTAAGATGAGTTTGAATCCTTTAGGGTTTTTCAATAAATAGATCTGAGCCTAGAATTTTGTTCTTGTAAATATTATGATTTCAGTTATCTTCTCAGTTATTTTAAAACTATTTTTGGTAGTTTTATATTTTATAAATATTTGTATTAAAACAATTAAAAACCAGTCAATAAGATTTTATACTTATATTTATTCCTTATTTCTCCATTATTCCATCTATATGTACACACACGCACACGTACAATTTAAGAATTTTAAGGTTGAAAAAAGGCAGCTATGTATTTTCTAATTGCAAAAAAATCAAACAGAATGAGAGGGAGAGATTTTTTTGTAAATCTTAGGTTGATTTGGAAAATATATAAAAATAGGGTGTTCGAGTTCGAGTACCTCCAACAAGTGCTACCTTCTACACTTTTAGTTGTATACATGTGTTAGATATATACACTATCCTTTGTGTATCCTTTGTGATTGCAAAGGATAGTCTAAAACAATGGGGCTCCTGAGACATGGGAGATTGCTCACCAAGGAGAGACGTGCTCGCATCTTTTACTCTGATGATAACTCATGTGTTCTTTGCAGTTCAACATTGAAATTCGCTGAGCACCTACTCCTGGATTGCGACAAGACGAAAGATTTCTGACGGATGTTAGATGTAGCTTGGGTTGATCTTAGCAACATGTCATCCTTCTGGGAATCTCTCATCAACTCTAGATTCCATCCAACTGCCGTGAGATTATTGCCAATTGGGCTTATGGGCTTTATGGGTTACTAGAAATGGTGTATTTTTTCATGCAGGGAGTTTCTATGTTAAAAATGTAGTCCACCTTTCTCGGACTCTCCTCGAGCCCTAGTTATTTTGATCCTTTTTTCATATTAGAATATTGAGGCGGACACTGAGTGTTTTCCCTTTTTTTGGATTAAAAAAATCCTTTGTGAGTACAGTATCTTTGTTGGACAAACTGCGGTACTTTTGTTTGCTGAGTTTGATTGCCATAATTGTAGATAACTCAAATCCGAATAAAAAGTGATGTGGATCACTGCAAGGAGCCGGTTAAGAATGGCATCGATGATGGCGACTAGCTTCGTGATGATTAAGAGAAGCTTTGGTGTGTGTGTGTGTATATATATATATTGGTAAAATGGGGCTGCCCCCAGGGGTAGCTAACTTAGCTATCCCCGCCTCATTTTCTCCACATTTTTAATTTTTTTTTGAAAATTTCTTCCATGAATATTCATCACTATATCCTTATATTGTGTCATTAAAATTTGGTGTGAAACAGAGACTCCTACGACCTCCATCCAAACAGTCATTTTTTTAACGGTAACAGGATTTTTTAAAACGACCCCGTTTGGATGGAGGTCGTATGAGTCTCTGTTTCGCATGAAATTTGAATGACATAATATAGAGATTTAATAATGAATTTACACGGTTTTAGATTTCAAAAAAAATAAAAAAATTTGTGAAAAAAGGGGTGGGGGGAGCTAAGTTAGCTCCCACTAGAGGGCATACACATTTTACCCTATATATATATATATAGGATATCTTTCAAATAGGACTTGGTCCTTCCATCCTTAAGGAAGGCCAATGATCAAGTGCATCTAAAATTGATCCGGCGGTTGTCATTATTGGTATGTTATTTTTATTATTTAATTAATCAAAAACCTATTTTGGTCATTATTCATTATCTAAATATAATATGTAATAGCCTAAAATAGCTATTCATTAATCTCTCTCCTAATTTGTCATTCACGTTGCCAACATATCATTCCAAAACCCTAACCCCACACGTAGCCTAAATTAAGACGGCCCAACACCGTCTCCGACGATGAGGACTCCTTCTCCGACAGCGTCATCCCTCTACCCAATGGATCTGGTGCAGTACTTGCCAAGGTCATGGAGTACTGCAAGAAGCACATCACATCGGACAACGGCGACGACGACGTTAAAGACGTGGACACGATCAAGAACTCGGATGCTGAATTCGTCAAGGAATTCGATCTGGACACTCTCTTCAACGTCATAATGGCGGCCAACTACCTCGAAGACGCCCGAGGAGATAAGGAAGACCTTCAACATCAAGAATGACTTCACACCGGAGGAGGAGGAAGCGATCGGCAAAGAGAATCCGTGGGCGTTTCACTGAACTTGAACGAGAATGCGGAAGGATTTTCATTCTTAGGTTTTGGTATTCATTATTCTATGGGTCGTTTTCAAATTTTTTGATTATCAATTACGATGCGCGTCATTTCTTTTCCAATAAAGTTATGGCAGTTATTTCTATATTTTTCGTATTTCAGAACAATTGTTTCTAATAACATGGTCTGTGTCATCCAATATTTTTGAAATCGGATCGAATTGACCGGCTATTAGTCTCTACTCTAGAAGGAGAAACATTTCATCCAAAGTGAGCAAGGAACGGACTTCATGATTCCGCGCCAATGACAACGTGTCGGTCAGAACAGGACGGGGAATTGTCCAAGGACTACGCGGGAGTGGTGGTGACTATCGAGAAGTTTATCATGCAAGTTATGATGAAAAAAGATGTTGCAGCCAGTACTGGATGAACAACGATTCACAGTTTTATACAATATTGATGTGTACTGTACAATAATAGTCTGTATTATACAATTTTCTTATGTATTATATAAATTTGTTATGTATTTTTACATATCAAATGGTTACGAATGAAAATTGTATTTTTAATAGAGCTTGTATATATTGATGTGCATTACACATTTTTCATGTGCATTATACATTTTAGATGTGTTTTATACGCTGATTTTTTTATTCACATCAATTAAGCGTGAATGATTACCACAATTTTTACAAAAAAACTATACGAATTTTATTATAGAAAGAACCATAAAATCATTACAAAGAACCACACATTAATTACTAATATGAATTGTATTTTACAAAGAACTATTCAAAATTTACAAATAACGGACGACTTTTTGAATGAACAATGGATTCTACAAAAAACCTGCAGTCATTACAAAAGGAACCTTAAATTCTACAAAAAAATGCATGAGGATACAAAAATATACCCAGATAATATCGTCCATAAAAAATTAGATATTTTCTAAATATGGTATTACGAAAAATACCAAAAATAAAACTAGCTAAATTTAGTATTTTTGAATATTAATTAGCGTGCATAATTAATGCAAAAAATGATGACCAAAATACCCTTTTGGCCATCAAAATTGAATGTGCCGTTGGATTTGAATCTGATGGCCCAGATCGTTGGCCTTCCTTAGAGATGGAAGGACCAAGTCTCATTACATGGTCCTTCCATCCCTATGGAAGGCCAATGATCTGGGTCATCGAATTCAAATCCAATGGCACCTTCAATTTTATTGCCCAAAAGGGCATTTTGGTCATCATTTTTTTATTAATTATACACATTAATTAATATTCCGAAATACTAGATTTAGCTAGTTTTATTTTTGGTATTTTTCGTAATACCATATTTCAAAAATATCTAGTTTTGTGATGGGCGATATTATTTGGGGCATATGTTTGTATCCTGCTGCATTTTTTGTATAATTCAAGATTCCTTTTGTAACGACTGTATGTTTTTTGTAGAATCTGTTGTTTATTCAAGAAGTCATCCGTTATTTGTAAATTTGATATGGTTCTTTGTAAAATACAATTCATGTTAGTAATTAATGTGTGGTTCTTTGTAACGATTGTATGGTTCTTTGTATAATAATATTTGTACAGTTTTTATAAAAATTGGGGTAGTCATTCACGCTTAATTGATGCGAATATACAAATCAAATTT
The DNA here is from genome assembly GCA_037367405.1 of Ottelia alismoides. NCBI lineage: Eukaryota > Viridiplantae > Streptophyta > Magnoliopsida > Alismatales > Hydrocharitaceae > Ottelia > Ottelia alismoides. The sequence continues at coordinate 137,604 of JAZKJV010011079.1, forward strand.
GTATAAAACACATTTTAAATGTATAATGCACATTCAAAATGTATAATGCACATCAAATATGCAAGATATGTAAAATTTTCAATTTTCATTCGCAACCAATTGGTTTGTACAAATATATCACAAATATGTATAATACATATCAAAAATGTATAATACACATTAATGTTGTATAATACACATCAATATTGTATCAAACTGAGAATCATTCTTCATCCAGGACTGGTTGCAGCACCATGATACACACACAATCATTGCCACTGCCAGCTATTCCTGAAGCTTGATCCATCGCCGCTGGAGGAGCATCGCAACTTCGACCTTGTCGTCGAACACCGGAGGGTGTATGTCACCTGCTCCTTGGATGCCGCTGTCATAAATAATATTCAGACGTCAAGACAAAAAAAGAGAAATTTATCAACCGTGTTCGAGACAAACAAATGTTGTAAAGATAAAACAAGATCAGGAAGTATATATTACGTGTCAACTTCGTATCTACATGCACGCATGAACGTGTTTTAGAAGCAAAATAAGAGACGCCCAAACCAAAGCAAATAAAATCAAAGGAACTTCTCACGAACTACACTAATATGCAGATCTCGTTCATGTCCCTTCGAATGATTATAATTGCATAATGTCCTTCTCACGAATTATAATTGTATTATCAAAAGAACCATGCATGAATCCTTCGGTATACTGCCGATCAACAAATCAAAACTTAACGAAGTAAAGACAACATTGCAATCAACGATCTGCAAACCTATCCAAAAAATTGAACTTTTATACTCAAAACCACCAAATCGATCCAAACCCTAAACAAAATCATGCCAAAAATCGGAAAAACTTGAACTTTGAGGAACCGACCCCTTGTTGAGCCTCCTCGACTGCCGGCGAGCAACCGACCCCCTGTTGCACGTGCCCCCACGTGAAGCACCGGTGGCGCCTTCGCCTACTCACCATCCCGTCGCGTGCAAACCATCCAGCCCTTGCGTCACGGAGATTATCGTCTAACCTATCTATTTGAATCTGGACATTATCAGCATCTGCAGAACAAAGCTTTGAACTTCAAACAGACCTTCATCGCGACTAAATTCGAGCGTCGCGGAGATTTGGATGCAACATATTTACTCTGCAAACAAAATCGATCAGCAACAGAAATTCGCATGTCATCTAGAGATCTAAAATAACATTTCCTCGAGTTGATATGTTCTCTGTTATGCAAACCCCATCGGCAAGAAATCACATACCGGAGTCAAAATCTTTTCTTGAGATGTTTGAACGAAGCATCCTTCAAGAGCTCCGTCGCGTCCGAAGGTCCACGGCTCATCCATCCGCACGTCGTCGCCGCCTCCTCCTCTACGGCTTGGAGAGGAAGGGATGGCGCCCCCCTTTATTTTCAACGAATAATCCCTATTTTGGAGGGATCAATCCTAGCCCTCATTAATGTGACGTTAATTACATACTATATTTAGATAATGCAAAAAGACCAAAATGGGTTTTTGCTTAATTTATAAATAAAATTAACATGCCATTAATATCTACCATACGATTAAATATGAATGGTTGAAATCGTTGGTCTTCCATAGAGATGGAAGGACCATGTCTCATTTGAAAGATATCCTATATATATATGTGTGTGTGTGTGTGTGTGTGTGAAGACATGAGTTGCATAATTGAAGTTATGGATCGTATTCAGAGGAAGATTTTATGATTTGATTAATTATTTTATCTTCTGAATTTATATTCAACATATCGTACACCGGTAGTTCTTGAGAAGTTGAATAGAAACAATGCGAGAGTTCTCCCTAGCCTGAAAACCACTCTCTCTCATTTAATATGTCAAACTGTCCGTTTCTCTTTCATCCAAAGTTCAATAAAATGTTCAACTTTTAATCATTTTTCCAAACTTCAATACAATCATCCACCAGATAACCATTTTCATGAGATACCGGATCAAATGAAACACTCTCGTGATCATTCTTTGGTGACGGAGTTGCTATCCGGTGCCTTCTACAGATAGTACCAAGCACTGCACCAAGACGAACAATGTCCAAATCGGTCGGACTGGTGATGATGTCAACATGACGTCATCATTCCTATCGACTCGGAAAAAATCGAACCGGGCTTAATTTAATGGTCAGCCCGATTGAATCGATTTTCTGAACCGATAAAACCATATACTTATATATATAAGTGTGTATTTATATATGAATGAAATAATCATTTAAAATATCTAATCTTTCAATTGAACAACATGATCACCTATTTCGAGTAAAACTCTACAAAAGTTAGTCACATTTTCTAGAATTATATATGAATATAATATTGTAATCATTTATTTATAGTTGCTTTTAGAAAATTATTCTAAATTGGATCATAACTTTTATCGTAGAAGTTAAGAAGGGCGGAAGTGATAAAAATTTCATTATTTCATTATTTAACCTTTATTTTTTTGAAAATTTACTAAACAATCAAAATTAGGTCAATCCGGGTCAACCCGGTCCGACCATCCGGATCGATCCGGTCCGACCCGATTTTTTATTTTTTTTTCTGAAATTAATTATACAAAATCAGCTGAACCGACTAGGTCAGAGGTGATTTTTTAATTCCAAAACTGAGAGCTTATGTTGATCTGAGGTATTAAATTTTACTCGATCTCCATTATTGCGTACGGGAAAGGCATGGAAAGAAGCCAACGAAAACGAAATCCCGAGACGGCGAATGGAAAACGTGGAGCGTTCGATCTGCTGCCCGTCGTTTCCATGTGCAGCAGCTCTATGATCTTCTAGACCTCACTGCATCACTCACAAGAACATAGAGAATCATGTGATCTTGTCTTTCAACGCTAAGCTACCACATGATATGGCGCTTTCAAGTGATTCACTGGCGACTGTTGATTGTCCCCATCTGTCTATCTCTCTATCTAGCAAATAAACATGCTTGTTTGCAACCCAACGTGATCTTCGATTGATTGTACGATTCCTGTTCTGGGTGTTGAGGATCACATCTCTGATGGGTTTAATCTCTGATCTCAGTATGTTAAATGCTGGGCCACTGAGGTGACGTTCCAACTAAATATCGTCCCAGCACTTCTGTGTTTCTGACTTATCAGGGTTTTACGACTGAGCTTATGTTGGCAAGGTCTTCGTAGGTTGAACCAGTTATTCTTCCGTTAGGTTCAACGGGGACGAACAGTTAGTGCAAATCCGTTCGTCGGTGATGATGTCAGCAGTGATGTTATCATCCTTATCGAATCGGAAAAAATCAGATCGGGCTTAATTTACTTGTCTGATCGATCGAACCGGTTTTGTGAACCTGTAAAACCAGATACATATACGTAAGTATCACTACAAGGAAAACAATAAGTATCACTACAAGGAAAACAAGTTGTGGCTGCGGAACTATGCCCTCGGATGTAGGGCTTGTGGCCACTGAATTAGGCTCTGGCCACAACAAGTTGTGGCCAGTAGCCGCAGCTACAAGTCTCGTCGCGAGAGTTCTCCAACCACGAATATGCCGTGGCCACTACAAGTGAAGACAAAACTTGTCGTGACCACAGCTCTTGTATGAAGACTTTGATCACGGATTGTAGTTACAAGAAACTAGTGGCCATGGAATTATCGTGACCACAAATTTCCGTAGCCACATTCCGTGACCACAACTCATTTTTCTTCAGTATATGTATCTATGTATCAATGAAATGATGGTTTAAAATGCCAAACCTTTCAATAGAATAACATGATTGTCTATTTCGAGTAAAATTCTACAAAAGATAACCACATTTTCTAACATTATATGTAAATACAATACCATAATTATTTATGTATAGTTGCTTCCAGAAAATTACTCTAAGAAGATATGGACACAACTGATATTCCAAAAAAGAGATGGTGTAATTGATATTGCAACAGTTAAGAAAGATACCGGTGATAAAAACCAAATTATTTAATTATTAAACCTTTATTTTTTTTGAAAATTTACCATACCATCAATACTTAGTCAATCCTGGTCAACCCGGTCCGATCATCAGCTGGACCCAATTTTTTAGTGTTCTTATTTTTAAAATTAATTACATGAAACCAGTGGAATCGACCAGGTCAAGGCCAATTCCTGGTCTGACCAGCTGGTCCGATCCGATTTTTTAAACCTCGAATATAGGTAATGCTTTTTGCTTTTTTCTGATATTAAGATACTGCACTCGCATCATCGGACACATGAGTTATACACGCACACACATCTATGCATGTACATATTGACATACACATATATTGGATGAAACCTGACAGTTATACCTTGTCAAAATGCGAGTTGTGCCAACCCGAATGGACAAGGTTCTAAAACCTCTGTCCAAAGTGTAACGTCCCGGGCTTAGGTCCCCGGTCCGTTATTGAGGAAAACTGACCCTGACAACTTGTTGGGTTCGAGCCCAAATGGACCCGTTGACAACCACCCAAAATGCTTAAGCCCAAGTTGTCAAGTAGTAATCCCCACCACTTATATACCACACCCACACTTTGTGAGTTTTCCATGTGGTACTATGTTTGGAGTAAGGGTGTTACAACCTCCCCCACTTATATTCGCAACGTCCTCGTTGCGACATGGCACATCACTTCTTCCCAGTGACAGTGGCAGCTGCACGCTCCGGGTAGCCATTTCCTCCAACCTCTTGTAGGGGCGGCTCCACCTCTCGGGTAGCCCTTTCCACTATCAGAGAGAATTTTGGCTCTGATACCATTTGTAACGTCCCGGGCTTAGGTCCCCGGTCCGTTATTGAGGAAAACTGACCTTGACAACTTGTTGGGTTCGAGCCCAAATGGACCCGTTGACAACCACCCAAAATGCTTAAGCCCAAGTTGTCAAGTAGTAATCCCCACCACTTATATACCACACCCACACTTTGTGAGTTTTCCATGTGGTACTATGTTTGGGGTAAGGGTGTTAAGAGCGTGCAGCCGCCACTGTCACTGGGAAGAAGTGATGTGCCATGTCGCAACGAGGACGTTGCGAATATAAGTGGGGGAGGTTGTAACACCCTTACCCCAAACATAGTACCACATGGAAAACTCACAAAGTGTGGGTGTGGTATATAAGTGATGGGGATTACTACTTGACAACTTGGGCTTAAGCATTTTGTGTAGTTGTCAACGAGTCCATTTGGGCTCGAACCCAACAAGTTGTCAGGGCCAGTTTTCCTCGATAACGGACCGGGGATCTAAGCCCGGGTCATTACAAGTGGTATCAGAGCCAAATTCTCTCTGATAGTGGAAAGGGCTACCCGAGAGGTGGAGCCGCCCCTACAAAGAGGTTGGAAGAAATGGCTACCCGGAGCGTGCAGTCGCCACTATCACTGGGAATAAGTGATGGGCCATGTCGCAACGAGGACGTTGCGAATATAAGTGGGGGATGTTGTAACACCCTAACCCCAAACATAGTACCACATGGATAACTCACAAAGTGTGGGTGTGGTATATAAGTGATGGGGATTACTACTTGACAACTTGGGTTTAAGCATTTTGGGTAGTTGTCAACGGGTCCATTTGGGCTCGAACCCAACAAGTTGTCAGGGCCAGTTTTCCTCGATAACGGACCAGGGATCTAAGCCCGGGACGTTACACAAAGTCCACCACATGTCGCCATTGACCAGCTCTATTTTTCCTTGATTTTTTTAATATTCTATAATAAACATAAATAACTTTATTACTATCTTTATACTTTTATACATATGTTTTTTTATCACATGTTCCCCTCTTAGATTCTACAATATCAATTTTTTTAAATATCAGTTGTGCCTATACATTCTTGTATTATTCACAGTTTTCCCCATTTATAATATCAATTATGCCACTACTTTACTTAATGGAAGGGTAGAATTGTGAATTTCATAAGAATATAGGGTTACAACTGATATTACAAAACATGAAGGGGCATAACTAATAGGGATTTTTACCCCATGAACCCTAGAAATACTGTAAATTACTCACAACCTTCTAAACATCGTTACTACCCACTTAACCCCTTTAAACTTATTCCGTATTACTCCCCACAAAGAATGCCATTAATTTGAGACTTTTTGAGTTAACTAGCTTGGATTTAAGTTGAGTTTATCAAACCATAGCAAATCAAACTGTATGTTTTCTTCCACTCTCTCCTTCCTTCTTCGCTCCTCCTCCTTCACCTTCCACTCTCATTCCTTCCTATTTCACTCTCGCAGATGAAGGACTACATGATCAGAACAACGTACACATTGTTGATGCAACCATTCATGTTAGAGTCCAATAGGACTAGGACGGTGAAGGTCTCGTGTGGCAAAATGAGCACGACCTAGAGGAAATGCACCGCCACATGCGAGTCTCCCCGCTGATCTTCCAGATGGCGACAAGGCATAAGTAGAAGAGGCAAACGAGGAAGCAGTTGCGGAGGAACGTGGTTGCGCCGTGCTCATCGAGGAGGGCGGGGATCTAGAGGAGTCGCTCGGCGGCACGGAGGTGATCAGAAGAGAGGGTGCGGTGGGAGCCCCAGTAGAGGTTGGAGAGGACATGGTGCTGGGAGAGGGAATGACGATGGTGGTGGATGGCGGAGAGGGCGCTGGAGAGTTGAAGGAGAAGCAGGAGGAGTCAAAGAGGAGGAGGAAATGCGAGGCGATGGTAGATACGAAGGCACGATGGAGGGGAGGTTGAGCTTGTGGGAGGAGGAGGGGGCATCCATGGAGGCATCAATGGGGACTCACTGCAGAATGGCAGTATGGCTCCATGGAGAAGGGAGAGATACATCATCGAGATCTAGAGGGGAGGAGGGCTGATCTCATAGGATCTTAAATCTATAGGAGTTGTAGGTGAGTCGTGGGGCAATGTGATCGGAGTTTCAAGCGGCATGCGGGGAAGGGGACGGAGATCGGATGGCACAGGGGAGGAGTGGTAGTGTTGAGATGGTTGATGGAGGTGGAGGGGAAGCGGATGTGAGGAAGGTGAGAGAAGAAGAGGGATGTGATCTTTTGTAAATGTGCTAAACAAAGAGGGCAATATGCACCTCTTTTCAATGGAATCTTGTTAAATTTAATGGGTAAATGGATATGAGTACGATTTTCATAGTAAGGGTTAGCAAATTTACAGGATCAAGAGGGTCGGAACTTTGTTTAGAAGGTCGAGGAGGTATTCTGTAATGTTTCTAGGGTTCATGGGGTAAAATCCTAACTGATATTACAGAAGTTAATAATAGCATAAGTGATAAAAACCCCTTAATATAACTAATATAAGTAATTTATGTGTTACCTAAAATTCAAACATTTAAAGTTAATATAAAACTAGTATCACATATGAAAATTCGGAAGTATATCATATTAATATATATTTTATTTAACTTCTATATATATTTTTTTATTTTTTACAAACCAGGACAGGCCGACCCATATCTAATTTCTCTTAATTCATGTCCGGCCCATGGCCATGCTAGGCTGGTGGACCCTAGCCCATTGGCTGGGTCTACTGCAGGTCCATTGGATATATGCCCAAATCAATTTTCCTCAACCAAAATTTTGCATAAAAATGGGAAAATTGTGGTCGTAGTGATTGTAGCCCAACATCCATCCATTCGATATGGGCCCAAACCATCATATATGTCCTCTCGAATGGAGCCCAACCCAAATCTGTTGGCACTCACACACACACACACATACATATGTGTCTTACAAAACTTACCCTACATAAGTAATTTGAAACTGGGAATATTATTCTCAACGCGGAATAATTTGGACTACATAATAGTAAGCTCTAATACAGGATGGTACTTTCGAATTTCAAGACTGTTTTCATTTTCATATCCTTTAATTTGTAGGTAAATGCATAACAACATGTGTATTATTTATTCTCTGATTTTTTAAATTCTCCATTGCTAAACTTCTGGCAGCGAGTTGTATGATAGCAATTATTCATTGAATTTTGCTTCTGGTGTGATAAAGGTAGCAACGATTGGTACAAATTTAAGGGGTTTTATCAGTTGTATCCCTCTGAGATCTTGCAATTTCAGTTATGCCCCTCTTTTTTTAGGAATATCAGTTGTGCCCCCAAACTTCTTATCTTTTTATCGCTTGTGCCCCTCAGGTTAGTTGTCGTTCATTCCCGATGCAAACGGACATTAACTTTGGGACATAACGAGAATTGAATTAAAAATAAAGCCTGAAAAGGTCATTTTATCATCCTTTCTTCCTCCTTCCCATCCTCTTCCTCTTCTTCTCCTTCTCTTCCTCCACCCCAGCCTCCTGCTCTTGTACCGTCTCCTCCCCCGCGCCCAGGTGCGCCCTTCGCCCTGAGCTCCTTCCCCCGCCATTGCACTGCCCATGTACCTCCCCCTCCCAGAGCGTCTCCCCCTACCCCAGCCTCCACCCCTTGTCCCCAGGTTGGTCCCCCTTCCCGACCTTCCCCTGCAACTGCCACCTCCGCGCATTCCCCTCCCCTGCGCCTCCCCCTACCCCCTCCGGTCCCCTGCACCTCCCCCTGCCCGTGTCGCCCTCGTGCCTTCCCCTCCCCTGTGTCCCCCCCTGCCCTCGCCGTCCCTCTGCGCCTCCCCCTGCCCGCGTCGCCCCCTCGCCTCCCCCTCCCCCTATCCCGCTGCCCCCGCGCCTTCCCCTGCCCCTGCCCACCCCCCCTGCGCCTTCCCTGCCCCCGCCGCCCCCGCTCCTCCCTCCCCTACTCCTCCACCTGCCCTGCCTCCTCCCCCTGCGCCCAGGTCGCCTCTTGCCCCCGCCGTCCCCGCACCTCCCCCTTTCCCTGTCTCTTCCGCCTTCCTCCTCTTCGCCATCTAGTCCCTCCTTTCCTCCATCGACCACCACCTCCTCCTCATCCAGCCCCTCTGTCCAATTCGTCGAGCTCCTCCCCTCTGTTGCAGTTGTAAAGAACCTGGAGAGGAAGGGTTGAAAATGGAGGGCTTTCATTATTTGTTAAGTTAAGATAAATTTTTGACTAATTGATTCATGAAAATTCACTGAAAAAATCAATAAAATTTATAGTTTGATCCGTAATGAGTGATATATCAATAAAAGTGCAAAAATTTTAGAGATTTGATGGATGCATGAAGGTGTAACTAAGAGAGAGAAATTATGAAGAGAAAGGAAGAAGAATAAATGGAGGAGGAAGAAGATGAAGAAGAAGTACGGACAATTATACCCTTCTTAATTGCACCATGGTTTGAAGAAATCATGGTTAAGTTCGACTCAGTGACGGTTAAAGTAATGGAGGGACACAAGTGATAGAACGCCAAAATGTCGGAGGCACTCCTGATATTCCTAAAAAAGGATGGGCATAACTGAAATTGCAAGATCTCATAGGAGTACAACTGATAAAAACCCAATTTTTAATGAAAGAGTAAAAAAATAATTGTAGTCTTATGGAACTTTAACAAAATATATAATATTGGTTGTAAATTAATAAAAGATAATTTTACATTACGATGTATTCAACCGAATATTTAAATTATTTGGTCATATTCTTTAAATCGGTTGTGTACCTTCATACTAACATTGCTCGTTGTTACTTTCAAATTAATGAAATTATTTCATGATCATAACATCCACACACACGTGGCAACTAAAGATATATATCGACCGATTCCAAAACATGCCAACTGAACAAAAACATAAGCATGCATTCCTTATGACTTATGTTTCTATAATAAACTATAGAATAAGTGCCCCATCACAAGAAAAAAAAGAAAAATATATAAAATCGCAAAACACTAGTCAAACATGCTTATAACTAAGCATTTAATTTCGTAACTCTTAAAAAACATATTCTGCAAAAAGTTCCTTCCTCAGAATTTGAAATTTTAAAAATTTGAGCAACTTTTGCTTTTTGCACTTTTTATTTGAAATATAATGATAATCATTTCGTATTTTAGAAAGTATTTGAATTTTCTATTTTTTAGGGATGCCACATGTCGATCTTTCCTTTGTCATCTCCTACCTCACATACATGATGATAGGATCGTCTGATGCAGGCCGAAATGCAGCAGATTCTGCTATAGCCGTGTGCGTCACACGATTTTGCATTTTTTGTGGATCCGTATCGTGCAAAATCATGTGAACCGCTCGATTAAGATCGAGCGGCTCACGCCAGGGAGAGCACCACAGCTGACGATCCGCCTCCGCATCAGTCACATATGCCCAATAGTCCGTCCTCGCTTCCACTGCAAACACCCGCTACTACAATAGATCTCTAACCATCGTTGAACCATTATTGTCATACCCCATGACCGCTTACCCTGCATGCCATCTACCTCAAGCTTCCACACTTGTTTGAAACCTTATAATATCGCCTAAACTTCACATAAAACACATATTTCCTCCATTATCATAAACCATAATCCTTCTCCAATAAGCTTCTAAAGCATGACAACTGATCGAGGAAACGATTTGGGGCAGCAACAAGGTGTAACAGATCAAGGGGAAGGTTCAAATGCACCCAACATGACATGTAACCAAATTATGGTGGTGGGTGCTGCTTCCATTGATCAGACCCAGAGAGAGGCCAATATCGGAGCCCCCATCCCCTCGTAGATAAGTCCATTCCTCCATTTCGCTTCATAAATAAAGCAGTTCATCTTGTGTTCTTTGACTATCCCAACTCGATTTCTTATCACATGAACCATCAGGATTTGGATTTTCCCTAAAATCTATCACTTTCAATATTCTTCTTCGGTTCTGGCCAAATCCGCCACCATTGGCTGTCTGTCCTTCACCATGATCTCTACACAAGGTCGACGATATTTTTTTTTAGAAAAGGTCAAATTTCATTCATCTTAGAATAAGCAGAGATTCTGTCTCAGTACAAAAAGACCATTACAGGCCGATCATAAGAGTATTACAGAACATTAACAAGATCGACCCCATCCTGTAAGATGATAGACACCACACAAAAATAGGATTGGCCAAAGCAACATCAAGGCAGTCCGCAATATCAAGATAGGCACCAAAATAACATCCGAGCTAAGACAGTGGCACCTTCAGACGATGAGACTCCGGAACAACAGCTTTGAGCATTTCGGATCTCAACAAAAAGATTTGGAATATTTGACAGCATCACATCTTGTGAGGGAGAGAGTTTGGATCCAACCTCCCGCAGGAGCCGAGTGAAGTAACCCGCAAAACATTATTTCGAACCGAGGAAGTCTCACCAAACTACATCGCTTCTGGAAAACAAAGAAGAAAAGATGTGACGGATATATGAGTAGTTATGTAAAAAAAGGAGACAAACCGCTATCGAAGATCCTGCCCATTTTGTATCATTTCATAACGAATCTCACAAAGTTTTGAAGCTTCGGAAATCAGGGAATCTATCCGTAATAATTTTCCGGAATCAAGGTCGACGAGATTATTCTCGATCAGTTCATAACTTACTTGAGTTACACCATCCATCATCACCCAATTCACATCACCTCACTAGAGAGCTTCTCGACATAACTATAAGTCTATACAACTTAGGGCCTAACTATAAGTCTATACACACTTAGGGCCCATTCGGTAGGAGAATAAGCAGGAATAAGGATTGAGAATAAGAAGAATAAGGGTCTATTTTCCGTTCGGCTGGAGGATAAGATTATAAAGATAGACCCTTTTTTTATTAATCCTTATTTGTTATTTTAAGGGGCTAAGTGTGAAATAAGATGGAATAATTTAGAATAGTCGTACCACTGAGAATCGTGTCAGGAGGAGAATTGGCCCCTTATTCCAGAGCCTACTCTCCAACCAAACAAGGCCTTAGGGCAGCATGCAAGCTCCATCTCGAAGTCATAAATCATTTGCATCGTATCTCCAAGCGATTGAAGGTGATATTATACTGGTCCAAATCAACCCGCAATCGACCTTCGACCTCCCATTAAAGCTTTTGGTACCTCGATTCTTCACCAGTGTGCTTCAATTTTTGAATCAACTGGTTGTTGTTGATTTGGGTGTATTTTTCAAGTACCAAATGCGAGGAGATAGAGCATATATAAATATAATTTAAATTTATTGGAATCCAAAGAGGAGCTCAGTCATTCTCCTCGTTTAAATAAAGCAATCACCCCATGACCTCTATAAGATCAAATAGAGAAAGGAAAACCCATTATAAATAAATAGGAACCCTTGGTGAGCAATTTAGGGTGATGAATATGCAAGGAGGACCCGGCTGATCGCGACAACGACACCATTTTTATAAGTTCATTTTTCCGTCTTGTAAATTCCAAGAAATTAATTATCATAGCACTATTTGGAATCTCACTCCGAAAACAAATAAAGATGCATGCGATGGGAGTTTAGTGGATTTGTTTATTTTACTTTGGCAAGCTCCAAGATCAAACTCAAGGAGGCAAACTTGTTAAGAGCTACATGTTGAATATAAACAAAGTGTATAAGTCTATATGTGTACAAAATATTTCCTAAAGAAATTTTTTTATGATTTTTGAATTAATTGTTTTGTTAGATAGGTAACTTTTTTTATTAAATTTCTATTTTGTGTTTTCTTGTTATGTATTCATTCTAATAATCTTGAAAAATTGATTTTTATTATCTTTATAAAAGGTATTTAGTTTTTAAATTTTTAGAGTTTGAAAATGTAAACCTATGGGGAAATAGAGAGAAATATTTTTGGACTTTTTATTTTGAATATGCATTTTTAAATGTATTTATGAAGTTTTTAGATTTCAGGGAATTTATAAAAAATCTGAATAAATAAAAAATAATATTGATAAATAAATACTTATAGTGAAGAAAATATAATCACAAATAAAAGAACTTAAAATAACTAAGGGAGTTTTCAAACTACGAAGAACATCCAGAGATACAAATCATGCTTTTATTTTTGAAGTTTTGAAATTGTTAATTTTTATACAAAATAAGAAAAATCTTAATGTTTTTGAATTTTCAATCTTAGGGATTTTGGATAATAATTTTGTAGGGCTTGTGTAATTTTGTTTTTAGAAAATAGCGAGCAATCATATTTTCCCAAAAACATATTGTAGTGAGTAGTATATATGTATAAGGTAATATAGTTTAAAAGGACTTGGCAAGATATAACGTGAGGTGTTAATAAATATTATTAAAAAAACTAAGTTGAATTTTAATTTGAACTGTAGAATATATTTGACAAAACAAATAAAAGAGATTATCATTCTCGAACTCAAGACAAACAAATATAAAATTGCTTCCCTCCTGATTTTGCCAAAAATAGCCTAATTGATTTTTGATCAACTTGCAATTTTCACAAAAGTAATTCTAAATTAATCATGCAATGTTTAAAAACTATGAAATAGATATACGATATTAGGCTATTTAACACATGCCTGCCAAAATTGAAATCACTTAAGAATGTTAAGAAATGACGAAGTTGTGAATGTTTAAAGTTTGCAGCAAGCAAAGGAAGATAGAGATACTGTGCAATGTCATTCTAAGTGGTACCATCAATATATCATTGCTTTAAAGATCAAAATCAAGGTTCTCTCGGACATAAATTATACATCAACTAAAATCAGCTATCTTATCTAAGAGATACTAAGTGACAATCCAAAATTTGTATCTATTTTCATGATGATATGCATGTATCATGTATACCATGGCCAATTCCTCAGAAAAATAGTCATGATAGGGACTCAAACGTAAACATAACTTCTAAAACTTAGTCATCGCAAATAGAGTTATTTCGAATCTTAGCCAAATCTTTATCCATGAGAGTAACACCGCCTATACATTCAGTGTTTCATGAGGAAGTGGATGTAGATGGTAGCACAAAAGGTTAGTCCTCGCAAAGCATAGGGTAGGAGCAACTCGTTTTGAGAGTTTCTTGTGTGGAGACAAGGTTCAAAAGTTGTCAAATCTTGAGGCCATCTATGGAGGAATATGTCAAGGCAAAGGGAGGGGAAAATGAGGGGATATAAGATCAAGGGACCACCAAAGAAGCCAAAGTCAAAGAAGTAGATAAAATGGATAAGAGAACCAATAGAACAAATCTTACACCTTTGATTTTGTCTTTGAATATGGTTTGAATATTTTTGCTAAAATGAAAAATGATTTTATATAAGGGTTGTACATTGTTGGGAGAGATCCCGCAATATTGTGAAGTGTGAAACGAAAACCTTTACTGCAATAACAAAGATGAACAACCACCACGAACAAGCAAGTAAACAACAAGCAACCATAGTGCATATATAGATTTTAACATGGAAACTCTCAAAAAAAATGGGGGAGAAAACCACATGGCCTACACGATCCAAACCACTCCACGATAATGGGCATATCGTTGTTCTCTAGAAAGGCTACACAAGCCAAGACCTTCTTGTTAGCATATCAACCAAAGTACACTACCAAACAAGATAAAAGCTGCATATGAAAGGATATCACCAAACAAAGATCGTATTTGTTGCTCTCCTCCAAAAAAGATATTGATGTTACACGTTGCACTAACCAAGAACCACAGGAGGAAGAGGAAAGGTAATGAAGAACTCCTTTATCATCGCACATGGACACAAAGAGTGGAGTTGGGGAGAAATCGCCACTATGGAGTGGAGTTGTTCTCTACGAAGGCCGCACAAGCCAAGACCTACGTGTTGGCATATCAAGTGAAGTACCACTATTGAACAATATAAAAGGATATCACCAAATAAATAATCATATTCGGTGTTCTCCTCTAAAAGAGATCTCGCTGCTGCACCTTGCACTAGCCGAGAACGACATGAGGAAGAGGAAACGGGCTGAAGAACTCCTTTGCAATTACCCACTGACACAAAGAGTGGAGTTGGAGAGAGATCACTAACTTTTGTTGCTCCATCCCCGCAGGGGTAGAGAACCCTTTTGAAGCCCAACCAATTTATGATAAATGACATGCTTTCCTTGAAAGGATCCGGCTAAGTAGGGAAATCCCAATTCATTGGGATTTTCGATACTCAAATAGATTGTCACAAGGGTGGCATACTCTCGGAGCTCAACTATGCGATTTAATAAATCCTCCTCTATCTATTGCAAGTCGACATCTCCTTCCCCTTCTTTAAAATCTTATTCATATTTTTCTTATGTAAAATCTATGATCAATGATTGAACAAGATCCATTTCGCATCATATATATCCGATTGCTTGGTTCGGAGCATAGAAGCAATGCCACTCGATTATTATCAAACTGAGTGCAATCTTTTTCTGTCCATGAGGATCTCACCATAGCGTCTTCTACTTCTAATAGGCCGTATAGAGAACCAATTCCACAACTCTTCTCCAAACGGAAGCTTGTCGATACAACTTGTAGCATCTTCTACACCTGAGCATATGCCAATAACCACTGGAGTAAGAGTGTAACGTCACGGGCTTAGGTCCCCAGTCTGTTATCAAGGAAAACTGACCCTGACAACTTGTTGGGTTCGGGCTCAAATGGATCTGTTGACAATCACCCAAAATGCTTAAGCCCAAGTTGTCAAGTAGTAATCCCCACTACTTATAAACCACACCCACACTTTGTGAGTTTTACATGTGGCACTATGTTGGGGGTTGGGGTGTTACAACAAACTACTTGTCCACTTGGACTTAAGCATTTTGGGTGGTTGTCAACGAATCCATGGACCCAGACCCAAGGAGTTGTCAGGGCCAATTTTCCTTGATAACGGATCGGGGACCTAAGCCTGGGACGTTACAAATGGTATTAGAGCGGGTGTCCTCTAATAGTAGAAAGGGCTATCCGAAGGGACCTAAGCTGGGAGCGTGCAGCTGCCACTGTCACTGGGAATAAGTTAGTATGCCATGTCGCAACGAGGACGTTGCGAATATAAATGATGGGGATTACTACTTGCCAACTTGAGCTTAAGCATTTTGGGTGGTTGCCAACTGGTCCAATTGGACTCGAACCCAACAAGTTGTCAGGGTCAACCTCGATAACGGACCGAAGACCTAAGCCTGGGATGTTACAAAGAGAGAAGCATCGAGATTTTCTTAGCTACCACATGGAAAAGAGGAGAGAAGTTAGAGCACAAAGGCTACAACCCTAAACCCCTCTCAAAAGATATGCTCTACTGCATCTCTCCAAGTGGTGTGATTTCATTTTTCTCTCTCACACTCACATGCACCTCTCATAAAGAGGTAAGATATATATTGGGTCTTGTCCCAAAGAGAGCACAATATAACTTGAGTGTCCTCCAATTATGAGGGGCCCTCCTACTTGTAGGGGAGGTAGGAACAAAGTAGTTGTTCTTTTCATAAGTGCTGGAATATGAAATACGCAGTCCATCACCTGCTATAATGTGAACTTCATAGTAGGTCACTTGTCCTGTGAAGCACATGCTATGTCATGAACCCCATAGCAGGTCACATGTTTCACCTCCTAAGATGCACATGTTGCTGTTTCTGCTATAGTATCATACACAACAACGGCACCTGCTGTGGTGCACCTGGTACTACTGTTGTAACGTCACCATGCTCTAGCGTCACCTGTTACGGCTGCACCTAATGTGCCATCACCAACATGGTCTAGAACCTGTACTAGGTCTACTACTACCATCACTCGTGAGCCAAGCACTTCGATGTCAAGAGAGGGATCGATCCTTTGCCGATAGAACAAGGAGTATAATTTTGGATATCGCTGAAGTCATTCTCAGTTGATCAAAGGAAGGCGGTGGAAGCTGGAGAGCAATGTTTGGGGAGTAATAAAACCATTATAGGCTTCTCATGCTACCATGTCTGATTCATTTTCGACGATTTCCTTCTCTTATTTAGGTTTTTCTAACAAGGGTATAGCCCTATGATTCCAGAAACATGGCAAGGAAACACTTGGATTTCACATGCTATTCATGATGCTCTTCACTGTGAATTAAAGGCGACGATTAACTCGTCCTAATCACAAAGCTCCCTTACTTTCGAGTCGTTGATCAATTCTGTGGCGTGATCCCTCGGGCAAAAATATGTGAACAACATAGACAAATCGAGATCAGACAAGCTGATGAAAGCTATCGTCTTACAGACGTATACGATAATAGGAAGCAACCAAATGGCAACCTATATATTAGTAGACAGACGCAAGCAATGATTAGAGAACAATAATCACTTCTTGAGGCCGAGGAAGAGGAGGGCCACTCCCAAGTAATCATACTTGAAAGCAGATTTGATGAGGCGGAGCTTGTTCTCGTTCCATGGAGGGTACACGAAGCTGAAGTCCAGGAGAAGGTTCCTCCTCAGCACGGCCTTGTCGTGGCTGAAGGTCTCGAAGGAGAACTTCCCATGGTACCTCCCAAATCCACTCTGCCCAACTCCACCAAACGGCAGGGTGTCCACCAAGAACTGTATTATACATAAACATATCACTCGATCAACCATAACATTATCAATCAAGATCAGGATTACAGCAATTGCTGAGCTAGATGGATGGCGGGCACCTGAGCGACCGCGTCGTTGAAGGTCACGCTGCCGGAGGAGGTGTCGCTTAAGATCATCTTCTTCAACGTGCTGCTCTTCGTGAATCCGTAGATCGCGAGGGGCTTCGGGAAAGAATTTATCAAATCTATGCTTTGCTCAATGTTCGGGACCTACAACTTGGTTAATTTTTTTCTTCATCAGTCAGAAACATGCATTAACGGTACATAAAATGCATCTGATCTATTCAACAGACTTACAGTGATTATGGGGAGGAGCGGCCCGAAGATTTCCTCCGTCATGATCTCCGAGTCGAGTGGGGGATTGAGAAGAATTGTTGGTTCGATGAATCTAATTGGAAGTTTAAACATAGTATAGTTTGATGATCAATAATATTTATGATAGGATGGTTTTAACTCAAGTAAGAGTTGAACTCAATACAATTCGTGCTCGTGGTAGCGGCCTCCGTGGACGATCGTCGATGTGACACGTGGATCAGCGATGAGCCCAACCAACCTCTGGAAGTGGTGCTTGTTCACTATCCTAGTCATAGTCATGGCCTTTGAGGCCCCCGCATCTTCTCCAAAGTATTTAATCATTCTATGTTTTATCAATACGATCTGAAATACATTCCATTTAGATTGAGATTAGTTCTTACGTTGATGTATATGAATACGTGTGTGTGTATGTATACGGGCATACCGTATCGGATGCGGATCTTTCCTCGACGACGAGGTAATCGACTCCGATGCAGGCTTGACCTCCTCCAACACCCCACTTTGCATTCACTATCCTCTTGATTGCTACCTTCATTTGTTTGATAAAGGCAGAGGACAATGTAAGTATTGACAAGTCATGGAACGGAGAGAATGAGCTATATGGTTGTCAGGAAAGTTCGAGCTCGATGAGCTCAACTTGGGCTCGGCTCGTTAAGGGCTCGCAAGCCGAACTCGAAACCTTAATGAGTCCGAGCCTGAGTTGGGTTTTATGGATCGTTGGCTTATCGGGTCGAGTCCGAGTTGGTTATTATTCAACTCGGAAACTCGACTCGATAACTTGTTTTCTCTTTCAATAAAAAGTTGAAAACATATATACCGAAACTTCCACATTAAGTTTGATATAAAATAGAGGTTAACATTTTGCTTGCCCAAAAAGCTACAGAAAAGAGCAAAAAAATCAAAGTTACAAATGGCATTTGCATAATTTAATGTATAAAATAGAACAATGACTCGTTAAGAGGTTCACAAGCTTTCTCATTTTGAGGTTCGTGAGCCAACTCAGAAACTCGTGACTCGATAAGAGGCTTGTGAGCCAGCTCATTTGAGGTCCGTGAGTCAGCTCAAAAACTCATGGCTCGATAAGAGGCTCGTGAGTCAACTCAAACTAAACGAGTTCGAGTTCTAGTTGGTGATCCAGGGCTCGACCCTTATTGAGCCTGAGTTCGAGCTTTAGGTTTTTTATCGAGTTCGAGTCCGAGTTGAGGTCAACTCGGCTCGTTGAATTCGATAGACACCCGTGGCTATATGTATAAGTTTGTTCATCTTAACTTAGGATTTCAGAATACAAAGATAGAGAATGAGCGAATTCAAAATTATGAGTATATAGCACCATTGAAGTCTTCCGACCGTGGGAGGACGACTTGTTATAAATGCTTTAATATCAAGTGTATATCAGAAAAGGGAGGTTGTTGCGTGTAGCAGCCAAACTGGCTGCTGCATGTAGCATTCTCCCCTAAATTTTTTTATTTTTTTGTGAAACTTCACATGTATATTCATCTATATATCCCTCCTACATGTCATTCAAATTTCGTGAGAAACAAAGACTCATAAGCCCTCCATCTAGACCGGGTAATTTTTAACGGTCTGAAATTTGTTGTAATCTACCCCTTCTCGATGGACGGCTTAGGAGTCTTTGTTTCTCGCGAAATTTGAATGACATGTAGGAAGGATATATAGATGAATATACATAGCGAAATTTCGCAAAAAAAAATAAAAAAAATGGAGGAAAATGCTACATGTAGCAGCCAGCTTGGCTGCTACACCTCCCGACCCTCATAATATATATATATATATATATATATATATGAGGTAAATGGGGCTGCCCCCATGGAGTAGCCAACTTGGCTACTCCCACCCCTATTTTTCCCTCATTTTTTTATTTTTTTGGAAAATAAAAATTTGTATATTCATCATTATATCCCTCTCACATTCTATTAAAATTTCGTCAGATCCAGAGACTCCTACGGCCTCCATCGAAACATGGTCGATTTAAAAAATCCTGCAACCGTTAAAAAAATGACGTCTGGATGGAGGGCGTAGGAGTCTCTGTTTCTGACGAAATTTTAATAGAATGTGAGAGGGATATAATGATGAATATACAAACTTTTATTTTCCAAATAAATAAAAAAAATGAGGGAAAAATAAGGGCGGGAGTAGCCAAGTTGGCTACTTCCTGGGGGCAGCCCCATTTTACCCTATATATATATATAGGGTAAAATGGGGCTGCCCCCAGGGAGTAGCCAACTTGGCTACTCCCGCCCTTATTTTTCCCTCATTTTTTTATTTTTTTGGAAAATAAAAGTTTGTATATTCATCATTATATCCCTCTCACATTCTATTAAAATTTCGTCAGAAACAGAGACTCCTACGGCCTCCATCCAAACATGGTCGATTTAAAAAATCCTGCGATCGTTAAAAAAAATGACGTATGGATGGAGGGCTTAGGAGTCTCTGTTTCTGACGAAATTTTAATAGAATGTGAGAGGGATATAATGATGAATATACAAATTTTTATTTTTAAAAAAAATAAAAAAATGAGGGAAAAATAGGGGTGGGAGTAGCCAAGTTGGCTACTCCCTGGGGGCAGCCCCATTTTACCATATATATATATATATATAGGATTTATTTCAAATAGGACGCAGTCCTTCCATTCCTAAGGAAGGCCGCCCCTTTTTTGTATAAAACAGGGCACTTTAGTAGAATACGTATATAGTTTGTATTATAGGCGCACGTTATAAACAGTTTTGTATTATAATGTGCAGTTTCAATGTTTGTATTATAATGCGCAGTTTTGTATGCGGCTTTGTATTTATAACGTGCACCTATAATACAAACTATATACGTATTCTACTAAAGTGCCCTGTTTTATACAAAAAAGGGGCGGCCTTCCTTAGGAATGGAAGGACTGCGTCCTATTTGAAAGGCCCCCCCTATATATATATATATATATATATATATATATATATATATATATATATATATATATATATGAGGTAAATGGGGCTGCCCCCAGGGAGTAGCCAACTTGGCTACTCCCACCCCTATTTTTCCCTCATTTTTTTATTTTTTTAGAAAATAAAAATTTGTATATTCATCATTATATCCCTCTCACATTCTATTAAAATTTCGTCAGATCCAGAGACTCCTACGGCCTCCATCCAAACATGGTCGATTTAAAAAATCCTGCAACCGTTAAAAAAAATGACGTCTGGATGGAGGGCTTAGGAGTCTCTGTTT
This sequence comes from Ottelia alismoides, assembly GCA_037367405.1. NCBI lineage: Eukaryota > Viridiplantae > Streptophyta > Magnoliopsida > Alismatales > Hydrocharitaceae > Ottelia > Ottelia alismoides. The sequence continues at coordinate 158,460 of JAZKJV010011079.1, forward strand.
CTGACGAAATTTTAATAGAATGTGAGAGGGATATAATGATGAATATACAAATTTTTATTTTCCAAAAAAATAAAAAAATGAGGGAAAAATAGGGGTGGGAGTAGCCAAGTTGGCTACTCCCTGGGGGCAGCCCCATTTTAGCCTATATATATATATATATATATATAGGATATCTTTCAAATGAGACATGGTCCTTCCATTCATAAGGAAGGCCAGCGATCTCGACCATCCATAATTGATCGGGTGGTTGTTATTAATGACATATTAATATTATTTATAAATTAAGCAAAAACCCATTTTGGTCTTTATACATTATCTAAATATAGTATGTAATCAACTCAATTATCTCCTCCATTAATATCTTCTTAATTGTTTATTCAAATTTGGAAACAGTATGCCCTAACCAAAAGGGGGCCGCCCCTTTTGTTTTTGCGTGGATCTGGAGCGGAGTGGATCAGCGGCGGCCGGCGTTCGTGGTGGATAGGTGGTCGTCCTTCAGCCGTGGCTTGACCTCCGTGCTGACTGGTCTGCGGCTGACGAACTCGCCGGCTGTGCGATGAAGGTCTTCTCCTCCGCGCGGACGGAGGTCGTCCCTCAGGCGGATGTAGATGATGATCTGTATGGCGGAAGACTGTTGTGCGCGTGAGTAGCCATCGGAGGTCGGGGCAAGTGGGAGTAGGCGAGGGGTGCGTCGCCTCCTTGTCTTCCGTCACAAGCAATGGAGGCAACCGCCCCTTGCTGTAGCAAGTCGCGGATGGTGTCGGGATGAAGGGGCTCCGCGAACTCCAAGCGGCAGAGCACATCGGTGGCTATGGAGACGACGATGAAGCTTGGTCGGCGGGTGGAATGAGTTGCTGCTCCAGCGGATGGAGGTCTGCGACGGATTCTGCTGTAAAGAAGTGCTTATTGTATATTTGACATGTATTGCACATTTTGGATGTGCATTATACATTTTGAATGTGTATTATACATATTTCGGTTATATTTTACTCATCTATTGAGCGCGAATGACTACTGCATTTTTAAAAAGAACCACAAAAATGTTATTCTACAAAGGACCATACAATCATTACAGATAACCATACATTAATTGCTAATATGAATTGTATTCTACAAAAAACCATACAAAATTTACAAATGGTTGATTAATTTTGAAGGAAACACAATAAATACAAAAAACATACACTTCATACAAAAAGAACCGCAGAATCTACAAAACAGCACAATAGGATACAAATATTTCCCCACCTAATGTTGTCCAGAACAAACTAGGCATTTTTTAAATTTGGTATTGTGAAAACTACCAAAAATAAAGCTATCTAAATTTAGTATTTCAAAATATTAATTGACGTGCATATTTAATTCAAAAGTTGATGACCAAAATACCCTTTTGGGCAACACAATTGAAGGCGCCGTTGGATTTGAATCCGATGGCCCAGATCGTTGGCCTTCCATTGGGATGGAAGGACCACGTCTCATATGAATAGGGGGCCTTTCAAATGAGACGTGGTCCTTCCATCCCTAAGGAAGGCCAACGATCTGGGCCATCGGATTCAAATCCAACGGCACTTTCAATTTTGTTGCCCAAAAGGGCATTTTGGTCATCATTTTTTGCATTAATTATGCATGCTAATTAATATTCTGAAATACTAAATTTAGCTATTTTTATTTTTGATATTTTTCGCAATTACCATATTTAAAAAATATTCAATTTTGTGCTGAACGATATTATCTGGAGCATACGTTTGTATCCTCACGTATTTTTTTTGTACAATTTAAGGTTCCTTTTGTAATGAATGCATGTTTTTTGTAGAATCCGTTGTTCATTCAAAAAGTCGTCCGTTATTTGTAAATTTTGCATGGTTCTTTGTAAAATACAATTCATATTAGTAATTAATGTATGGTTCTTTGTAACGATTGTACGGTTCTTTGTATAATAAAATTTGTGTAGTTTTTTTGTAAAAATTGTGGTAGTCATTCACGCTTAATTGATGCAAATATAAAAATCTAATTTGTATAAAACACATCTAAAATGTATAATGCAGATCCGAAATGTGTAATGCACATTAACATAAATAAGATTTATAAAAAAAAATACAATTCTCGTTCGCAACCATTTGATTTTTAAAAATACATAACAAATAGTATAATACGTATGAAAATTGTATAATACACATTAATAATGTATAGTATACATCAATATGGTATGAAACCGTGAATCGTTCTTCATCCAGGACTGGTTGCAGCACCGTGTACATGCATCGGCAACAGAGATGAACGACAGAGATGAAGAACGGCCTCCTCGCAGCGGCAACGACCTTCCTCATGATGACACATGAAATACGTAAAACATAATGGTTGCACGTCCTCCTTGTACAATCACCGCCATGATACAAACATCGTCATCGCCATTGTCCGCTCCTCTTGATGATCCATCCATCGCCATTTCCGCATACCACTTCAATGCATCCATCGATAACCCATTCTGCGCATGGACAACAAGAATTGTATTCCATGACACGACATCCTTCAATTGCATTCCATTGAACACCTCCATAGCCACCATCATCTTCCCACATTTTACATACACATTTCACCATTTCACCATTGAACCCTGTCTTCTCAATAAATCCATGGACCTAACACGTGACCCTGCTCTCTACAATTCAAGATCATGCGGATGTTACTGACATCGTCATGAACCCATTTTAATCTGCACCGCCGACCAAGAACGTCTTAAAAACCGCCAATGCATCATCTGCGACGCCATTGTTGACATACCCAACTATCGCAGACGTCCAAGTAACTGCATTCTTCGCAGGCGTTTCATCTAATACCTCACATGCATCCTGGAGCTCCCCGCATTTGGAGTACGTGTCGACGAGCTCGGGTTGGAGGCCCGAGAACAAGGCTCGGAGGTGGAGCTGCCGCATGGACAGCAGTTTACCAAGAGTAGTGCATGATTTAATCGCATACGGGAAGGACGAGAGATCAGGACGCACGTGCCTACGGAGCATCGAGAGGAAAGCCCATAGGGATTCTCACCATTGCAGGCGAGTTCGGCGATGACGGATTTCTACGAGGAGATGGAGTTCGGGTTGATGAGGCGGTGGAAATGAACGGAGAGGTCCTGCTTCGGGATTTAAAATGGAAGTCTCTTCTTCGTATATATAATTAGGGTTTCTACTTTTGAATAAGCAATTAAGGTGATATATTAATGGAGGAGATAATTGAGGTGATTACATACTATATTTAGTTAATGCATAAAGACCAAAATGGGTTTTTGCTTAATTTATAAATAATATTAAGATGACATTAATACATACTGTACGATTAATTACGGATGGTTGAGATTGATGGCCTTCCTTATGGATGGAAGGACTACGTCTCATTTGAAAGATATCATATATATATGTGTGTGTGTGTGTTACCTAACGTACGTACAACTTGGAAACAAAACAAAGTTATGACACTGCCGTTGTCCCCAAGCAATTATGTGTTGTCCTCTATCAGAATTTACCATTTAATTTACGGCTGCTGAAACTACCAGCCACTCACACTGCGACCTAATGGATCTATAATGATCTTTTTTAAAAAAAATTATCATTATATCATTCGTTATAAATATATACAATGATATTATTTGTTATGAATACTTAAAATTAACGATAGATATTTTATCCGTTTCCATATATATCATTAGCAACGGAGCATATGACACTTTCAACAGCCTATTTTTATACGAAAGTTATGTTGAGGATGCTAAATAAAGTGGGGATCATGTAAATATTTCCTCGTATTTAGGATGGAGCATTGGGCTCGACCCGGTCTAACTCGGAAAAGCTCGACTCGAGTCCGTGAATTTTCCGTGGACCTTGGGTTGGATCAAGGCCCGCTTTTTTTAGCAAACCGAGGACCCGAGCCCAACCCAAGGCCCGTGTGATCGGGCTCGAGTTCGGGTCGGGCTCTTTGATTCCAATTTATTTTTATTGATATAATTCATCCATAACACATAAATATTGGATGTATTATGATATAATATTACTATTCATGGATGAAGGAAATATTGAATGTATTGTACTATAAATCCATGTCCTCTAATTTAATTTTAACATGATATTTTGAAATATGAGGGTCCGGGTCCGACTCATTTGTATTTCAGGTTCGGGTCGACCCGGCCCGAGTATAATATTTTTGAAATATGAGGGTCCGAGCCCGACCCATCTATACATCGGGTTCGGATGCGAACCGGACTTTTACGGGTCGGGTCACGGTCGGATATGGACCAGCCCGACCCAATGCTAGCTCCACCGTACTCGTATTATCGTATGTAACTACAAGGCTTGAAGGAGTACCATGTAAATTAACATGTGACAAGATGAACTTCGAGGACTAATTGAGAATTCAACTATGAACTAACCTCCCTGTCTCGTCGTCCGGCGAACGAGTCGAGGACGGCGGGGCACTTGCCTCCCAGCTCCAATGTCACCGGCGTGAGGTGCTTCGCGGCGGCTCCCATCACGATCCTTGCTACTCTCGGACCACCTTCCTTGCATTGCGTTCAATTTTGCGTAGATAAGTCAGATGATTACAGAGTTACATGTTAATGATTGAAGCGTTAATTTGATGATAAGTAATAAATAAATGGATGCGGTACGATACGATTGGACCATGCATGAGTAACACGAACAGACCGGTGAAGAAGATGTGATCCCACTTGAAGTGGAGCAGGTGCTGCCCCACGGCCTCCCCTCCAACCACCACCCTTACAGCCGCCTTGTCCATGTACACCGGGATTGTGTCGGCCAACAACGCCGCCGATGCCGGAGACATCTCCGACGGCTTCAACACAACCGCGTTCCCGGCCGCTATGGCCCCCACCAACGGGTCCAGCGTCAATGCTGCACGATTTCCCCCACATGATGTTCAAATCTTACGTAGAAGCATTTGTCTCGTCAAAATAGGAAAAAATTTTGGTTAATTTTGAGTTACATTTGGATTCAGAATTTACCTTTGGACCAGAGTTTAAAAAATCCGATCGGTTGGACCGGGAACCGTTCCGATCCGGTCGTTTCTGCCGGTTTTAGGTAATTTTAAAAAAAAAGAAAATAAAAACCCGGGTCAGAGCGGTGGTCGGATCGGGTTGACCGGGATAGTCAGACCGGCTTGATACGTGTGGTCAAACCGGGTTGATCTGGATGGTTGGAGCGGGTTGATTCGGATTGACTCTTTAAAAGATAAAAGTTTAATTAATAAAATAATAGGGTTTTTATCACTTGAACCCTTCTTAACTTCTATGATTTCAGTTATGTCACTCTCTTTTTTGGAATATAAATTGTGCCACTACTTTGTTGGAGTAATTTTCTGGAAGCAATTATAAATAAATTATTACAATATTATATCCATATATAATGCTAGAAAATGTGACTACTTTTTGTAGAGTTTTATTCGAAATAGACAAACATATTTTTATGTTGAAATTCACATTTTAAATGATTATTTCATTGATATATAAATACATATTTACATATATGTATCTGATTTTTTCTGTTCAAAAAACCGTTTCGACTGGTCGGACCGGTAAATTAAGCCCGGTTCGATTTTTTCCGAGTCGATAGGAATGATGACGTCATGCTGACATCATCACCGGTCTAACCGGTTTTGACCGACGGTCACACCCGACTAACCGGTTGAATGTCCAGTTGGGTTTTTAAAACCATGTTTTGGAATTTATAATTCGATAAATACGAACGCAAGTAATTCTTATTCGAGCATCGATTGGTTACCCCTTCCTGTTTATTAATCTCGGGAACAAAACAAAACCGAAAATTTAGGTGGGAGCAATTGAGGAAATAACTTATTACTCGTCTTTAATAAAAATTTCCATTCATGAAAAAAATACGGCATATTTACCAAGAAACTCATTTAAAAGGATTAGACATATTGTTAGTTAACTAATCTTTAAAATGTTTAAAATATCATCACAGTTAGTGCGACAGAGACGGGTTTCCAAAAAGCATTGAATCCAAAAACTTGCATTAATGAACATCTTGTGCTGATTTTTTTTGTTCAACCACTGGAAGGAAAACAAGCTCTGGTTATAAAATTATGCCCACGGATATGCAATTTGTAACCACGGAATTGGGTATTGGGTTTTGGTCACAATACGTCGTGGCCAGTAGCTGTAGCTACAAGTTTCATCGCAATAGTTTTCTAACCACGAATATGTCGTGGTCACTACAAGTGACCACAGAACTTGTCGTGGCCACTACAAGTGACCACAGAACTTGTCGTGGCCACAACCTTTCTATGAGGACTTTGGCCAATGATTGTAGTTACGAGAAACTAGTTCCCACGGAATTATAGTAGTCACAAATTTCCGTAGCCACATTCCGTGACCACAACTCATTTTTCTTGTAGTGAACATATCTTAACTGTATATATATATATATATAGGATTTAATGGGGCTGCCACGCCCCCTATTTCGATGTGTTTTTTTATTTTTTTTTGAAAAATAAAACCATGTATATTCATCCATATATCCCTCCTATATACCATTCGAATTTCGTCAGAAACAGAGACTCCTACGGCCTCCATCGAGATGGTGTCGATTTAAAAAATCATGTTACTGTTAAAAAATGGCCATCTAGATGGAGGCCGTCGGAGTCTCTATTTCTGACGAAATTCGAATGGCATATAGGAGGGATATAGGGATGAATATGCATGGCGATATTTTTTGAAAAAAAAATAAAAAAACGTCGTAAATGGTGCGGGGGCAGCCATGTTGGCTACCCCAAGGGGGAAGCACCATTAACATCGTGTGTGTGTGTGTGTGTGTGTCTCCGTCACAATAATTAAAAATTGGCATTTTGTTCTACATTCAATTCTCTACACTTTGACATGATGTGGTATTTTTATCATTGGTGGTTAATTAATAATCAATTATTTTGTGGAAAATTACATATTTTACCCAGTTTGTGCTCTGAAATTCATAATTGCTTAACCGTTTCTCTAAAAATTCCTGAAAAATCATATAATGTAGAGTTAATTGTGCTTGACATTGTGCCCAAAAAGATTTACATTTGCATACATAATTTGCCCTGTAAAAATCATTTTGCATTATTCAGCATTTAATTTTTAATAGGTATTAAACCCCACATTTTTGAGTTTTAGGATTTTTCTGAGATCCATCACCTCCTGATAGATCTTAGATAATTTTATCCCTTGAAAATAAATAGGTTATTATTTATTATAATTAAATATTGAAAATCACTTTGTTTGCATTTAAAAATTCATAAAAAATTCATATTGATATCTAAAAATTCCAAAAAAATTACATTGCATTTATTTCATCATATTTTACATTGTGGCCAAGTTTTGTATTTTTCGAATATTGTTTGATTGTAATTTACATTTTAGTCCCTAAAATAGGCCGAAATTACATTTTGCATCCCTTTATTGCATTGAAAATTAAAAAAAAGACCGCCTCGAAAACCATGCACAAATCTTGATAGACATAATTCTAGGTTGTTCCTTTGCCTCCTTGTGATCGACCTTGGGACTTGTCCAAGTAAAATAAATATAAAACTACTCGATTAAAAATTGACTAATATTTGTGGTTATTTCTTGACCGATTCCGATCACCGCCTACAACGAACGACACATTTTATTCTTTAAGCACGAACAATTAAAACAACTTTTTAAAGCCGCGATTATCGGACTCGTCATGGAGTTGGAGAAATCACCACTATGGAGTGGAGTTGTTCTCTACAAAGGCTGCACAAGCCAAGACCTACATGTTGGCGTATCAATGAAGTACCACTACTGAACAATATAAAAGGATATCACCAAACAAAGAATTGTATTCATTGTTCTCCTACAAAAGAGATCTCGATGTTGCACCTTGCACTAGCTGAGAACCACATGAGAAAAAGGAAAGGGGTTGAAGAACTCCTTCACAATCGCCCACGGAAGCAACGAGTGAGATCACCAACTTCTGTCGCTCCATCCCCGATGGGGTAGAGAACCCTTTTGAAGCCCATCCTCTTTATGATAAATGATATGCTTTCCTTGAAAGGATCTGGCTAAGTAGGGAAATCCCAATTCATTGGGATTTTTGTACAATCAAATAGATTGCCACAAGGGTGGCATACTCTCGGAGCCCAAACTATGCGATTTAATAAATCCTCCTCTATCTATTGCATGTCGACAACTCCTTCCCCTTCTTCAAACTCTTATTCGTATTTTTCTTATATAACATCTGTGATCAATGATGGAACAAGATCCATTTCGCATTATATCTATCTAATTCCTTGGTTCAGAGCATGGGAGTAATGACACTCAATTATTATCAAACTCACTGCAATCTTTTCTATCCATGAAGATCCCACCAGAGCGCCTTTTATTTCTAATAGACCACTATAGAGAACCAAGTCCATAACTCTTCTCCAAACGGAAGCTTATCGATGCACCTTGTAACGTCTTCTACGCTTGATCATATGCCAATAACCACTGGATCAAGAGAGAAGAGTCATGTCTCATAGAGAAGTTAGAGCACAAAGGCTATAGCCCTAAACCCCTCTCCAATGTTCTCCCCCAAAAGATATGCTCTATTACATCTCTCTAAGTGGCATGTTTTCATTTTTCTCTCTCACACTCACATGCACCTCTCATAAAGGGGTGAGATATATATTGAGTCTTGTCCCAAAGAGAGCACAATATAACTTGGAGTGTACTCCAAGATAAGAGGCCCTCCTACTTGTAGGGGTGATAAGAACAAAGTAGTCTTTCTCTTCATAAGTGCTGGAATATGAAATACTGCTTGCAGTCCATCACCTGCTACAATGTGAACATTAGGTAAGTTATGGCACCTCCTGTGAAGCACCTGTTATGACATGAACGCCATAGCAAGTCACATGTTTCGCCTCCTATGATGCACATGTTGTTGTTTCTACTATAGTATCATTTTTTTGAGAAGAAAGAGGGTGAAATCCCGAGCTGGGATTCACAGCCAAAAATTATTCATTTTAATAATTGATAAAAAGATACATTACCTTGAGGACTAGAACCCATAGAGGGAAAGACAACTTGCAATTACATTTTCCGGATAGAACCTCTGATTTTTAAAAATTACATGATTCGTTCCTCCCCAGATGGTCCAAAGAACTGCAAACGACAAAGAACAATCATCCGTGGAGTTCATCTCCATCGACCTTATTGACTTCCAGAAATCAGTGGAACAAGCATGTTGTACCCATGACGCTTCTACCTCATTCCAAACCTGCACGACCAAGGGCATGTAAAAAACAAGTGTTCCGCATCCTCCTTTGTGCACCACATCCATCACAATTAGCATCTGGAATACCAAACAGCCTGCTCCTTCTCTCTTTGTCCCAAATCCTGCCCCTTCTGAGGTACCAAAGAAAGACCTTCACTCTACAAGGGATCCTACTTGCCCAAATAATCTCCATATCTTGCTTCAGGTCAGGGTCTAGGTCCTCCATTCTCCCTCGGAACACTATATATGCCTTTTTCACCGAGAATATTTCCTCCTCCCATATAAATTGATCCCTTCCCTGAGATAAGCAATCAGGAGATGGTATTTCAGACCTCATTCTACCCAAGTCGTCTCTTCTTCTCCCCGAAATCTCATACACGAAAGTAGGGATCCACGAACCAGAACAACCAACTTCAGCCACCGAACACCCCCTGCTCTCCGCTAAAGCAAATAATCTTGGGAACCTATTACATAGAGCCCCCTCTCCCATCCAGTTGTCCTGCCAAAACCGAAAGACCTCTCCAGTCCCCAACTTGGGTGTCATTCTCGACCTCAGTTGTGGTAAAACTTCACGAATCCCACTCCAAAGTGATGACTCAAAATGCACTCTGTCTACTTCCATTGAGCCTCTGACGTCATAAAGGGTCCGTACGAGCTGGAAGACAATCTATATGTACTACCCCAAATTTGCACCACCCCCTTAGCCAGAAGCGCCTTATTCATGCTACTTATATCCTGAATTCCAAGGCCTCCTTCGTTTCTCTGCCTCGTGAGCTCCTCCCAACCTAACATATATATACCTGATCTTTATTGCTTCCCATCTGATCAGAAGAATCTTCTCATCATTATCTCTATCTTCTTCCTTACACCTTCCAACATCAATCGAGTTGAAAAGAAAAAGATTGGAATAGCCGACAACATATGCTTAAGTAGGATCAACTTCCCGCCTTTAGACAAATTGACTGCCTTCCAACCGGCCAGTCTCTCCTCAAATCTCCTAAGGACCGCCTCCCACTCTGCTTTCCTTAACCTTCCTGCTACTGATGGCAGCCAAAGGTAAGGAACGGGTAACTTCTCAAGGGGGCATCCCAAAAGCACAGCCCTTGATTCTCCCCCCTCCTCATGCATCCCAAACTAAATCACCACAGACTTATCTCTACTGATCCTAAGATCAGAGATACTTCTGAAGATCTCCACTAACTGCCTCGTCCTTTTGTGCATTTCCTCCGTACCGCCCACGAAAATCACCGTGTCATCTGCATATTGTAAGAGTGGAATAGAGATGGTTCCCTTATGGAACCCCTCACACCATCCTCCGTCGACTGCTCTCCTGAACATCACCGTCAAAGCGTCTGCCACCAGAACGAAAAGCATTGGTGCTAACGGGCATCCCCGTCGCACACCCCTTTGCGGCAGGAAAAAACCTCCTTCCGGCCTCCCATTCACCAAAACTGTATATGATGAGGTCATGACGCACCTCTTCATCCAGTCTATCCAGAGGTCGGTAAAGCCGCGCCGACGAAGCGACTTCCGCAAGAAGCTCCAATCTACACAGTCGTATGCCTTTTCGAAGTCAATCTTCCAGACCAATCCCTTCACATTTTCGACGCCACTCTAGGCAAATCTCAGATACCAAAACCAGTCCATCTGCCATTTGTCTGCCTGGGATAAAAGCAATATAATTTTGCAGGATTACCTCACCCATCACTCGACTGAGCCTATTTGTTAATACCTTGGCGACAATCAAGTAGATTGCATTAGATAAAACAATCGGCCTATTGTACTCCACCCTGTTCGGGTTCTCCTTCTTGGGAAGAAGGAAGAGCATTGCCCGGTTCACCTTTTTGATTCCTCTGTTGCCATCTCTGAACTCATTGAGCGCCGCCATAACGTCTTCTTTCAGTACGTCCCAAAATTTCCTGTAGAAGAACACTAGAAAACCTGCTGGACCAGGCGCTCCATCCGCGTTCAACCCCCTACACCGCGCTTTTAACTTCCTCCTCTGCAAAAGCCTCCTTGCCCGCTCCATCACCTCATCCTGGTCCAGGCCCCTCTGATCTTTTATCCCATCCAGTCGGACGACCCCCTGCTGAGCCTCCTGTCTTTTCTCCCTCCGTTGTGTCCTTACTCCCCGTCTGAAATCGAGCAGGAATATCTTCAGCAATACTAACTTTGAAGCCAGTCGCCCTACTGTCGACTCTTCACCAGCCATCCTCTCCACTTCGCGACAGCCTCCTCCCTGAACCCCTCTTCCATCAACCATGCTCGTTCAAATCTGAACAAAGACTTGGGATGCTTCTGTTCTTCTGAAGACCACGGAATTGGTGTATGTTCAGAGTGAATTTGAGGCAACATCCACACCCGAGAGAGGGGAAAAAACTCCACTCCCTCAGACGGATGAAGAAATCTGTCTATCATTGATCTCGATCTAGCATTCCGCGATGTGTAGGCACATCCCGCTGCATTAATAACTGTGAGCCCCAATGTGTGCACCTGATTTCTGAAATCTTCCAAACCAGCATCGCGTCCACCACCCCTCAACGGCTTGTCCTCCGACATCAGGGTCACATTTAAGTCACCACCAATTGACCAAATGCCCTCATCTCTGCTCGCTCCCACCTCCGAGATATCTGCTTCCAAGGAACCCATCACTGAATTCGAAGGCCCATAAACATTGGTCACCATAAACGTGACATCATCCGTCCTCCGCTTCAGACGCACAGATAGCGAGTACGAAGATCTTCTCTCCGCCACCTTCTCGAAGTCATGCCTCCTCCGACCAGTCAGAAGCCCGCCAGCCGCTCCCTGAGCCTCAACCTCTATGAAGTCAAACAAGAGCCACCTCCCAAATCTCTCCAAGCCTCTCCCCCTACCCTTGATACCTTCGTGTCTTGCAACAGCACAACGTCTGCATGAGCATCTTATATTAGATTCTTTACCCCTAGTAGTTTCTCAGGACGACCCATCCCCCTCACATTTCAAGAAAGCACCTTCATTTTGCAACCTTTTTAGTCATTTCTTTTGGCGGAACCACGCCCAAGCTCTCCGCAAAATGTCTATTAAGAAAGCTAAAGAATCATGGCTTCCCAACAGCTGCCCTACAGTTACTTCACTACCCCATACCCCTTCCTTACCCTCCAGACACAGTTCTGACTCCATCCTCAACCTTCTCTTTTCCTTTTTCCTCCAACCCCGCGGCTTTCGTTCAAAGCACCACCCTATCTGCTCCCCCCCCCCACCTCCACCAAGCGATACACCTCCACCCCTCTGCACCACATTTTCTGAATCCTTCGACACCATGCCCTCCCCTTCCAAACCACCTTCCGCCACTTCTAAACCCTCCCCTACCGATCCTTGAGGATGCGCGCACATCCCTTCATCCACCAACACTGTCGCTCCCAACTTGCCCCCACAAACCCCTCTCCCCCCACAGGAGACGCCACCTGCTGCATAGCAGACCTCTCCCTCTCCCCCTCCTGGCGATGAGTCCACCACCAGCAAGCCGGCGGTCCTCCCCTCAACCTCATATACAACAACACCACTTGTTGTGGTTAGGGATGTCAACGGGTCGGGTTTGGGGCGGGTATTACTATTCCTAAATCCATAATATCACTACCCATACCCGCCCATTTATTAAACGTGTAAGTTCTAGAGGGTACCCATATACCCATCAGATACTTGTGTACCCAATGGGTACTCATATCTTCGACATGGTAAATCTTGAGTTATTTATAAATGTATACAAGATTTTAGAGATAGACGAAATAGAGTGAGATCGTGTAATATGGTTATTCATAAAAATGTGCAATATATAGAGAATATTAAATGTTTATATATGTTAAGTGTTTAACTCTTTTGTATTGATAGTTTTTATTTATTAGAAAAAGTTAGTTGAATGTGAATAGATAGACGGAGAGGAGAAAATTGAGTTGGATATTTATATATGTAGAGCAATGTATATTAGATATGAAATGGATTTGGGTCTAATTTGATGAAAATGGACGGGTTCAGGTCGGGTACCAAATGAGTAGACCCAGATTGACATCCCTAATTGTGGTGCACCTGGTACAAATGTTGTAGTGTCACCATGCTCTAGCGTCACTTGTTACTGTGTCTGCTGCACCATGCAACATGATCTAGAACCTGTAGCAGGTCTCCTGTTACCATCACGCATGAGCCACGAACTTCGATGTCAAGAGAGGGATCGATCCTTTGGCGATAGAATAAAGACTATAATTTTGGATATCACTGAAGTCATTCTCAGTTGATTAAAGGAAGGAGGTAGAAGCCATATGGGAGCATTGTTTGGGGAGAATAAAACCATTATAGGCTTCTCATGCTACCATGTCTGATTCATTTTCGGACAATTTCCTTATCTCTTCTCTTATTTAGGTTTTTTAACAAGGATATAGCCCTATGATTCCAGAAACATGGCAAGGAAACACTTGGATTTCACATGCTATTCATGATGCTCTTCACTGTGAATTAAAGGCGACGATTAACTCGTCCTAATCACAAAGCTCCCTTACTTTCGAGTCGTTGATCAATTCTGTGGCGTGATCCCTCGGGCAAAAATATGTGAACAACATAGACAAATCGAGATCAGACAAGCTGATGAAAGCTATCATCTTACAGACGTATACGATAATAGGAAGCAACCAAATGGCAACCTATATATTAGTAGACAGACGCAAGCAATGATCAGAGAACAATAATCACTTCTTGAGGCCGAGGAAGAGGAGGGCCACTCCCAAGTAATCATACTTAAAAGCAGATTTGATGAGGCGGAGCTTGTTCTCGTTCCATGGAGGGTACACAAAGCTGAAGTCCAGGAGAAGGTTCCTCCTCAGCACGGCCTTGCCATGGCTGAAGGTCTCGAAGGAGAACTTCCCATGGTATCTCCCGAATCCACTCTGCCCAACTCCACCAAACGGCAGCGTGTCCACCAGGAACTGTATTATACGTAAAGATATCACTCAATCAACCATAACATTATCAATCAAGATCAGGATTTACAGCAATTGCTGAGCTAGATGGATGGCGGGCACCTGAGCGACCGCGTCGTTGAAGGTCACGCTGCCGGAGGAGGTGTCGCTTAAGATCATCTTCTTCAACGTGCTGCTCTTCGTGAATCCGTAGATCGCGAGGGGCTTCGGGAAAGAATTTATCAAATCTATGCTTTGCTCAATGTTCGGGACCTACAACTCGGTCAATTTTTTTCTTCATCAGTCAGAAACATGCATTAACGGTACATAAAATGCATCTGATCTATTCAATATACTTACAGTGATTACGGGGAGGAGCGGTCCGAAGATTTCCTCCGTCATGATCTCCGAGTCGAGTGGGGGATTGAGAAGAATTGTTGGTTCGATGAATCTAATTGGAAGTTTAAACAGATTATAGTTTGATGATCATTAAGATTGATTATAGGATGGTTTGAACTCAAGTAAGAGTTGAACTCAATACAATTCGTGCTCGTGGTAGCGGCCTCCATGGACGATCGTGGATGCGACACGTGGATCAGCGATGAGCCCAACCAACCTCTGGAAGTGGTGCTTGTTCACTATCCTAGTCATGTCCTTTGAGGCCCTCGCATCTTCTCCAAAGTATTTAATCATTCTATGTTTTATCAATTCGATCTGAAATACATTCCATTTAGATTGAGATTAGTTCTTACGTTGATGTATGTGAATACATATGTGTGTGTACGTATACGGGCATACCGTATCGGATGCGGATCTTTCCTCGATGATGAGGTAATCGACTCCGATACAGGCTTGACCTCCTCCGACACCCCACTTTGCATTCACTATCCTCTTGATTGCTACCTTCATTTGTTTGATAAAGGCAGAGGACAATGTAAGTATTGACAAGTCATTGAACGGAGAGAATGAGCAATATGTATAAGTTTGTTCATCTTAACTTAGGATTTCAGAATATAAAGAGAGAGAATGAGCGAATTCAGAATTATGAGTATATAGCACCATTGAAGTCTTCTGACCGTGGGGAGGACGACTTGTTATAAATGCTTTAATATCAAGTAAATAAATATATATATATATAGTACCTAGCTTACGTACAACTTGGAAACAAAGTTATGACACTGCCGTTGTCCCCAAGCAATTATGTGATGTCCTATATCAGAATCTACCACTTTTTATCGTTTAATTTATCGCTGCTGAAACTACCGCGACACAGCGACGGAATCAGGATTACAGATTGAGGGAAACACACTGACAAACAATAGTAACAATAAATAATATTAAAGTATAAAAAAATTAGTATAAGCATCCATATGCATATATATATATATATATATATGCGCGTGTGATTAAGAGTTGTTTTATTTATAAAACAAATTTAAAAAATACGCACATGTGTTTAAAGTTGACCACGTCTAATTCTTATAACTTGAAAATAACTTATACTATTATCATTGGCAATAGAATTGAATGTCTCATTTTCAATGTATGCGAGTAAAGCATCATTAACCATTCATCTCACATTCGAATAGCACTCTTTCAATATATCCAGCAGGGATAGGATGCAAACAGATACGGATATCAGATCCGTCACCATGTCCGATTTATATAGACTCCGACATCCATATCCATTTCGAAGTGGATATGGATATGGATATCGTTTTGATATCTGCAAACATCCGTATTCATATCATTTTTATCCATTTTCATATATAAATTTAGTTGTAGATTTATTTTTAACCATATATAAGATAATTTTTTACCTTCTTTCACCATATTTGGTATATTTTTATGATATAAGAAAATTATTACATTTTTATCATATCTTTTTTAGTCAATTCATGCATATTTAAGTCAATCTATAGAGTATTTATAGCATTACTCATATGCAGCCAATATCTATTTTATATCTGTATCTATTTTTAAGTATATGGTAATATAGTTTTAATATCCGTCAATATTCATATTTACATCCATATTTGTATTTGAAAATGGATAAGGATTCGGTAAATACCCATATCGGTATATGTATCGATTTGTTTGCATCCCAAGTAGGGATGCACGACACACCAATGTATACATACGTGATGCCGCTATGCAAGATGGCCAGGGATACAGCTGAGCTAGGAGTCAGCACCATGGGGAGGGAGGCGCATCAACTTCGGTTGGATGTCGAGAGGGAATGCGAGATCGGAGGGAACATTACTCGAGGGATGGGGGTGGGAACAAACTACCTTTGTGCAAGGGAGTCGAGGTCTGAGGATGTCGCCCGCAAGGAACCAACACCATGGTAGGGGAGAAGTAGCTGCGGCTCGGGTTGGGCGTTTAGAGGGAATGCGAGAAAGGAGAGGTGACGAGAGATGGAGGACACGAACTCGACAATTTCAATGGGGTCGAGGGGCACAATGGCTGGATCTTGATTTTGAAAAATGAAATATTAGTGTGAATATAGTAAGTTATCAACCTTTAGGGGGCAGGACATGTGCCCCCGTTACTTATACTGGGTCCGCCCCTCGTGCGATGTAATGGATCTATAATGATATTTTACTTAAATCTATCATTATATCATCTATTATCAATATATAACAATGATATTATTCATTACGAACACTTAAAATTAGCGATGGATATATTTATCAGTTGCCATATTTATCATTAGCAACGGAGCATATGACACACATTCCGCAGCCGGAAGTTATGTTAAGGATGCTAATAAAAGTGGGGATCATGCAAATATTTCCTCGTATTATCGTATGTAAATATTCAACTAACCTCCCTGTCTCGTCGTCCGGCGAACGAGTCGAGGACGGCGGGGCACTTGCCTCCCAGCTCCAATGTCACCGGCGTGAGGTGCTTCGCGGCGGCTCCCATCACGATCCTTGCTACTCTCGGACCACCTTCCTTGCATTGCGTTCAATTTCGCGTAGATAAGTCAGATAATTACAGAGTTACATGTTAATGATTGAAGCGGTAATTTGATGATAAGTAATAAATGGATGCGGTACGATACGATTGGACCATGCATGAGTAACACGAACAGACCGGTGAAGAAGATGTGATCCCACTTGAAGTGGAGCAGGTGCTGCCCCACGGCCTCCCCTCCAACCACCACCCTTACAGCCGCCTTGTCCATGTACACCGGGATTGTGTCGGCCAACAAGGCCGCCGATGCCGGAGACATCTCCGACGGCTTCAACACCACCGCGTTCCCGGCCGCTATGGCCCCCACCAACGGGTCCAGCGTCAATGCTGCACGATTTCCCCCACATGATGTTCAAATCTTATGTAAAAGCATTTGTTTCGTCAAAATAGGAAAAAAAATTTGGTTAACTTTGAGTTACATTTGGATTAATGGTTTGCCTTTGGACCAGAGTTTAAAAAACCGGATCGGACCAGCTGGTCGGATCGAACCGTTCGCGACCCGGTCGTTTCGACTGGTTTTAGGTAATTATTTAAAAAAAGAAAATAAAAAATCGGGTCAGACCGGTGGTCGGATCGGGTTGACCGGGGTTGTCGGACCGGGTTGATCCGTGTGGTCAGACTGGGTTGATCCGGATGGTTGGAGCGAGTTGATCTGGATTGACTCGATTTCGATGGTTTAGTATATTTTTAAAAGATAAAAGTTTAAATAATAAAATAATAAGGTCTTTGTCACTTGTACCCTTCTTAACTTCTACGATTTCTATTATGTTGCTCTTTTTTTTGGAATATAAATTGTGCCACTACTTTGTTGGAGTAATTTTCTGGAAGCAACTATAAATAAATTTTTACAATATTATATCCATATATAATGCTATAAATTGTGACTACTTTTTGTAGAGTTTTATTCGAAACAGACAAACATGTTTTTATGTTGAAATTGACATTTTAAATGATTATTTCATTGATATATAAATACATATTTACATATATGTATCCGATTTTTTCGGTTCAAAAAATCGGTTCGACTAGTCGGATCGGTAAATTAAGCCCGATCTGATTTTTTCCAAGTCGATAGGAATGATGACATCATGTTGACATCATCATCACCGGTCTGACCGTTTTGGACCGGCGGTCAGACCTGGTTGGACCAATGATCCGACCCGTTTGGACCAAATCGAAGACTAACCGATTTAATGTCCGATTCGGTTTTTAAAACCTTGCTTTGGACTTTATAATTCAATAAATACGAACACAAGTAATTCTTATTCGAACATCGATTGGTTATCCCTTCCTGTTTATTAATCTCGGGAACAAAACAAAACCGAAAATTTAGGTGGGAGCAATTGAGGAAATAACTTATTGCTTTTCTTTAAGGAAATTTTCTTTTCATGAAAAAAATACGGCATATTTACCAAGAAACTCATTTAAAAGGATTAGACCTATTGTTAGTTAACTAATCTTTAAAATATGTAAAATATCATCACAGTTAGTGCGACAGAGACGGGTTTCCAAAAAGCATTGAATCCGAAACTTGCATTAATGAACATCTTTCGCCTATCCTTTCGGTTCAATCAGGGTTTAAAAAACCGGTTGGACCGGCTGGATCGGGAACCGGCTCCGACTAGGTTGGTTCGGTCGGTTTTGTATAATTAATTTTAAAAAATAAAAAATAAAAAATTAGGTCGGACCGCGTTGACTTGGATGGTCGGATCGAGTTGACCCGGATTGATCCAATTTTGATTGTTTGGTAAATTTTCAAAAAAAAGGTTAAATAATGAAAGAATACGATTTTTATCACTTATGCCCTTCTTAACTTCTACGATATAAGTTATGTCCCCCTCTTTTTGGAATATATGTTCTGCCAATACTTTTTTAGAGTAATTTTCTAGAAGCAACTATAAATAAATGGTTACAATACTATATTCATATATAAATCTAGAAAATTTGACTAACTTTTGTAGAGATTACTCAAAACAGACAATCATTTATTCTATTGAAAGATGGACATTTTAAATGATTATTTCATTGATATATAAATGCATACTTATGTATATGTATCTGGTTTATCGGTTCAAAAAACCGGTTCGACCGGTCTGACCATTAAATTAACCCCGGTCCGATTTTTTCTGAATCGAGAGGATTGATGATATCATGCTGACATCATTAACGGTCCGGTCAGTTTGGACCGACGGTCCAACCCGATTGGATCAAACCGAAGACAAATCGATTCAATGTCCGATCTGATTTTTAAAACCTTGGGTTAAACATATCTTAACTGTATATATATGTCTCCGTCACAGTAATTAAACTTGAGTAATGGCTTGCTAATTACCGAAAGGGAAATTCCAGGAGGAGAAGATGAGGACCACGCCTAAAGGCTCCGGTAGGATCTCGCCGGTCGACGGGAAGGCGAGAAGAGGTATACGAACCTGCACGTAAAATTAACCTCCGTTAGAGGTTAAGGTTCGCCATATCTTTTCCTTTAATTATCATGCATTTTTTTTCATATCTTCTCATATATATACACTTTTTTTCGAGATTGCTAATTACCTTCTTCTTTGCCATCCACTTATCCAAGCAACCAAGTGCCAGAGTTATGGACTTCTTCACAATAGCAACCTGAACAATAAACAAATTAAGTATCGACCTAATTAACGAAGAACATCAACATCATTCTCGAGTGTAAGACCGCCATTAGATTGGTGGTGAACCTCATCCCGGAAGGCTTCAACTCTGGGCTTGCCGAGGTCATGGTACAGAGCCTGCAAGATCTCCTCCTGCTTCTCGTCGACGAGGCGCATCAGCGCCTTGAGTTGGGCTCTGCGCCACTCGACCGGTCTCGTCCTCCTGCTCCTGAAGCTCTCCCTGAGCTCGGCCACGCAGCTCTCGAGCTGCAACTGCGTGCTCTCCTCACCCATACCGTCTCGATGGTTCTCCTGCTAGATGTGAGAATATGGCTGAGATTCTCTGGGCCTTTATGGGCACAGAGAGGGAGTGCAAGCAATTAAGGCGAGCATGTTGATGACCACCTACCAGGATACGTACCGATGAAGGGGACGGTCTTATTGGCCCATAATGTGCGGCAATGAGGGCGTGACTTGTAGTTATAATTACTGTGAAAGAGACAAATCACACCATATTTCCCTGGTTTGTGTTCAGAATCCTTCAGCTTCTGAATGCTGCATTCTGATGGGAGTGGATTTAAGTAACCCAACGATTACTGGTTGGGGTCTGTGCGTAAGAGGTCGGCCTCAGCCTCGTCGGACCCAAGACAGGAGAGTGGGCATGAATTGATTGAACCATTGGAGCTCGAGAACTAGTGAAGTGATGTGAAGTGATGTTGTTCTTTGGAAGCATAGCGTGTATACTGATATAAATGTAAACCTAACCAAGTTGTAGTCATGACCTCTCATGCTGTCCTCCCAGGATGCACCAACTTCTGCTTCAACTTTAATGTTGATGGAAGATGCACACAAAGAACCGGCAGATTGAGCAACTCTAATGTCTGGAAATGGCACTGTTTGATGGATATGCATTTCAGTAGAGATGGAATAGAATGTGTAATCCAGTGTAATATGGATATTGTGGAATATATAGACAGCTAAAGAAGTATGTATAATCAAGTCTAACTATGAAGAGTTAACAAAGGTTCCACAACAGGGTTACTTCTTTTTATTTAAAAAATGCATCACTATGAGAACTACTCTCATTACAAGAAAAACAAGCTATGGCTACAGAACTATACCCATGAAATTAGGTTTGTGGTCACAAAATTGGGCTTTGGCCACAAAAGTCGTGACCAATAGCCGTGGCTACAAGTCTCGTCGCGAGAGTTTTATAACCACGAATAAGTTGTGGCTACTACAAGTGACCACAGAACTTGTCATGGTCACAACTCTTGTATGAAGACTTTGGCCACGGATTGTACTTACGAGAAACTAGTGGCCACAGAATTATCGTTGCCACAAGTTTCCAATCAAACCGGTCCAACCGGATAATGACGTCATTATTATCTAAAACCGAATTAAACCGGATCGGTGAAAAAAAGTGATTGAATCGTCGAAATGAAACAAAATATATATAATATGCACTTAAATATGCTTGAAATATAAATAACACACATAGATAATGTATTTATTTCACACTATACATAAAATATTTTTTGTATACACATCAAATATCATACATATCACACATACACACATATTATTTAGACTAGTTGATCTATAACATTATAGTAGTTTGATAATATTTAAAACCCAATACATGTAGAAAGTTATGTTAGTGTAGTTGGTTAGAAATTTGAAATGGGTAACTAAAGGTCATGTGCTCAACTTCCACTAACAGCAATATTTGTTGAACCTGGTTAAACCGGGTCAAAAAAATAGGTTGAATCGGACGAGTTAATTAAAATTTGAATAATTGGACCGAATCAACATAAATCGATTACCCAGTTCACCGGTCGGATCGGCCGATCCGGTCCGGTTTCCAAATCATTGATCTTGGGTTGACTGTGTATTATCCTATTGAGGTTGTTGTGCTTCTTCGTCCTTTGGCTATGTATCCCTCTTCAAACTATTGCATATTGTGTATAAAAATATGCATACATGTAAAAATTGGTTCGTTGAAAGCAGAGTAGTAGTAGTGTTATTAAATTGATCATGGATCCATTATAGCAACTTCACTTTTTATTTCTTTATTTTATACAAAAGTAAATAATAATTTTACCAAATTCCAACTTATTGGCTGGTATTAACTTTGGATTCTTGCTCCTGATTAATTAGAAAAGGGTAGAACCCCGGGAGTGGATCTAACTTGGCATCCAACTCTTACTTTTTTATTTTTTATTTATGTGTAAAACTTAAAAAAACATGGAGCGATATAGATCGCTACTTGACAACATATTCTCACTCAAGTAATTGTATAGTATTACGTCAAAATTAAATCCTGAAAATAAAATCATACAAAAATGTCAAAATAAGGAGGTGAAGCTTGTATATATCCACGTGTGTATTATGTACAATCTTCTCGTATTGTAATAAATACATGTGAAATCCAAATGACATGAATTAACTCCATTGCCTAAAAATAATTAACCTGATTAAATGATAAATTATAAAAATACTAATCTATGAATATTTCAAATAAATTTAAACCCTACTTTGAGAAGAATAAGTCACCTTTTAATCAATGTGCATCATATTTTCAACAAAATAAGACCGAATTCATATGAGTCGGAGTTCATATATGAAACTTGAATTTTGTGATATCCATTTGGCTATTTCTAAACAATGCCTCGCCCTTTGTATATTAAAGAAAATGCCCTTCTATTTGTGTTTTTGCAAGGATGTATTACCAAATCTTTTATATTCCAGATAAGCTCTTTGAGCATTTCTTTAGTTTTTATTTTTATTTCAAAACTTTACAATTTGGTCCTTAGTTTGTTTTATTTATATCTTACAAATATGAAATCCAAAAAATATGAAATTTTATTCATTTTAAAGGTCGTGAAATTATATTTCTTTGAAGATATTATATGCATTTGCCTAAAGTGGTGTAAGTAAAATATTGATTGTTTATTGAAAACATGCTTTTGGGATTATAAATTGCATATTAACTTGTGCAAATACTCGAAAATTATAAAACTTGGCTATTGCGAGTAATCTGTAACAAGGAAACTTTGGAATAGGTTTTAATTAATTCCATTATATTTTTTTCTGTAGAAACTAATTGATCGATTGTGCATCCGACTTGTTGAGTTATTTATGCAAAACTTCAACAAAATAAAAATACCTCTAGATGCATATTTATATGCTCTATGTTTTATGGAATTTTAAGGATTTATTGATATAGTTTTCTAGGTATTAAAAAAATTAATTAGGATATGATACATTTTTATTTTTTATTTATTCATATTAGGTTCAAAAGGTCCAAAAAATTAGTAGGTTTACATTTATTTAGCCAATCACCACATATTTTTATGTTGAAAATTATTTTATTTTTAAAATTGAATATCAAAAATATTGCATAGCTTTCATAATTCATATTAATTCCATCTTAAATCCAACAAAGAATAAAAAAAATATGTTCTAAATTCTTGAATAATTCTCTATCCAAAAACAATTTTAGGAATGTTATGGCTCGTCTAAATTAGGGATGAGCATGGGTCGGGTTGGGTCGGGTCCTGAAGGGTCCAGGTCCAAGCCCACTTAAAAACTTTGGGCCTTGGGCTGAGCCTAGGCCCGCAAAAATTTTTTTGGTTCGGCCCAAGCCCAGGCCCGGTCCAATTCCTTTGGGCCGGACCGACCCATCTTAACCCATTATATATATTAAGTTTGAGTTTGTGTTTAAAGTCAATCTCAATTCAAGTTAGATGAGGTAAAATTGTTTAAAACATATGCCATAATACTTGTGAAACAACTAAAACTCAATTCTATCGGAGATGATTTCTCAATTTATACAAGTCCACTCAATGTTATATACGATAAACGTCTCTCGTTACAGAAATTAAAAGAGTGAACCAAGTTTTCACAGTTAAGAACAACAGGTGCACCATGCACTACATGTTAAAAAAATGAGCATTATGCCCGTATTGGGTAAAGGTTCAATAATAGAAAATATTCTAATAGAAAAAATAAACACTAAAAAATTCAAGAATAACCACCAGAATCTAAGCCATAGACTAATTAAAAAAATTAATTCTGAAATGAGATACAATGCTCATCAACTCATATGTCCCACACGTGACTTTCTTGATTTATAAACATTGTATGAAGATAGGATACATGAACAGAGTGTGCTTGACAGGTGCAGTTTCCATACATGTAGGATATGGGAAGGGTTCGGGCCCTCTTCGGGTCGAGCCCATGGGCCAGGTCGGGCTGGGCCAAGCCAAGCCCGAGCTCGGCCCATAAAAAAATGGACCTAAAAATTAGGCCCAAGCCCGGCCCAATGTTCGTTTGGGCTTGGGCCGGGCCGGATTTTTTGGGCTGGGCTTCGGGCTGGGTCGGGTCGGCCCAGCCCAATGCTCATCCCTAGTCTGAATTACATTTCCTATTTACAAAGTGGACTAAGTTCCCATTACATTGATCTTAAAATTGTTCTTTCCCTTGTATTAATTTTAATCGAAATCCTATATTCAAAAAATATCAAAAAAAACATAAAACCATGAAACCATAAAAAAATTATTTTCATATTTTTCTCTATTTATATAACCTTCTAAATTAATTTGAACCATCATTTTTATCCACATTAGTAGATTAAATATCATAGCTCTTTCCATTTTCTTTTAAAATTAAAAGCCATGTAAAGTTTTGCAAAATTGAAAAGATAAATATCAAAAATCTCAAAAACCTAGCATCGGTACAACATTTCCATTATATTCATAAACATATTTTGCATTTCGCATTACCACTAGTGTGTTCCATTTCACATTGTACTATGCACTACACATAATTCTACATCGCATTCAATTGAATAAAATGGATTGATTCGACTCAACATCTAAATTCTTCGGTGCCCCTCCCTCATGGACGTAATTAACCTAGGGTAAAAAGGATTGTACCACTCCATGCTTTCATTAGTGGAAATTTATATTTCTATCCCTCCACCTTTTGTTATTTGCATTTCAACCTTTTTAATGCTTTTTGAACCTTGTGTTTGAATCATGTTTTGAGCCTTCAATTTGTGTTATTCTATTTTGCAAATTTAATATGTGATATATCTATAGGTTTTCTTCATAATGCATATTCATTGCCATCTTAAAAATAAGGTTGATTTTTCAAGGATTAATTTGATCGATGAACCGTACCCATTTTGCTTAATTAATTGATAGCAATTTTTGCTTTTATCTTAAAAAATAGAAGTTCTGCCTTTTATTTATTCTATCACGTATCAGAACGCCAAAACAAACCATTTGCATTATGTGACAAATAAATATTTGTTTTTACTTTAGGGACCAAATCATAATAAAGCAATTTACAGTACTTTGCAAAATTAAATGTAGCTATGTATTCCTTGCCGTCGTAGGTGCATGCAGTAATTTTAGTTCGCAAAAATATTGCATTTTAGTACTTTTCATGAATTAAAAACAATAAATCATGCATGTTTAATTCAACCATTCATAGAAATCCATTTTGTCTCTAAATATTCTGAAAAATCCATAGTAATATCTACTCTAAAAGATTGGAATTCCATTGATTGTACCTCTTGAAAACCCAAAAATCAAAACTTTGCATATTTTTAGTTAATTAGGAGGAAAAACAAATTTGTCAATAAAATGTCTTGTGTAGCTTATTTGATTCCACATCTAGGAAAATATTCGCTATTCATAAATACATCCATTGGTATTTTCTAGAAATTTAGGATCATATTTTCATCATAATATTCCTTATTTTCAATAAATCATTGTTCTTTATTTGATTATGTAATTTTTAAAAATACAAAAAAATCACTTATGAGAGATTTATTTATCCATAGTCCAAAAATTTTGCGGTCCAATTCATTAATGCCCTTTATGTGGCAAGGGAAAAATGGCCCCTTTAAGTGGTGAATGTGTCTAAGCCAAAATTCCTTAAGTGTCACTTAATGAATATATGAGTTATCTTGCATGCTCGATATTACTATTTGCGAGCGTAAGAAGATTGGTTTTAGGTGTGGTCAGGCATGTGTTGATTTTTGGGCGCGAAAAGGAACATTTAGGGTTTTTTCTACCATCATCAATCTATGGTCAATTTTATAGGGTACTCTCTTTTCCTTCACCCTCTATCTGAGCCACACTCAACTTCAAAACCTTGATCCTAAACACATATCATCTCCATACATAAACCCTTGATTAAATCATTTTCCATAATCCCCATCTACCTCTTAGAAAACATCTTTATTCATAATCTACTTCTTCTTAGAACTCTCTCTCTCTCTCTTTCTACCTTACCCAAACCCTAAGCATGTAATTGACCTCAACTTTGACATTGGTGGGAGCTTCTCCAAATATTTAATAATTTATAAGTTCATTTTTCTTCCACATACCTATTCATGAGATTTCTAAATTGATGACCCCATCAACATGAAATATCTCATAGATATGGTTATTCTGCATAATTGCGTATACACTCTTTGAATGTTAACTTTTACGATACATGATCATCTTTATTTCCACGATCGACCTATATTTCGTAGTATTTTTAAAATGTAATGCATCCAACCATTTGGGATATTTTATTTGTAAACATTTTAACATGTGATTACATTAAAAAATATGCGTAACAAAAAAATACTATCTAATATTCCATTCACATGTTAATGTCAAACATATTGAAGTATTACAAAATAATAAAATATCAAAAAAAATCAAAAGACCTATATTGCCTCTACAAAATTCATAGAAACTACTATGCTTGTGTAAAACTTAAAAAATACTACCTAATAAAAATGTTCATAATTACAAGCTTTTTCAAAAAAAATGATTTGGGGATCCAGACTAGTTAGCTATAATTTGAAGACGAAATATAAAGGTGTACCTATAGTCACGGCGGAGCATTATGATCGGCATAAATTGTTCAACTTGTCATCATAAGCTATGTGTAATTATTTTTAAGGAAAAAGGGTGCAAAGCCGTGAAGGCCAACACCCAAAAACTTGATATTCACAAGTTATGTATCATAAGTACAAGGACCAAGACTCTCGAAGGATCTTGATATGTTCAAGAACATTCTCAATATACATTCCCTCCCTTCGAAAGACTACATTATTTCTTGCAAGTCAAATTGTCCACAATGTTGCCACTGCAAGAATCATCGTCGAGGACTATAAATTGTGGGGTGTACCAATTGAATCTCAAAAAGCTCTAGAGTTCTCCACATCAATCTCAGTCAATGCAAGCTCCATCCAAATCGCTTTCGATGTTGAGCAGACAAAAAAATATGATTGATATCCTCGAAATCTTCCCCACAACGTAGGCATGAGCCACTAGCTCCATGGAATAATTTGGCCCTACGTGCTCCCGTCATGATTCGCTCCCTACCTAGCAACCACATGAATACTTTGACTCGACGAGTAATCTTCCAAGTCCAAACCTGCCCCAAGGTTGGCATAGCTACGCCGGGATCAAACACAAAAGAAGCATACAGAACTTTATATGCCTTCTTCACAGAGAATTGACCATGCCTCCAAATCCAATGGTCCCGTCCAGTTGAGGGAATCCCCACCCATAAAAGTACCTCCCTCAATCTCAAGAGGTATGTCGTATGCTGCTCTGAAAGCTCAACACGAAATCTCGGTGACCAGGCTGCATCAATCCATGACTCCCAAACTCGCCCTTGCTGATTTTCCGCCACAACAAACAAGTTTGGAAAGTTATCACAAAGATCCCCATGCCCAGACCAATCATCCAACAAAAAACGAGAGTCATCCCCAATACCAAGACTTGGTCGCATTGATGACGAGATGTGAGGGAGAATGATGGATTATGTCCTCACTGCATCCAAGAGACATGACAGCCCCAAACAATGGAAATCAAATACGAATTTAAGTAGAGGACCCATACACCATTTAATGGCTTCAAGCGATCAAATACAAATGGACCTTAAATGCAGCAAGTAGTTCCCACGTAATTAAATCGGCCACTTGCTATTATTTTATCAATCACCGATATTGGGTATCATTAGTTATCATATTCGAAAGCAAATACTCATCAACCTCTCAGTCGTCATCCACACTTCTAATGAAGATGCGATGAAATCACATGATAAAAGAACACTTCTCGAATCATCTCATCTAAAATTTTGATGAATTAAGAATACTTCTTAATGTGGTTCGAATTAAGAATATTTGGGGGTGGAATGAGGGTAACTTCCGTTTGAACTATCTCGATTTCCAGCTAGCGATAAAGAGAATCTTCGTTAAGGGCTGGTGTAAGGTCATCTCTAAATTCTCTAAACGCCTTCAGAGATGGAAAACAAGATAAGGCGGTCACGTGCAAATGATGGTTAGGGTATCCTTAACCTTAGGCCCTTTAATGATGCTCTTCTAATCTAAATTTGCTTTGACCCTAATCAATCATAAAAAACCGTGGATCTCTACGCTCCTCAGAACCTTTAACGAGCCAAGTCAGAGTTGAGCTCATCGAGCTCGAGCTTTCCTGACAGCCCTAACTGAACCCCTTCTTCCCTATATGAGTTGGAAATGCGTATAAGAGGAAAAGGCTTAGCATCCGCATAACAAAAGGTAAGTTGTCTAGGGATAAAAGTTAATTTTGCAGTTAATATATATTAACTGATGCTATATTTAAGTACAATAGATATATGACAAAGAAAAATGAAACTATTCGTTCTTATAGATAAATTTTGTTACATTTATTGATTATCTTAAATCCTGGACCAATGACTTGGAAGTGAACAACATGACTAAAATATATGCATCCACTTGAAAGGGTAGTTATCTGAAATATTTTCTTACACATACATTAAATTTATGTCTCTAGGACTTGCACGTAATTCTTACCAACCTTTCTCCTAATTAGAAGGGTCAAATTTTCACTATTGGATGAAAAAAGGGTTTTTCCTTAAAAGATTAAAATAATGAGACCAGTTGGATAAAATAATTATCCATAAGGGCAATGAGAAAAATGCTAGCTCATGTGGAAGCAGATGACTAGGGATGCAAACGGTCAGATACGGATAGAGGTATTACTGTATCTTTATCTGTTTTTTAATACGAATATGGATGCGGATACGAATATTGACGGATATTCAAACTATCTTACCATATCCTTAAAAACGGATACATATGTAAAACGGATAATGATCGTATACGAGTAATGTTAGAAATACTCTATAGAATCGACTTAATATATGAAACGAATAGAAAACACATGATATAAATACTAAATGTGTTTGTACCATAAAAATTATACAAATATGGCAAAAGAAGGTATAGAATTATGTTATATAAGGTTAAAAATAAATATGCGACTATATTTATATACAAAAACGAATATACAGTTATGGATACGGATGTTTGCGGATATCAAAATGATATCCATATCCGTATCCATTTTAAAATGGATAGGGATACGGATGTCAAAATTTGTATAAAACGGATACGGTGACGGATCGGATACGGATATATCTGTAATTGTTTACATCCCTACAGATGACACAAGGGTGATCCTTTGCACGATTAAATGCATGGTAAGTAAGAAGCCTACCCTCTCTTCCCTCAAGTAATAAAATTGACACAGAATCAGCTGGACTAATTTAGGGCTGTCAAGAAAGCTCGAACTCGTTGAGTTCAACTCGGGCTCGGCTCGTTAAGGGCTCGCGAGTCAGACTCGAAACCTTAACGAGCCCGAGCTCGAGTTGAGTTCCATGGCTCGTTAGCTTATCGAGTCGAGTCCGAGTTGGGCATTGTTCAACTCGGAAACTCGACTCGATAACTCGTTTTCCATCTTAGTAAAAATTAAAAATATATATACAAAAACTTCCACATTTTCTTTGATATAAAATACAGTTAACATTTTTCTTGCCCAAAAAACTATAGAAAAGAGTAAAAAAAATGAAAATTACAAATGTCATTTGCATAATTTAATGTATAAAAGAAACTCATGACTCGATAAGAGGCTCGTGAGTCAGCTCATTTTGACGTTCGTGAGCCAACTCAGAAACTCGTGGCTCGATAAGAGGCTCGTGAGTCAACTTGAACTCGACGAGTTCGAGTTCGAGTTGGGATCCAGGGCTCGACTCTTATCGAGCCCGAGTTCGAGCCATAGATTTCTTATCGAGTTCGAGTCCGAGTTGAGGCCAACTCGGCTCGTTGAACTCGATAGACACCCCTAGACTAATTCCACCAAGTTCTTTGGCAACTAACTCAATGCAAACGACTTCCCTATTATTTTGACAAAACATTCTCGGAATATTTATTTTTATGCTTACCTGTGTGAGCTCTGTTGCAGAGAGGTGTCGCGAAAGTATTTTTTCCATATTATTATTATTATTATTTGTAATATTCAATTCCATAACACAAACTTATAGGTTGAATCTTAAATTAATGCTCTACATATTCTTCAAATTTCGCTCAAATCCGATATTATTTGTTAATTTATCGTAATCATTAAAGGTCTGGATTTTTTTAAATGGAATTTAAGTTGCCTAGATGCTGACAGAATCTTTAGCTATTAAGATAAAGGATATTTACCCTGAGTAGTTTCGTAATTATCTCAGACACCATCGATAATTCGTAATTACATGAGTAACCCCGAATAATGCTTAACTCTTACATTATATAACCATGTGTTGTGTTCTGTTTGGGATGGACATTATATTTGATGGTTTCCATTAGAAAAGATAAAATTACCATTAATGCTCATTCTTATTTGCAAATCATGACATATTGTTCTCTCTCTCTCTTCTTTTTTTTCTCATTGTCCTCCTCCAGCATCTACCCGTTCCCTCCCACCCATTCTCCCACATGGTGAGCCCCATCACAGAGGATGAGATCAAGTGCCCCTCCTGCGACGGATGATTCGTGGAGGACTACTTCCCCTCTCTTCCTCTCT
Source organism: Ottelia alismoides (assembly GCA_037367405.1). Taxonomy (NCBI): domain Eukaryota; kingdom Viridiplantae; phylum Streptophyta; class Magnoliopsida; order Alismatales; family Hydrocharitaceae; genus Ottelia; species Ottelia alismoides. The sequence continues at coordinate 189,194 of JAZKJV010011079.1, forward strand.
GACACGACCCACATGGGAGCCTCCCTTGGGGACTACTTCATGGGTCCAGGCTTCACCTGGCTTCTCCAGCAGCTGAGGAAGAACGTCCCAAATAGGCAAGGATCCCACCCAGAAGGAGGTGGAGGGAGGGGTTCTCCTACCAAGATCACGGCGCCTAAGTTTGTAGAAGCTGGAACTGAGGTGTTGTTGCTTCAGCGATCTTGCCTTGGCCCTCCATCTGCCAACATGTGCAGGAGCATGGAAGAGGAGAGACAGAGGGGCTAAAGAAGAGGAGGAGATGGAGATGGTCGACACGTGCGGGGGTTGGTTGTGGCACTAGGTGGCGGAGGTCAAAAAGGGGTTTGGAGGAGGAAGGCGAGGGGGGAGGTGGTCGATGTGGGAGGTGGTGGCGCTGGGAGACGGAGGACGAGGGGGAGGGGGATGAAGGTGGAAGGGGAGGTGGTCCGCTCTCAAAGAAAGATGGAGAGGAAGAGAGAAGATGGCGATTTGGGGCTTCCGTTAGATGGTATATTCTCTCCAAATCCATGGAGATATATATAGGGCCATTCTCCACCCCGTTCGCTCAAATCAAAACGCCCACATTCATTCCGGATTTATTCCCCATAAATCCCAATATTCATTGTCATAATCGCATTGTTATTATGATTTTGATTTCTCCATTATTGTAGAGATTTGTAACTGAAATCTTGACCATTAAGGTCAATATTTCTAACATCTCCCACTTTGACCAATATGGTCAAGATTACTCTACACTCCCACTTTTCATGGAACGTGTCTAACTTCATGGAGAAATAATCTGAGGTTCATTTTTCATGAATACCTCACTTGACTCAAAAATTCCTGAGTCCCATCAAACCAACATGTTTGATATAAATTCCTGATTGTATTCCTTTTGTCATGGAATCTGCAAGCATATCTTCTGTAAGTATATATGTTACCTTAATTTCTTTCTTTTCCACTACATCTCTTATATAGTGATAATGGATCTCTATATGTTTCCCCTTAGAACTATTTGACCCGCTGTTAATCAAGCTTATTGCTGCTTGATTGTCAAAAAAAATTTCGATTGGCTCATTTGCCAATCCAAGGTTTAAATTTTCTAAGAAACATCTGATCCAGACTGCATGCGTAGAAGCCATACTACATGCAATATATTCGGCTTCTTGTGTGTGTCTCGACACACAACCTTATTTCTTGCTTCCCCAAGAAATAGCTGCACCACCAAATATGAATAGATAACCCGATGTGGATTTCCTATCATCCATATCCCCTCCGAAATCTGCATCGGAGTATCCAACAACTTCAAGCGATTCTGCTTGATAGACAAGTTTGAGGTCAATAGTTCCTTTTAAATATCTCAATATTCTTTTTACGGCTTCCCAATGTTCTTGTCCGGGATTACTTTGGTATCTACTCACTAAACTGATGGGAAAAAGCTAAATCAGGTCTGGTGCATAACATTGCATAAATCAAACTACCTACCGCTTGAGCATATGGGACATTTAACGATTTCTGACCTTTACCTGGGCATTGACTTTTACTTAATCGTTTTCCCATAATCATTGGTGTAGGAGCAGGAGTGTTGTTCTGCATTCCAAATCTCTTTAGTATAGTATGCAAATATTTTTCCTGATCCAAACTCAATGTTCTTGAGTTTCTGTCTCCAGTGATATGAATACCAAGGACATAGGATGCTTGCCCCATGTCCTTAATCTCAAATTCATCACTTAGTTTATGCTTTACATCGTTAAGCATATCTATGTCATTTCCGGCGAGCAAAATATCATCCACATATAATGACAGAATTATGAACTTGCTCCCACTATTCATGATATATACACAATTATCTAATTTATTTGCCACAAAACCAAATTGGATAATTGTTTTATGAAATTTGAGTGTCGTGATGATTGTTTCAGACCGTACAAAGATTTTTTTTAACTTATACACTTTATTCTCTTGTCCTTCTACCTGAAAACCATCAGGTTGGCGCATGTATATAACTTCACTCAATTCTCCATTGAGAAAAGCTGTCTTAACATCCATTTGGAATAATTCCAAATCCATACACGTGACTAGTGTCAAAATCATCCTTATTGATGCAAATTTGGCTACAGGAGAATATGTTTCTTGGAAATCAATTCCAGCCTTCTGTGTATAACCCTTAGCAACTAGTCTTGCTTTAAACTTATCAATGGTACCATCAACTTGGTACTTTTTCTTAAACACCCATTTGCATCCTATGGACTTTCTATCTTCTGGTAAGTCACATAGTTCCCAAACACCATTCTTTTCAATCGATTCTAATTCTTCTTTCATGGCAGTCATCCATGATTCTGACTCGGGAGAAGTCATTGCTTCATTAAAAGATATTGGATCTGTATAATCCATAATATCTTCATCAACAGTAAAACATGAAACCTCGCATGAGTAAAAATAATAATCACTCATCCATGCAGGTTGTGTTCTGGGTCGCTTGTTGCTAGTAACATCAGTGGTTTGACTAGGCTCCCCTATCTCTTCTAGAGGTTATTGATCATTCATAGGTTCTACTTCCATCTCTACTTCCGGATGAACTATTTCATCCCCTCCATTTTGATCTATTTCTGAGTCAGTCTGATCATAAAAGACGAGTAAAGGTTCTGATTCCTCTGTTTCTTGCTGCTTTTCTTCGCGATTTTCTAGAAAAGTAGCATCACGACTTTCTATCAGACCTTTTTCTTTGTGGAAGAACCTATAACCTTTAGATTTTTCAGAGTAGCCTATGAATCTGCATTTCATTGTCTTAAAATCAAGCTTATCTCTAAGCTGATTTGGCACCATGACATGTGCTATACATCTCCATTTTCTGAGATGATTTAATTCTGGCTTTCTACCAGTCCATACTTCATAAGGCATTGAGTATACTGATTTAGTAGGGATTCTATTCTGTAAATAATTAGCAGTCAATACAGCTTCTCCCCAGAATTTCTTGGAGAAACCAGAATGAGATAGCATACATCTCACTGTATTCATAAGAGTTCGATTCTTTCTCTCAGCCACTCCATTTTGTTGTGGAGTATATGGCATTGTAGTCTGCCTACGAATGCCCATTTGAGTGCAGTAATCGTTGAACTCCTTTGAATTGAATTCCCCTCCCCTATCAGTCCTTAACACCTTAATCGGTCTACCCAGATTTTTCTCAACTTCTATTTTATATATCTTAAAGCTTTCAAAGGCTTCGGCCTTTCTTTCTAAGAGATAAATATATGAGTACTTGGAATAATCATCAATGAATGTTATAAAGTATTCTTTATTTCCGTGTGTACATACACTTAAGGGACCACAAATATCAGAATGAACTAATTCTAATAATTCTCTTGACCTTTGACCTTCAGAAAATGGTTTTCCGGTCATTTTTCCAGTCAAGCAATGTTCACAGGGCAATGTTCTTGCACCTGTTATATTAGGTACTAAGTTCAATTTTATTATCTGGTCCATTTTTGAATTTCATGGATGTCCTAATCTCATATGCCAAAGATCATAATAAGATAGAAGACACCCAATATAGTTCAAACTAACATTCATTGATTCTTCAGAGGTAATCACAGGAAGACAAAAAAGATCATGCTCAGGTACAAGCTTCCCCATGGCAAAGACTTTGCGATCTCGGCCAATGGAGACGCGATTATTGTAAAATCTGACTTCAAAATTTTTCTTCAGAAGGACAGGTACAGAGATAAGATTCCGGCGAATCCCTGAAGCGTAGAGAACTTCCTGCAGGATCATTACGCTTCCTCCAAGGTCTAACTTGTATGATCCAACACCTTCCACATCAAGATAGGTGTTGTTTCCCATGTATATACTCTATTCACCCTTCTTTAATTTCTTGAAGTCCACTAGTCCCTCTTTTGTTTTTGCAATGTGGCGGGTTGCACCAGAATCGATCCACCAGCCATCGCACTCAGTTGTGGCTGAGTTGCACTCAACCACTGCAGTGAATTCTGGCTTGTTAGGGCCTTTCTTTCCCGAACCTTTGGATGGGCCTGGCCTCTTTCCCTGCGGACAGTTGGCCTTGAAATGACCAAACTTCTGGCAGTTGTAACAAGCTCCTCGTGGAGTTTTCCCACGCCGTCCCTTGAACTGGGCTTTGGAGGGTCCTAGGTTCTTGCGATGATGTACCGCATGTACTTCCTCATGTTCAGCTTCATACACCTCTGTTTTCTTCTTACTAGCAGCCAAGTCTTGCTCGATTGCCAACTGAGCTGGTAAATCAGTAACCGATTTAATGGTCCCATTAAGTCGTAATGTGGTAGCAGCCATATCAAAAGATGCTGGCAAACTATTTAGAATAGTCGCCACTTGCATCTTTTCCGGGATTTCTGTTCCCGCGACGGCTAGGTCCTTAGCCATGACAATCATTTTATTTACGTGTTCAATTACACTGTCAGATTCCTTCATCTTGCACGTATTGTACTTGTGCAAGAGAAGCTGTACGTTTACCTCCGTCTTGGAGTCGTACTTTTCCTTAACAACATTCCACAACTCGTAGGCATTTCCACAGTTTTCAAAAACTCTAATTAAATTATCCTCCATGTGAATTAACATGAAGCTACGAGCCTTTTTGTCATTCTTGTGCCACTGCTCATAAGTTTTCTCATAAGCTTTCTTTTCCTCATCAGTGGCTTTTTCGGAAAGCTTAGGAGCAGGGGCATCGATGACACCATCAAGATTGTCATGCATAAGTCCATATCAGATTTTTCGGCTCCACATATCATAATTCACACCATTGAGGTGTTCTAATTTAGCCAGCTCAGAGGCAATCAACTTGGTGGCCATGGAGACGAATGATCTAAGGATAAATTGATAAAGAGTCTATAAGACAATGATCGGATATATAAACAATCAGGTTTGACAAAAATAGCAAGTTTTTTTTTTGAAAAACAAAACCGAGGATTATCATAAACTCGAATAAACAATCAGAATAAAAAAAGGATGCACAGTTCCCTTTTTTTGTTAAGAAACACTCTCCTATTTTAATAACGTAATATGAGATTCTTTGTTTAAAAAAGGATAACCCCCTCCCTTTTTTTATTAAGAAACTAAATTAAACAATAAAGATAAAAAAACTGACGTATCACGCACAAGTCTCCTTTTTACAAAAAAAAGTATAATATCTATTTAAAACAATTTAATCAAACCCCAACAAAAAAACAACGGCAGAGATAAAGCTATAAATGTATTGCAAAAAAAAATATAAAATAACAATGCTTAGTAGAGATGGGGAAGATGTCAAGAACTACACGACAAGCATAATCATAGCAAAGAATTAAACAAATGCATGACAATGGAGTTGCAAAGATATGGTAAGATATGTACGTACTGTTGGCAGAGAAAAGTAATGGCAATGACTACTGCTACACAAAAAACAGTAAAAAAAACTACACGACAAACCAACGGACCAAATCAAGGGTACTATGCTATATTAAAAAAAGAGATGTACGAAAGGTATATGCTATTCGTGCAGAGAGAAGAAAACTTGCACAGTACGGCAGGGCAAAGTAAAGGATAAGAGAGAGTGTTCGAGTTACCCTTACGACACCAAAAATAAGAGCTTCTCACGACCGACCGAGAAGGTGAGGCACGCGTGTTTTGCCTGAGCAACGAGACTTAGTTTTTGCAACGACGTAAGGTGGTCGGCACAGTCGATGCAGCAATCCCTGACCTGCTCTGATACCACTCAAAGAAAGATAGAGAGGAAGAGAGAAGATGACGATTTGGGGCTTCTGTTAGATGGTATAGTCCCTCCAAATCCATGGAGATATATATAGGGCCATTCTCCCCCCCGTTCGCCCAAATCAAAACGCCCACATTCATTCCGGATTTATTCCCCATAAATCCCAATATTCATTGTCATAATCGCATTGTTATTACGATTTTGATTTCTCCATTATTATAGAGATTTGTAACCGAAATCTTGACCATTAAGGTCAATATTTCTAACAGGATCAGGGGGTGGCGAACATTGGGAGGCGAGAGGGTTGGAGGGGGAGGTAGTCGGCTCAGGGGGTGGCGGACGTTGGGAGGTGAGGGAGCTGGAGGGGGAGGTGGTCGACATAAGGGGGGCGCTGGGAGACGTAGGCCGAGGGGGAGGGGGCTGGAGGAGGAAGGGAATGGGGAGGTGGTCGGCACAGGGGTGGCGGATGCTGGGAGGCGGAGGGAGATGGAGTGGGAGGTGGTCAACGTAGGGGGTGCTGGGAGGCGGAGGGGGCTGCTGGAGGAGGTTGTCGGCGCGGGGGATGAGGGCGTTGAGAGGCAAAGGTCAAGGCGCGAGGGGGAGGGGGTTGCTGGAGGCAGAGGTCGAGGGGGATGGTGGTCAGTGGAGTGAGTGGGTGTCGGGATGAGGAAGATTAGTTTTTTTGCTTTTCTTTTTTCCTTTTAATAATAATTGTTTGATCTAAGATTGGTTAGATTAACTTTAGATCTGGTTGAGTTAACCAACTAAAATAACTAAGGATTATGGATGTAGGATGGAGCACTTATTCAATGTTACTCATGTAATTACGAATTATCGAGTATGGCTGGGGTAATTACAAAACTATCCATGGTTATGGGTGTAAATATCCCCAAGATAAAATAGTAAACAACTTTCTATTTGAGAAAAATTCGGTAGATATGTAAAGCATTAATCTAAGATTCAATATATATGGTTGGATTTTGGAATTGAAATCGCAAAAAAAAGGATTACAATATCTTTTGTTGCAACTCTCATTACCACAAAGGATTCGAGCCCTACCAGTCTGTGCCTCAAGGCATGACGTCATCTCTGTTGACATTTTCTCGGCCTTTAATTTGTATATGCAGTGATAAATAGTTGGAACCGATCTCTGAACAATGCAATGTGGTTGAGCATATGATGTAGCTCTTCAGGAAGAAAGTATTTCTGCACCGATCTACAGAAAAGCATTAGTTTACGAGCCCGTGCTTCGCGACAGATTGAAGCAAATACATATATTTGCAGTATTTAAAAAATTATGTAAATTTAGGAAAGAAAATTAAAATAATTTTATTACCATTTAGAAGCAGAGAATGTTTTATCATATTTTATTAACCTTTAGTGCGTCAATGTTACATGATTAAACAAAATAATTACAGAACAATATTTTGGGCTGAAAATAAATGACTGAGTCGGACATGTGCCTATGTTCCATAAGACTCAAATTAGATACCCACAACCATCAAAACATCCCATGATCTAATCATTAAAGTAGTTCAATTTAAGAAAATGAAACTCTAATAATAATAATGGAAGTTAACTCACTAATTTCTTATATGTAACACGTATATTTTAAACAAAATTAATCAAACATACATACATAATTAACTTATGTCTATAATTATTGCTTTAATACATGGTGATAATGAAGGATATTGAGTATCCTCAAGCGCATCACGGAAGCGTGTTGATCGCATCGTATGCGATCGGAGCAACTAGTCATACTAGATGCTAGATGCAGCGGAAATTAAAATTTTTTTAAACTAAAGATGAAACCACATGATCACGAGAACACTTCTCGGATCGTTTCATCAAACCACAAAGTATAAGGAATACCTCTTGAAGCGTGATTGCGATCGTGAGATCCCAACGTAGAGATCCTCCTGTCTCAAGTCCGATCCACGAAGAACGCACTTGCGGGCGCGATGATGAGTCATGTTCCTTCCCGCAATCCTCGATGAAGATCCAAGTGATGGCTCCCCTGATTTCGTCAAACGAAATTCGTCGTCTTCCTTTAGAGTAAGAAACTCCAAAGAAGAAGGAGATCCTCGAGTCGTCCAAGAAGAAGTCGAGAGTCTCTCCTTTCTCAACATAAGATGGACGGCCATCTTTTGGAGGAGAGAAAGAGAGAGCGAGAATATGAGAGAGAGAGAGAGAGAGAGAGTTGTAACCTTGTACAACTCTTAATCATGTCCCTTGAAAGGCTACCCTAGCCCTCCTTTTATATTAGTTTAGGATCCAGTGGATCTCAATCCATGGGACACATGGATCCAACGGTCATGCTTGGTCCATGTAAAATCAATGGCTATAATTATTGTTGGTTAAAACCAACAACATTTATTTATGATTAAATTAAATATATGTTGCAACATTATCAACACATTTTTAATTTAACACAAAAAAGTTAGTTGAGAGATTAATCATCATAATAAAATGGAGATAATATTGCCTCCTTTTTATTATATTACATTATCTCTCAATTATCACAAAAATATCTACCAAATTAATTCCAAATTAATTTATGAGTATTTCAAACATGCCACTGAAATTATGTGAATCATATTCACATCCCAAACTAATTTGTAAATGACATTTCCAGTTAATTAACAAATGTGAATCCAATCCACATTTAATAATTAACAAATGTTATTTACTAAATTTCTCTCTCTTGAATATATGTATATTATAAATCATATTTATAATACACAAATATTATGGATAATAATATCCACATTCTCTAATCCTTGATAATTAAATCCCATTTAATTATCTTGGATAATCATTCTCACAATATGAATCGTATTCATATTAAGCTTGGATATGTATTTCATCAAATGAATTATTCTTGAACCCTTTCAAGAATAATGTGCTTTCTCCACAGATACTTGGAGATAAGGACAGGGCGATTGTATTGTTCCACGTATAGTGACTTGGATGTTGAGATCTCATCTCAAATCCAGATCTTACGGACCTCCCACAGATGCTTGATTAAATCGAGACCGCAAATCTAATCTTCTCATTGAATCTGAATCTCATTCAAACCAATGTCCAACACTTGGACTAAGATTAGATTGCTTCTCTACTGGAAGGAGTCACTAAAATCCAGACCTGTTTCATCACTCCCTCGGAATGGAAGCGTCATGGATACACAATTGTTTATGATCACATCACCCTCAGGTATTCCCAATACCTGTACATCCTGCATACTGGAAGACCCATGGTCAACCCGAAGATTAAGATCAATTTTACACTGTCTTCTTCAGGGTTTGATCACTAAGTTTCTCATTTGATCATTGGGATTTGGTATCGATCATATACTTTCCAGAAGCATATATCATACCTAGGTCTTGATCATATACTTTCCAAAAGTATATATCAAACCTACAAATTCAGTCAAGCTTCCAAAGCGAGACGACCGTGCACGGAATTTGATTCTTCCCAATATCTCATGAGTGAGCTCATGTCTTCCGGTTCAATAGTGAACCTGTATGATCCCTTTGAGAGATCGTATTACTCATATGCCCTTACATGCACACCAACTCGCCGGTGTATAGACCTTGGTTAGATCATCAACCTATTGGTCTGCCAAATGTACACACTCAGGCATATAGTAACACATCTGTCTCTGGTCAGAGGATGTGTGCCTATGCTGTGACAACGTTCAACATAGGACTTTGGTTATCTCGATCTCGTTAAGTCAACTCTTTGACCTAACTAATTTGACACCTCTGAATCTCTATTCCTATGCAGAGGACCTACATCAAGAGGTCGGTCAGATATCAGCCTATGTGAGAAAGGATTGCCATCTCCTACTCAGGCTGGAGATTACATCTTAACAATCATTTGACGGTGCTTGATGAGTCCTCAATCTAACTCTTTAGATATTCATCCAAGTATCAGCCTCTATGATTCAATTATTGAATCAACAGCTGTTTGATCATTAAGACAGCCATGGTACATAACCCTAATTGTACAGAGGGACCTATTATGCAAATTATTTATTCTTCATTTCAGATCAGGGAATGATATTCGCAATAAATGTCATTTATTGCATAATGACTCGTCGTGGGCTCACATGTCCAACAGATAACTCTTTTATTATGATCTTCTTTTTATTTTTTATTAATAGTTCTCCTATTTATAGACATATGAGAAAATACAACGTCTTTAAAAAAGCATGCAATGATGTTTCATATGTTTGTATTTTCACTTTTATCTTTGGCTTTAATGCATGTAACCTCTTGGATCCTTTTGTCTTCCTGACTTGGAAAATAACTAATCTCACTCTTCTCCTTAATATAGGGTTGTAAAGCCATACTTCTTAAATAAAGCTATTATATATATATGTAAGATTTTTCTTAGTATCCAGGTAATTTGTTAAAATATATTTATATAATGTTTAATGTTTACCTTAAAACATACATTTTTAAAAGAATCTAAAATATTTTTATCTTCTTTTCTATAAAATGAGTTAAATTCTTAAATATGTGTTTATCGTTATTATTATTATGTAGAATGTTATTTTTTTAATATTAAAAAGCATTTTTCGAAATATTTTGCATTTTAAGAAATATGAAAAAATAAATATGAATTGAAAGTATATTTATAAAATTAAAATATAAATATATGCAAGTGAGAGAGAAAAGAAACATAGAATATGTTATGTATTTCTTATTTTTTATTCTCATTTATCACCAATAATATTTTTTGGTATAATACTACTATTCAAGTTCTTGTTTATATAGAATGAAAAATATCTGAATCAAACATATACAGAACATTAATTTTTTATTACACAATAAATGTATATTTTTATTTGCCAATTAAACAATTACTTGCCATATATTAACATCTTTTTTGTATATTTTTCAAACATATTTTGAAACTTTAATCTTATGGGTCGATATTTTTTCAAATGTTTGGTAATTAGTATGAAACGCTATTTTATTCAAGTATGTATTGTAAATTTGATTTTTATTATACGGATGAGATAGTGAGTGTAAAGATAAAGGGTTTTAAATATGAAAATACATTGCACAAAGAAAAGGGTATGTAATATGAGGGAGATACGGAGATATATGCAAAAGGATCCTTAAAAATCAAATAAAAATGTGGATATTGAGTATAGATAAAATGACTTACTATCATCGAGCTAAAAAATATTATCATTAAGATAAGTTGCACTGAGATACGATTCCAATTAAAAAGTTATGATATATTTTATGAATTAAATTCAAGTAACCCACACCTTTGTCCATAATAGTCTATTTTTAATTGAAATGGCAACATCTATTATTTGATAAGAGACATGTGCTCTAAAATTTTGATAAGCAATTTATGATTAATCATATAACATTTTTTGTTAGTATTCTCATATAAATCTTAAAGATGTGATAAATATATTTTAAAATGACAATATTTATGTCACATATATAACCACTACATCAAACTCGGCTAAGGACAACAAATTGTATGAATATTCATAATATATATTCTAACGTTAAATTTATTTTCTACGAAGTTAAAAGATGTAAAGAAATGTAATATCTTAATTGAGATATGATTCATTTTTATGGAGTCTATTTATATTTTAGTATTTTTTAAGTTCAAAATGGATATTTTTTCAATTTTCAAAAACAAAAAGATCATGTTCATAATCAAAACTACAATCACAACTATATTTTTATACTTCAACAATCTTAATGTTATAAAAAAAACTTCAATTTACATAGATTTCTCATTTTATGGTGTATAAAAAGTATCGAGAAAGAAAATTATTATCTTCATATATGATATTTTAAAATAATAAAATGAATTAATCTTCTTTTATACATACATATTTCTATGAGCAATAAAACTTTGAATTGATTTTTTTATGAACTATTATATCGTGCACACTAAAAATATCAAAACCCATATAGGTTATTGGATATTAATATTATATGCATAACAATTTATGTAATCTTATGTATTGATTATTATTATTATTACAATGTATATTTGAATTACTTATCAAAAATGTAGTAATTTACATTACATGCGAAGGGTGGGAAGAATAGTTTTTGATTTTTACATTCTAGGTTTCCAAAAGAAGCAGGTCTAAAAGAAAGTTTCTAATCTACATTTTCCAGATTTTATAAATGATATTATCAATATTTCTTTTAAGTTAATATTACTGTAATTCTAAATTTAGAAATATAAAGGAATGTGGTAGAGAGGATATGAATTGGTGGGGAGAGAGAAGATTAACTTGGGACGTAGACATTATTAATATATGTTTTACTTTTAAATTAATATTACCATACATCTAAATTTAGAAACATAGAGGAATATGGGAGAGAAAGAGAAAATGAATCGGTGGAGAGAGAGAGAGGAGAGAGGAACGTGGAGCTTAGAGAGTTGGAGGGGGAGAGAGATCGAGCGCGTAGAGAGAGAGAAACGGGGAGAGAAAGGTAGGGAATAGGCGTTGGGAGTAGGGATGAGCATTGGGTAGGGACAACCCAGCCCAGCCCGAGCCCGAACGATAAATGGGCAAGCTTGGGCTTGATTTTTGGCCTGATCCAATTTTCGGGTAGAGCTCGGGCAAGCTTGGGCCCGAACCCGAAGCTCGTGGGCTGGCCCGAATATAAGCCCGAGTGTAGGCCCGTATATAATCCCGATGTTTTCTCCATATGTAATATATGATTTCTAATATCGCATTTGATCTTCCTTCTTAAATTGTCATTATTCTATGCTATTTAGACATCAACTATTTTCATGTTTTGAAGAAATACATATTCAATTTGTATATTACATATTAAATATGTATTATATTCGTGTTTTAGTTTTTTTAACATAGCGGGCCCCCCCGACCCATGTACTTGCGGACCAGGCTCGGGCTTGGGCTGCAATTTCTGAAATTCAACGGGCCTAGGCCCGGCCCATAAGCCCGTAAATTGAAATCAAGCTCGGGCTAGGTAGGTTGGGCCCGGCCCGACCCGACCCGATGCTCATCCCTTGTTGGGAGAGTGAGTATCTCTCTAAGGAGTTTGCCATGTGTCATTGCAAGGAATGAAGATGGAAGAAAGAAAGAGGGAAAAGTGGCAATATTGGAGTGCTATTTTTGGGAGAGGAGTTTGAGGAGAGCACCACGTGTCACATATAAGACTAAAATTGAGAGAAACCCTGCTTTAGTATAGTTATAGATATGTACCCTACAAAGGCAAGCACGCATGCGGCATAGTTTAATTTAAGCGTGCGTAATCCTGTGAGTATACATGTACAAATACAACATAGGCAGCATGATATCCAATCCTCATTATAGTTGGCTGCTCAAGAAAAGAGGGTGTACACATAGGCAGCATGATTCCTGTCCAATCCAAATGGTCGCCTGCATGCCCATGACCTATTTAATGAGATGTGTTGAGATACTTTAGGATAGTTACTATTTTTAGTACAGTTCATTATGTAATTTTCTATTCTCTATTTCATCCTTTTGTAATTTGCCCAATGGTTCTTTCCCTATATAAGGGAACCCTTGGGCCTCTCATAAAATACCAAGTACGTTCCCATGACATGGTATCGGAGCAACGGTCATTTTAGGCCGGAGTTCCCGTATCATTCCTAACCCTAACCTTTCCCAAACCCCGACACCTGTCCCACCCCTTACCCTACCCGTATGCGTGCGTGACCCCACGCCGCCCCGCCTCCCTACGCCTCTCCACCACCTCCTCGTGCCTACCAGTCCCACCCCGCGTCTCCCCAGCACCTCCCCGCGCCTCCCCACAAATCCCCACGCATCCCCGCGCCTCCCTGCGCCCCAGCGCTACCTCCGCCTCCCTGCGCCCCACGCGCACCAGCGCCTCCTGCGCCCCACGCGTGCTAGCGGCTCCTGCGCACCAACGCCTCCTGCGCCCCACGGGCGCCAGCGCCTCCTGCGCCCAACGCGCCCCAGTGCCTCCTGCGCCAACGCCTCCTACGCACTACGCACGCGCCAGCGCCTCTCCTGCGTATAGTGCGCCTCCTGCGCACTCAGCACACGCCAAGCGCCTCCCTGCGCACATCTCAGCGCCCCTGCACACCTAGACGTCAAGGATCACCTCATGTGCATCCCAGGTCAGTTCACACGCCAGGACCTAGCTTCCTTGCAACGACGGTGTCTCCCTGCATCCGTGCCAAGGCTCTCAGATTTTGCGATCGGAGTTCCGATCGGATAGCGTGATTCCAAGACTCTAAATCACATCTTCTTTCCCTAGCAAGTCCCAATATTAAGGATGGTTGTATGAGGTTACACGTACAACTATTCATTCGTATGATTCTGTAGATTCGATCTACTCTCCGGTCGATTCCGTTATTTGGCCATCTTATATTATGACAGATAACAAGGGTGATAATTTTTCGTCCGGAGCCTTCAAGGGCCCGTCTCCCATCGCTAAGATGGATTGGACCAACTATGAGTTGTGATCCATGCAGTTTCTCACCCTCATGCAGTGCAACAACAAGGAGCATATCCTGACAGATCCAGAGCCAGAGGAAAAGACCGGAGCAAATGCCTCTTGGAAACAAGATGATGCATACGCGCGTGTTTGGCTTTGTGGGACTCTTACTACATAGATTGCTAATGATATTCTAACTCAGCCCACTGCCAAGGCAATGTGGGACATGTTGGCATCTACCTATGCACAGGCGAAGAATGAAGCCAAGATCCTTCAACTACAGTTTGATATCTACAACACCAAGCAGAATTGTCGCCCCTTGCATGTTTACTATTCTTCGCTACGTGGCATGTTTGAAAAACTCCACAGCTACATGCCCATCACGACGTCTATTGAACAACAAAAGACGTATAGAAACTCCACAATGGTTGGAGTTTTCATGGCTGGACTTGATAAAGAGTATGATGCTGCACGTACTCATCTTCTTACTGGAGCAAACATTTTTCCTATAGAGGAGGCCTATAGCCGTCTCAGCCGACTCACTATCCCGTCAACAGCCACGTCTCCGCACTCCTCATTAATGGACACTTCTCGTGGTCGAGGTGGGGCGATCCAGTCCAGAGGACGTACACCCCGAGGAAGAGGCGGTGGACGACATCATGGTTCCTGCACCTATTGCCGCAAGCCTGGACATGCAGAGGATACATGCTATCAGAAGCATGGATATCCTGTTTCTGGTCGAGCAGCAGAGCAGATTATGTCTTCAGAGACTTCAGCTCCCCAGGCTGATCCGCGCCTGGATGATATTGTCTCTCGTATTCGAGAGATCATGACTCCTAGTGCTGACATCACCACAGATACCGCTACCGCAGCCAGAGCATCTTCGAGCTCCTCAAGTATCACTTATGCCTTTAATGGTAGTACGAATGCAGACATGACAAAGTGGATTGTGGACTCTGGTGTTTCTCACCACTTGTGTGGAGATAAAACGCAGCTAAAGTCCTACAGGGATATACCACCTGGCAGATGGGTTGTCATTGCTAATGGCGACCACTTACCTGTTACAGGACAAGGAGAGGTGCAGTTGACACCATCCATGCGCCTGAAGAATGTTTTGTATGCTCCTTATTTTCAGATGAATTTACTTTCTATTAGTCAGATCACTAAGGATTTTCATTGTCGTGCCATCTTTGACCCGCCATCTCTTGTGTTTCAGGACATACTTACGAACAGGATGATTGGAAGTGGCCGTGAGCAGTAGGGACTCTACAGACTGGTCCAACCTCCTCATGCTAGTGTTTCTGTTATACCTATTGGACATGTCTCTCCTTATTTATGGCACCTTATGTTTGGACATCTTCCTCTGCAGAGGTTATGTCATGTTCTCCCTCAGATTTCTAAAAGATCCTCCTTTTAGTGTGAAGCATGTCAGATTGGGAAGCATCACCGTTCATCTTTTCCGTCCCATCAGAGTCGGAGCAGTTATCGGCTATTTGAGATCCTTCATTTAGACATTTGGGGTCCTAGTCGTGTTCCTGATCTCCAAGGACACCGTTTTTATCTTGTAGTGGTCGATGATTTTTCTTAGACTTTCCTAGGTCTTCTTATTGAAGAATAAGTCTGAGGCTGGATCCACTATCAAGTATTTTATTAATGAAATAAAAAATATTTTGTCTGCCAATGTCAAGTATATTCGTTCTAACAATGCCTTGGAATTTTGCACCTTACATCTTTCTAAATTTCTTAGATTCCATGGCATTGTTCATCAGACTTCATGTGTCTACACTTCCCAACAGAACGGAGTTGCCGAGCGCAAACACCGTCACTTACTTGATGTTACCAGAACATTATTAATACAGAGTCGTGCTCCTCATTCTTACTGGGGTGATGCTGTCCTTACTGCTTGCTATCTAGTAAACCGTATGCCCTCGTTCGTGTTAGGAGAGAAGATTCCTTACTCGATTGCGTTTCCCGAGAAGGACCTCTTCTCTCTTACACCCTGTGTATTTGGATCTGTTGCCTTTGTTCACGATGTCTCTCCACGACGTGACAAGCTCTCTCCTAGAGTTGTCAAGTGTGTATTTGTCGGCTACTCTCGTACCCAAAAGGGGTATCGCTGCTTTGATCCAATAAATCAAAAATATTTTGTCAGTGCTGACGTTACTTTCTTTGAGTCGGTCATGTATTTTTCTCCTACAGGTGACAGACTTACTTCATTTGACTCTGCCACCACCTCCTACAGCCGGATCCTCACCTTCACCTACTCCTCCACCACCTCCTCCACCTCCTCCACCACCTCCTCCACCATCTCCACCTCATCCGTTCGTTCAGTTCTTACCTCGTGGTGTTCCTCGCAGATCTCGCTTTATCTGCCATGCTCACAAGCCTTGCCCATCATCCAGCACGTCTCAGGTATGTAATGAGCATATTATTTGTACTGATGGCATTACTGAATTAACTGTACAACAGGAGGAGCAAGTACCCTCTTAAGAGGGCAATATACAGACCCAGGACTTGGCAAATGATCTTGACGTACCAATTGCTCTGCGAAAGCGGAAAAGAGCCTGTGCTACTTACCCTCTTGCAGCCCCAAATTTCGTTGAGCAGGTTGTCAGAGGATTTCAGAAGATTTACATTAGCACTATCAGTTGTACAGATACCAAAGACATATCAGGACGCTCTCAAAGATAGTCAGTGGAGGTTAGCCATGGAGGAGGAGATGACCGCGCTACAGTCACGTGGTACGTGGAGTCTTGTTTCTGCTCCTATTGATACATCAGTCGTAGGATGCAAATGGGTGTTTACTGTGAAACACCGTGCGGATGGTAGTGTGGATTGCTATAAAGAAAGACTTGTAGCACGAGGATTTACCCAGACATATGGGGTAGACTATCACGATACTTTCTCCCCAGTTTCCATACATTCTACTCTACGCATTCTCCCTGTTGTTGCTGTGACACGAGATTGGCCTCTTTATCAGCTTGATGTGAAGAATGCATTTCTCTATGGTGACCTACAAGAGGAGATCTACATGCAGCAACCACCTGGGTTTGCTGCTGAGGGGGAGTGTCAGAAGGTTTGCATGTTACACAAGGCTATCTATTTCCTCAAGCAAAGTCCAAGAGCATGGTTCCAGAAGCTCTCGGACGTGATAGAGCAACAGGGGTTTGTTAGATCAACTGTTGATCATTCCTTATTTATACAGAAGACCCAGAGAGGTATTACAGTTATTCTTGTTTATGTTGATGACATTATT
Organism: Ottelia alismoides; assembly: GCA_037367405.1. Taxonomy (NCBI): domain Eukaryota; kingdom Viridiplantae; phylum Streptophyta; class Magnoliopsida; order Alismatales; family Hydrocharitaceae; genus Ottelia; species Ottelia alismoides. The sequence continues at coordinate 206,619 of JAZKJV010011079.1, forward strand.
ATTACAGGGGATGACGAGCAGGGTATTCAGGATACCAAGGACTTCCTAGGTCAACAGTTCGTGACCAAGGACCTTGGACATTTACGTTACTTCCTCGGAATAGAATTTGCCAGGAATCAACGGGGTCTTGTAATGACCGAGAAAGTGTGTTATAGATCTTCTTTCAGAGACTGGCATGGCAGATTGTAGACCTGCCACTACTCCGCTTGACCCAAGCATGAAGTTCTATGGTGATGATACCGAGGAGGTCGACAAGAGAAGATACAGAGAGCTAGTTAGCAAGCTATTATATATAACTATTACTCAGCCCAACATAGCATTTGCAGTGAGCAAAGTGAGTCAGTTTATGGAGCAGCCCAGACAAGCACATATAGATTCAGTCAATATGATTCTGAGATATTTGAAGACTTCACCTGGTACTGGACTTCTTTTCAGCAGAGGCGCATCTCTTTCAGTGACAACATACGCAGATGCAGACTATGCTGGGTGTCCAAAGGATAGAAAGTCTACGACTGGATTTGTTGTGTTCATAGGAAATTCTCTAGTTTCATGGAAGAGTAAGAAGCAGACTGTGGTTGCTAGATCAGGTGCTGAATCAGAATACAGGGCCATGGCACAGGCTAGTACAGAGATGGTGTTGGTCATATCTGTTCTTACTGGCCTGACCATAGAAGTACCTCTTCCCATGCAACTCCAATGCGATAATCAGGCTGCTATCTTCATTGCAAATAATCCAGCCTTTCATGAAAGGATGAAGCACATAGTGGTGGATTGCCACTACACCCGTGACATGATACATAAAGGTATTATCACTACTATGCATGTAAGCTCCGGAGATCAGGCAGCAGATATACTTACAAAGGCTCTAGCAAGAGGACCTTATCAGAAATGTTGTTCCAAGCTGAGTCTCATTGATATCTACGCTCCAGCTTGAGGGGGAGTGTTGAGATAATTTAGGATAGTTACTATTTTTAGTATAGTTCATTATGTATTTTTCTATTCTCTATTTCATCCTTTTGTAATTTGCCCAATGGTTCTTCCCCTATATAAGGGAACCCTTGGGCCTCTCATAATATACCAAGTATGTTCCCATAACAAGATGGGATCCCCATGATTTGGATTAATTATGGGGATCCATCATGCAATGCATGGGATGATCATATTGCCCTCACGTCACGTACCTTTCACCAGAACGACTGTCCTCTTTAAGAGGGGATCCTCCGCTGTTAAAGTATGTGCCATAACTGGAGAGGTCTGCTGCGGGTCGAAATGCAACAGATTATGCAGTAACCGTGTGTGCCGCGGTTTGTGTGATTTTGTACTTTTTGTGGGTCCCTATAATGTAAAATCGTGTGAACCGCTCGATCAAGATCGAGCGGCTCTTGCTATCACAGCAGGAATAGCATCACAACAGACGATCCACCTTAAACTGTAACACAAGAAGCCGCCATGCTGTAGCAGCAGAGGATCTGTTCCCACCTTGTCTCTGCTTCGGAATTTATAGGTGTAACAAGAAGAAGGTAAAGCATTTAAATTGATCAACTCCAATAATCAGGATCAGGACTATAGTTTATAGGTGTTACAAAGAAGAAGATGAATGCATGTCATGGAAATTAATAGTCCACCATCTCGATCGCAAAGCCAAGTTGCAATACCGCAAAATTGATTGCAACCAATAATTTTAATATTGAAACCAATATGTCTGGTGGTAGAAACAGTGGCTCTCACTTTAAAGGATTAGAGTTCGAATCTTACTAGTGAAAAAAATAGTATCGGCATTCTTCAAATGTTAAAGATATGAGCCAAATTATCTTTCATTCCTGTAATTAGCGATTGATATCATGATCTTCATTATTAAAGGTTTGTATAACGACGATTTTACCATTAGCTTACTCATTAATTTTTTTATTAATACGGGCTAAACTTAATAAGATTATAAAAAAACTACAAATAAAGTTTGTTATATTATCCATTGGCCGGATATAAATATTGTAATGGCGGAAGCGGAAGGGCCGTTCGAAATGGGCCGAGAAGAGTATATGATATTGGACTTGGGCCTGGGCTTCTGATGCTTTTATGTACAAAATAACACACACACCACGCAAAACATAGTATTTCGATTCATTTCCTGCAACTTTCCAATCGTTCACTCACATATTTTAATAAGTTTACTTTTTGATAAAACTTGGATCATATAACAAGTTGGCGTCAATAAGAAAACAAAAAAGGAAGGCTAAGATCTTCATAAGCCGAAATAAAAAAGCTATAGTGAGCAAGCAAAGGAACAAAACTTTGCTGCAAATATCAAACATAAAAAGAGGGTGAAAAAATAGACATACAAGTGTTTACAAGGTTCATCTGTAATCGAGATAAAAATCCACTCTATGGAGAGAAAGAATAACATAGTTAAGAAGTTAATTATGACAGTCATAACCATGGAAGGAAATATCGTGATATATCAGCGCGCCGATATATCGATATCGACATAGGACCGATATGGGCACCGATATGGCGATATATCCCGATTTTCAGGTATTTTCTTCACAAAGATTCGTCGATATGGGTGATATTTCGACGATGTATCGTCTAAATATTGTATCGATACGATATCGATATCGATACAGCCTTCCATGGTCATAACTCCATGATATAGGGTACCATTGCAAAGGTAAATGAAAGTCTTGTGTAAGTGTATGCCCTGCTATATTAAGAGGGAATTTATAATTCAAAACATTTCACCAAATCTTCACCTTAAATTTTTCCGACGAATGGTAATAAAACATTAGTTTGCTATTGTTGATGTGCTTTGAATCCTAATCATCAATTCTTCTGAATTCAATTGAAGAACCATCTTATGCACCCACTGTCCACACCCCATGGTGACATCATATCCACCAACACGAGGGGCTCACTATACTTGGAGTGCTATATAAACCCCCATGGGTTAGGTTCTCTATAAACATTGTATTTTCTTCTCCATTATAATGGTGAAACTAATCGCAAATGTCCAGGGATGTATCCCAATTATCGGTAAAAATCTATATGTTTGCATGCTTACTTGATTGATCATGTTTATATGTGTTTGCTTTCACTACTATCAACAACAACCGATATTCAAAATTGAGTTTAGTCCAGACAAGTTATCAACTTGAACTAGCTTGGTGATCATATTAATGTGACTATAAAAATTTCCACACATTAGACTTCTTCACTATTTTGAGAACTAGCTTGGTGATCATATTAATGTGACTAAAAATTTCCACACATTAGACTTCTTCACTATTTTGATAAAGTGATATAAAATATCAGCATGCTTTACTCCTCATAACCTACAAGGTTAAGAATGTACCGCTTAAGTTGTCAAAATGCGATAAGCTTGATCATGTCATAGGCCCTATACCTCTTACTAGATCCATCAATCAGATGTGTCTTATAGCAACTTTTATCATGTTGACCATGTCATAGTCCTATTTCTCTTACTAGATCCATCGATCTGATATGTACTTGATCCTTACATTAGACATGGTAGCAACCTCTATGGTCACTTTCTACAGCCAAAGTGAAAACATGATTTTTCATTGATTTTTAGTTATTAACATCAATAATAAAATTCTAATGAGTAATCAACAAGCGAACGCATTAATTTCATCACCTCGGTTGAAGACCGAATACTAAATGTTCCTTTTAAGTATATGATCAACCGATAAAATTCTAGTTAATTATTTGATGTTGATGTGGTCGAGTTTACACAATCGAATCGAAACCGCACAAAGACCTCGGTGAAGAGGTGTGTTCTATATTGGTTTAACATGGACAAGCTTCAAGGTCGACAAGGAGATGAGCTTAGCTGAGTATGGATGATTCTGGGGCCAATTAGTTCAAAGTTTTCTACTTGATTTGTAAATAGGTGGTGTGTGATTTGTTTAAACAACTTTTACGATGCAATTTTATAAACATGTGACAAAATAAATGAAATGCATACAAAATGTATCACAGCTATGTTCCCAGATCAAGAGTGAATTATTGAGTCTAATTACAAAACAAGTTCAAATTACCATGCATCAAAGTTCACTTGACATTAATGTAACAATATATATCAACTAAGCACTTAAATGGTTCCTCTCATGTAACAGTCCTCCCATTCAATAAAATTGGGAATTAATAGATCTAAATAGCAAGTTTAAATCATTAAAATAAATTCCACGAGATTATGGATCATTAGGCTCAATTAATAACATTAATTGAGCAATATTTCCATTTTATGCAAGTTAAATAATCCTAAATATGCAAGGAACTTCTCTGATCTAAATTAATTTTCAATAAGTCTAAGCAGAGTGAAAACAATGCCATAGAGCATGAATTAAGCTTTAAAACAAGAGTAATTTCATTTAATTTAGAGTTCATGTGCTCAAGTCATTCAAATTGTCCAATGACATAAATGCAATAAAAATGTATTTCAAAAATAATAAAAACTAATTTTAAACAAAAGGCAATGGTTTATAAATAATAAAAAACTTCGGAGGGGTTCTTTATAAATAAGCAACATGCAAGCCCCTTTCTGCAATTTGGAGAAAGTGGAGGGGGTTGCAGCAAATACACAAGCGCGCGCCCAAGCATATAAGGCAGACGATGTTTGAAGCGAGGGTGGGACCGTCGCTCCATGTGGTGATGCGAGGGTGGCTCGGGGAGACGTGGAGTTAGGGTAGGTGGCAGACTAGACTGTTGGATTTAAACGATCTAACGGCCTAGATTTGGTAGGAGTGGATGACTAAGATGGATTCTTGCAAGCGATTGGGTGGCTCAAACTAGGTTGTCCAATGACCATTAGATCAGACCATGATATATGAATCTCCTCCTCCGTGCACGGTGATGCCAAGGCGGAGCTTCAATGACCTCTCTCAAGCTCCTTCATGGTCCTGTGAGCTTGTTGAGTGACCACAGAGCTCGATGAGGTATTAGTGAAGGTGATGGTGATCTCCCAGGGTGTTGCAATGCTTACAAGAGACCCGAGGTTATGCGCCAAATCCAATTAATGAAAGGGTTTGGGATCCTATAAGTGTCAGTAAAGTAGGCAAAGCGAAATGGGGTGAACAGAGGTCCTAAGGAGGGTAGCCGAGGTGGAGAGATGTTAGGTCATCTTCCCGTGCAAGAAGGAGGTTGGCTAGAGGAAGAGGGGGCTGTAGAGAAGGGATAGAATCTTTGGTGGGTGCACAAAGGATCTTGAATTGCAACAAAGATGTGTGGAAGGTGAAACGACCAGGGGATGATCGGAGAGTGTGAATAAAATCAAAGAAATCGGAAGGGAAAAGATCGGAACTACTTGGTAGAAGACGGAGTGAATGTCTAGGCTTAGGAGCTCGCTAAAGGACCTTGTTCAATGCAGTGGCAATGCAAGCTCGAGCAACAGCTAATGAAGCATTGCGATGGTGGAGAGCACCATCAGATCTCGCTGGAGAAGAAGGATGTCTTTGCTTGACCCTAGGGGCTACAGTTGTCACCCGGAGGTAGAGGGAGACTAGGCCTAGTTTCATTAAATGGCGGATGGATTGAAATGAAGGCGGAGTAGGTTCTTTTGTTGGATGTGGGGAAGCGGCTTCAGTCGAGTGGTGTGAGCTGAGGAATGATCATGGGAGTGGACTAGATAGTTGGAGAGGGAAGGACGAGGCATGGACCGATGTGGAGAAGGGGTTGGGAGGACACGTGGAGAGGTCTAGAGAAAGGGGCAAAGGAGGATCGGTGAATGTGCAGGATGTGGGCGAGAAGGTGATCGGAAGTAGATGATAGCCTAATGGATCTAGGATCCGATGGAGAGGAGCAGCTTTGATTGAGCCACGTGATGGGCTAAGGTGTGAAGTGGTACATGTTCAGGTTTCACTGGATCAAGAGGTCCAACAGCTTAGAGGAGCGGTGCAGGTGATGGATCAGAAGATGTTGGATCCAGAGATCGACTAACCCAGGCAAGAGGCGGGATGAGATAAAGGGCTCGGGTCGCGTGGTGTACCCTGGAACGACCACATGGTCCAATAAGAAAACTAGAAAATGTAAAAATAAAGATAAAACATAAGGAAAGAGGATGGATTCAAAATGGAAAAGTTTCTTTAGAAAGTTGCTCATCTCACTTAGATATACAATTTCCATGAATGACTCAAAGCAAAAACAAATCTCTTTTATACAAAAATACAATTTATGTTAGTATTTTAAATAAATAAAAACATCATTTTTTGATACTTTTAGATGAAATTGAGTGCTTGCTTGGGAACATCCAATACAATAATTAGCCCTAATTGTGTACACACTAAATGTTTATTTATTTGTATTCGGGGTTTTGTTGGATTTATTGCTTCTGGAATATAGCTAAGATCAAATAACAAGGTAGATGAATCATAGATTCATCAATATTGAGATGTGCATTTAGTTGCTCTTTTTCTAGCCTAAAAACTTGATATTACAAACTTGATAATAAATCAAACCATGACTATCTAATCACACCTCTTTTTCAACTTATTCCTTGAGTAAGTTTTTTATATCGACGTGAGAAAGAATTCCACACGTTGTACACATAATTAACCATGCAGATGCATCTCTCACTTGTAATGGTGTGATTTATGAGTTGTGAATCCCGTCGTCTTTGTACTTATGCTTTGTTTAAGATCAATGGTCACCTTTTTTGAGGTTCAAGAGTATCAAAAGTTGTTTGTATTCATTCTAGTTATATAGGGATTATACTACAACATGCAACTAGAAAAATGGTAACACAACATTAAGTAGAACTTGTTGATTAAGAAAAGACAATTGGAATCTACGTTGGTCCTTTTTGTGAGTTCATTGAAATGCTCTTTTGGAATATCCAATTATTAGTGTTGAGGATTAGTCAATTAATTGGGTTGGAATATATATGAATCGAAATCAATGTAAGTTCACTTCACTGAAATAAGTGATAGTTAATAGATTTAGGGAAGATGATGGTTAAGATTCAACGTTCCAAAATTTGGCCATCGTCTAAGAGAAGCAATAGGCTTAAAACTTTAGCAAGTCTACTAAAAATATGTGAATTGTCTAGGATAAGAGTTTAATCGATCAAGAGCCTAAAATCTTAAGCTTTGTTTGTGGTTTAGATGACGAATAAAACACATGTATCGACTAAAAATTAGATTAGTCAGTTGAGGAATAAGATGAGTCGCATGTAATGGTAGGTTTCCGAGTGTTTATAGAATGATACTTTGAAGATCTTCAGTTGTATAATTTATAAAAGAAAAAATGGGGTTGTCCTGCCCCTTTTTTCTGTAATTTTTTTTCATTTTTTTTGAAACTTTTCAGCATGTATATTCATCTATATATCCCTCCAATATGTCATTCGAATTTCGTAAGAAACAAATACTTCTATGCCCTTCATCTAGAACAAACAATTTTAACGGTCTGAAGATTGTTGTAATCCACATGTTCTAGATGGAGGGCATATGAGTCTCTGTTTCTGAAATTCGAATGACATATTGCAGGGTATATGGATGAATATACATTGTGAAGTTTTTCAAAAAAAAATTAAAAAAATACGGAAAAAATGAGGCAGGACAACCATGTTCGCTGCCTGCAAGGGGCGGCCCCATCAAACCCACTTATAAACCATCACGTGTTATTTTTCTTTTTACCTCATTTTTCCTATTGAGGTAGGTGTTCAAGCTTTCTCCTAACTATGTGCTTTTCGAGATCTTCTCAGTCTTCGCCAATATTGGACAACTACTTACACATTGTTGTTTTGTGCAATCAAGTGCAAGCTTTGTCTTTAGTTTCTTGAATTGACTACATCAAGCAATACATTTTTATCTTGAAAGAGTTAGTCCTCTGCAATAAATAGATACATATATAATTCTTGTTTGTCGTTAAGGAAAATCAATTTCATTATCATATGGATGATAAAGTCAATTTCAATCATTAATCATATCTTAAGGAGGCAATAATAAGTATTAAACAACACATACCAATTCAAATATGCCTTGGTATTATGCAAAGAAGAATTCAATATCAAAACATCTCATAGATCTTATTTTGTACGTCACATAATGCTAATACATCCAATAAAAGCATCAAGTATGCATACAAACTAGAGTACACGGTTTATGGTAAAACTTTTACCTTTTCTCCTAAAATTCTCGAGGGTTTTGAAAGGTTGAATATTTTTCATAATTTTATGTGATTTTTTGTATTTTTATTTGGTCCTAATTTACCAACATAATCAAAACATATAATTCAATTAAAACATAGAATTCTAGAATTCTATAGGCATACTAATTAAATAGTGCAGAAACTAAATTACAGTAATGGTTGGGCGTGCGTGACATATATTAACTAATTGATATTAGAAAATGTAAAGATATATTAATGAGTTGGTGATCGTCACAATTATAGAATATGGTTCAAAATCCAATGGCCAATTTTCCATAATAATTTTCGGAACGTAAAAATATTAAATCAAGCACGATTTTCTTATAACTTAAAAACCCAAAAAGATACTTCACCGGAGCTTGAAGCTCCGGCACCTATCTTCGATCATCTACACCTACTCTTCCTCTCCTTCTAGCCCATCAACTTCCTAACCCCTTCTCCAGCTCCCACATCACCTTCACCATCCTGATCTCGCAAAGATCAGGTCCTCGGGTCTCCCTCCGCCACTCATCACCAGAGATTAGGGATGAGCATTGGGCTGGGCCAGCCCGGCCCTTCCCAAAGCCTGCGGCCCAAGCCCAAACAAACATTGGACCGGGCCTGGGCTCAATTTTTAGGTCCAAAATTTTTTTGGGCCGGGCTCGGGCTTGGTTAGGCCCAGCCCGGTCCGTCCCAAGGGCCCGACCCGAAGAGGGCCTGAACCATTCTCGTATCATACATGCCTGGAAACTCTCACTTGTTGCATGCACACTATGTTTATGTATCCATTCTTCATATAATGTTAATAAATCAAGAAAGTCAGGTGTGGGACATATGACATTATCATTGTATTTCATTTCGGAATTAATTTTTCTTAATTAGTTTATGGTCTAGATTCCGGTGGTTATTCTTAAATTTCTTAATGTTTATTTTTTCCATCAGAATATTTTTTATTATTGAACCTTTACCCAATATGGGCATTATGCCCATTTTTTTAACATGTAGTGTCATGTGCACATGATGTTGTTAATTGTGTAAGTTTGATTCGCTCTTTCAATTTATGTAGTGAGAGATATTTATGATATCTAACATTGAGTGCACTTGTATAAAATGAGAAATCATCTCCGGTAGAATTTAGTTTTAGCTGTTTCACAAGTATTATGACATATGTTTTAAATAATTTTAGCTCATCTAAATTGAATTGAGATTGACTTTAAATAAAAACTCAAAGCTAATAATTTATAATGGGTGGAGATGGGCCGACCCGACCCAAGCCCAGCCCATAAGAATTGGGTCAGGCCTAGACTTTGGCCGAACCAGAAAAATTTTGCAGGTCTAAGCTCGGCCCAAGGCCTGAAGTTTTTAAATGGGTTAGAGCTTGGGCCTGGACCCTTCAGGGCTCGACCCAACCCGACCCATGCTGAGCCCTACCAGAGACCCTCCGACCATCTCATCCACGCTCTCCCTATGCATATTCTATTGTGCGGGTCCCAGCTTCAAAGGACCCCATCTAAGGGGTCCCAAGTCAGAACGAAGGAGCTCCAGCTCCGTCTGCCATCTTCGACTTCCAGGACCCGTTCCTTTGGTCTCGGACTTAACCGATCATCAGCAGGTCCGGCGACATCCCAAGAACGGTTCCCACCCATTAACTAATCAGGAGGTGGCCGGAGCTGCTCAGGAGGTCACCGAGAAGATTGTCCCAATCAAACTAAACCACATCTGAGTCATTGTAAATTTTAGATGTAGCTGATCATAAACTAGTATACCTAACATCGTTAACTCTCGAATTTTGAATTGGACATCTAAAGGTCTAAATCCGACTTTGATATGCATGTAAAGAACCGATCCAAGTCGTTGTAGACTTGATCTATGTAGGATTCCTTTGATATTCGATCTACCTCAAACCACTCTCGACCTATCATTCAACGATAAGATAATACGGACGTAAGATAACTCTAATCACAAAAAAATGAAAAATATGATCTAACAATCAAAACAATAGTCAAATACATAGGTAGTTACATCCATTGAGTTGACATTCACATTGCATCAAGTTAAAGCCATGAAAGGTCTTGACAATCAAAAGAAATGAGATTTAGTCGAGATTCGATTTTTCTTAAACATGTAACAAATTGAAGCTCAACAAGAGAGATGTAGAGAATTCACCTTTACATTGATCTATCTAATTATCTAACTGCATTTGGAGCAACCTTACATTATCTTAAAGCCTTCATTTTGAGATGAGAGGTGGATCTTTATGGGGTAGGAGATAGAGAGAGTAATTAACTTTGAAATATGAAACTTTTATAAGAGTAAAATACACATAAATTCGTAAACTATACACCCGATTTCAACCTCGTATCTGAACTTTAATAGGTAATGATGTGATACCTGATCTTTAAATTTGTCTGAATGTGGCCCTTGATTGTTGAATTTCTGTTGATTGTTGATTGTTGAATTTCTGTTGATTGTTGAGTCTTTCTAACCTTAAATCACAACATCTCAAAACTACATTAAAACATATAATAAAAATTGATACCACATTGTTACATTTTAAAGTTCAGTTATGACATAGAAATTGGGTGTAATCCAAATGATTGTTGTAGTATCGAAATAGCTTAAATTTTACAAATTTATTTTTAATAAATTAATATAATAGTGAAATTTTATTAAAGAATTGCATAAATGTGATTATTTGTTGAAATTTTCACATATAAAAATGATTTGAAAATAACGTGCAAGATATAAAATAAACAAGGTTCAAGGGAAAAGTTTTTACCTCTGAAATACCCCATGGCTTTGTTTGTACACCGGTGTACACCAACATATCCCTCGTTCCAAACCTCTCAATATGAATTGGGATTGTTTGTATTGACCCTATAATTTCTTTGGTATAATATTTTTTAACTTTGTATAAAAAAATAGTAACATAAAAAATATAGGGATATTTACACCCCATAACCCTGAGTAGTTCCATAATTACTCCAGATACCCTCAATAATCATGAATTACACTCAAGACCCTGAATATTGCTTAACTCTTATACCCATAACCCCGTGTTAACTTCCATGCAATTTATCGTTAACTATGATGTTATCCGTCAAGTATTTTACATTTTATACCCTTTATATTCCTATTATTTAATAATGATACCACCCTCCCCTTCCTCCTGCAACCCCCACTAGACGACCTCCTCCTCCTCTTCCTCCTGCAACCCGCCACCGGACGACCTCCTCCTCCCCTTCATCCTCCACCACCCACCTCCTCTGACCACCTCGTCCTCTTCTTCGTCCTCCGGCAACCAAGTCCTCCTCCCCTTCCTGTCATGCCGACATCCTCCAGAACCACTTGCAAGCCCCTGACAAAGCTCCCTCCCGACGAAGCGCCCCTTGCTCTACTGCGCAATCGCCTGACGAAGCCCCCCCCCCCCCCCCCCCTCCTCCCGTCCACCGCCTGCAATCGCCTCCCACCTACCACCGGCTGCAACTCCCGAAAGCTCCCCCCCTGTAACCCGACCGACCCTCCATCACCTGCAATCCTTGATCCCCCCCCCCCCTTGTGTATGCTATCCGTGAAACCCACCCCTCCCTGTGCCTGCAATCCCCGAAGTCCCCCCACCTGCAAACCCCCAACGAAGCATCCCCCTGATTGACGAAGCCTCCTCCCCTCCACCCCCAACTTCCCGACAAGGCTGCCATCCTCCAACAAAGTCTTTGTTTTTTTGTTTATTTTTAGCCATTGGATCGATGCTTGGTTAGATTAACTCGACAGTATGGTTGGGTTAATGGTTGAAACTAACGGAGGGTTATGGATGCGAGACAGAGTAATTACTCGGGTTTCTAATGCCATTCGTGATTATTGAGGGTATCCGGGGTAATTGCGAAAATACTCATGGTTATGGGTGTAAATATCCCAAAAATATATTATAATCATTAAAAAGGTTAATATAATACATAATCAATGTCGCATCACATCACAATTATCATTCCAATCCTCACAACCCTCTAAATAGCTACTATTCACAGGTAGGGTGGAGCATTGGGCCGGGTCGATCTGGACCTGACCCTGACCAAACCTACAAAGCCCGGGTCCGACCCGAACTCGATGTATACATGGGCCGGGCCGGGGTCTTAATTTCGTCAAATTTTCAAGCATGGGACGGGCACAGTCTGAACCCGAGGAGATCCGCTAAGACCCGACTCGCCCGACAATTTGCTACAGCTAAGTCATCTGATGTCGTGTTTTTCCGAAAATGAAAAGGGAAAATTACACCTTTTTCATCATGGAAAAACTTTATCATATATTTGAGTGAAGTGACGAAATGATACTATTTTGAACTTAGAAGAGGCTCATTCTGAATGTTCGTATGATAGATTGTTTAGATAGAAAATAATATCTTCATACAACTTGTTTTAAAATTTCTACAAATATGTGCACGATGAGACTTACATATTTGTTGTGCACCTTGTAGAAGTTATAGATATGATCCAATACCTGGATGCACTTAAAACCGTTATCACTAACAAATATCTTTGAAGAAAGCCCGAGCTCCCCAAACTGATAAACTGGGAATATTATTGTGAGAAAGTGACCTCTAAAAATGGCATCCATCTTCTCATTACAAAGAAAAAAATACGAGAAAGTGGTGAGAAAGCCTTAAATTGTCTTTCTTTTAGAAGTCAATGATGATTTTCCATAGATGTCACAGTTTCCCTTGGGTCTGCCTTAACATTGAAAACATATAGGTGGTGTTCGGTTGGGGGTTACCCCCACTTTGGGTGGGTAACCCCCTAAAACCCACACCTTTAACCCACTTGTGGGCCCCACTCCTTTCCCATAAAAAAATATATATTATACCATCATATCATCTAAAAATTATAAAATACTCAACTTCTACTCACTATTTCAAACTTCAATACAATCACATCACAACGACCACCCACTTTTTCAAATTTCAATACAATCATATCATAATAACTACCCACTTTTTCAAATTGCAATACAATCACATCACACAAACCCTCCCAACCCTTAACACACCAACCAAACACACTAACACAAAAACGGGTTATCCACCCTAGGATAACCCACCAACCAAACACACCCATAAGTTAAATGGCTGGCAGAATCTTGAGGTGTACAGGATTCCACGTATTTGCCGGCTGAAGAAATCAGAATCGAATATGATTATACATATAATGTATCTTGCACAAATCATAACTAGATACATAAAACACTAATAAGAGAAATAGAATGAAAGGAGGGAAAAAACGATAAAAGAAAAGGGTGTGCAGCCTTCGTATAAATCAAAATGAGGGTGGGTCGGACCCGGCCCGAACTCGGACCTGACCCGAGAGCCTTGGCCCGGACCCATGCCTTGGATTTGCGTAAAAAAGCGGACAGCGACCCGGCCCAAAACCCTAGCAAATTTGTTGAATTGAATAGGGAGTGAAGGTTGTCCCTGATCACCGACAATGGTGGTTACTGTTCCTGAAAACTGTGGTGATGTGATCTGGTTATGGGACTCCTCGAGTTGAGGTGAGAATCTTGTCGAACTCTGTGGTCATGGAATCCTAGCAGAGTCTGTTGAATTCCAGTACTGGCACCAGTATCAAGATCGCACCCGAAACTATCCCGGTCTTCTGCTATATCGCATCTCCAACAGGATGGGAATTGCTGCATCTTCTTCTGATGGATTCTTTTTTTTTTGAGTGGTAAATAAGCTTCTATTGATGATGAAAACATAATTACAAAAGAGAGTTTTACCCCTTACAAAAACCCGAAACAGGGAGGGGATTACATGGAGGAAAATACAAAAAGTTCAGATGCAGAGACTGCTTCCCATAAGCAAGTTTACATTACAAAATATGCAGTGAGCATGCTCAATTTAGAAGGATCTTTAAATCTTCTATAATATGCTTCGCAGTGACACTTGCAGTCGCACGGGAGGTATTAGTCCAACGGAGACTACGCTCTCTCCAGATCCACCATGAAGCCACAGCCAACATGGTCCTGCACATTAAACCAATGCTAGCATCTTGCGCATGAGTCATTTTTGCCCAGTTAAGGGCACCACTTGTTGTCGTCCCAGCAACAAAGGAGGGTAAATTTAGAGCAGCACACGATTGTTCCCAAACATCCCATGAATAGGGACATTGCCAGAACAGGTGGTCCCTAGATTCAAGCGAGAATCCACAAAGAAGGCAGCTACAATCCGAGCATAATCCTATTTTTTGTAACCTTTCTCTTGTGGGGATTTTATTTCTTACCGCTCTAAAAAAATAGCATGTATGCTTGGGAGCGGCCGGAGAGCACCAAACCTCTCTCCACCAGTCAGTCAAGGTACCTCTTGTCCTAACAAGATCAAAGCATGAGCGGAAAGAGAAGCCTGCCGGCGAGAAGGTCCACCTATAAGGGGGGCTAAGTTGGTTCAGGGCTGGGGCAATGATTGATCTACACCTCAAAAGAATCTTCCAAATGATGGATTCTTACTTGACAGTAGTGACTGCCAATTTAGAATTTTATATAGTGTGTGTGTTATCAGAATGTACATTCAATGATCCAAACTCCAAACAGATGATTTCAGAAAACTCGAAGGTAGATTTGAACATGGATCAAAGAAAGCCGGTGCAAGCATTACTCGCGGTACACGTGAAAGGATAATGATTGAACAGTTAAAAAATAGGAGCACCATTGAAGTGGATGAGGGAAATGGGATGTTGGTGGGAAGAACCGGATCTTCCACGGAAAACAAAAGGGCACCATTGGGAAGATCACTTGCAATGTGTCAAAGTCATATGAATCGGATGAATATCCGTTCCTATTACCATTACCATGAACATCTCTATACATTTTTTTTTACTGAAAATCTCAAAATTTTCCACACAAAATAATCTATCATATAAGAAAAGTTTACATCGAAATGAGAGGCAAGCGAGCAACAAGCTACGTCGTCAGTCCTTTTTGAATTTGCAAAATCAATCATCCTAAACACTACATTCATAAGCCTATGACCCATCACATTAATGTTTATCACTTTTTGATTCCTCTTTAAAAGCTCAACACCTTCTGGTGTTAAGAAACCAAAGATACCAAAACCAAAAGGGATGAAGGCATGTTGATTCTCCGTGCATGTTTTCTCATGCTTCACCGCTTTTGCTGAAGAAGCTTTAAGGGAAGCATGTCCTATTGTGAAGGTTCCACTCTTCAACCTCAACAGCGGTCAAACTCCTGTCAAATCTACACAAGCATGTTTCCCTCTGATCCATCCAAAAATCAAAATATCAGCAGGTCTAAGTATGGATCTTCTCTCTTGTGTATCAGTTAAAAAGTTCACTGGTGCCTCTTTCTTAGCAGCAATACATGCACATCTGAATATATCAAATAAAACGTCTCTACGAAGATCGTGTATGTACTTAAAACACGGGAGCTCCCTGCAATGAATTGCATGATCGCCAAAATTGTCTAAGCATAACTTACGAAAGACTGGACATATCTCATCAGGTGGAAATAACGGAATCATGATATGATATTTGACGATATTGCGGTACTCCACTGGTGACATGTGAAGTCCAATTCCGTCTATAGGAAAAGTAAGAGAAAATTTTGGGCATGATCAGCTTGAAGACACCAAAAAGCTGCCTTTTGTCTAACGGATATGTTAAATACCACCTTCATATCCTCAATTATTTTGCTAAAAAGAACACTCGCTAAAATATTTTGGATATTCGGGGAGACAACGTCCTTTTTAGAGAAACAACTAAGACCGAATGAGAGAATCAAATCATGAAGTCTTTGAAGAGCACAAATGTCTAAGTCCATATTGTAAATTTTACTGTTACGTAGGATATGGTCCTGAAGTCCCAAGATTGCATCCCGGAAGCCACAAAAGCATAGGAAGAAGCCTCCACTGCTGAAAGTAGCCCCAAACTGCAAAGTCAAATGGACAAAAAAGACACCCTCCATTGAAGATCTCCAAAAAAAGGTCATTCACAAACAACAATGTCTTCAATAGAACCTCGTAAGCCTCCGTCAAATAAAACTACAGCCTCTTTCATGTACATTGGTTGACAAGTCCTCAAGCCAAATAAAAATGTTGATATGCTCATACAAAAATGAAGTAAGAGAAGCTCACTCTGGGGATCCTTCAACTGAGGTAGAATGTAACACCCCAACTCCAAACATAGTGCCATACCTAAAACTCACAAAGTGTGGGTGTGATTTATAAGTGGTGGGGATTTTTACTAGACAACTTGGGCTTAAGCATTTTGGATGGTTGCTAACGGGTCCATCTAGACCGTACCCAACAAGTTGTCAGGGCCAATTTTCCTCGATAACGGACCATGGATCTAAGCCTGGGATGTTACAAAGGTATCAGAGCCATGTTTCCTCTGATAGTGGAAAGAGCTACCCAAGAGGTGGAGCCACCCCTACAAAGAGGTAGGAGGAAATGGCTACTCGGAGCGTGCAGCCGCCACTGCCACTGGGAATGAGTGATGGGCCATGTCGCAACGAGGACGTTGCGAATATAAGTGAGGGAGGTTGTAACACCACAACTCCAAACATAGTGCCATACCTAAAACTCACAAAGTGGGGGTGTGGTTTATAAGTGGTGGGGATTATTGCTTAACAACTTTGGTTTAAGCATTTTGGATGGTTGCCAATGGGTCCATCTAGACCCGTACCCAACAAGTTGTCAGGTCTAGTTTTCCTCGATAACGGATCGGGGATCTAAGCCTGGGACGTTACATAGAAGATGCATCAACTTCACCGTTTTAGCAGCCCTCTCGAAAGCCAGACCTTCAACAAAATTTTGATCCCTACTAACATTCCCTCCAAGCAACTTCACGTCTAATAAATGTCTTCCACTATCAGGTGGGAACAATCCCTTGCGAAGCTTCCCTCCATCATAAGTAGGTCAAAAGAGTTCTGTTTTATGAATATTTAAAACTAGACCTAAGTGTGGCCCACGTTATTGGATGATATTTAAAACCTTGACCACCTCAACTGTATCTCCAATAACTATACCATCATCAAGATACCAGGTATGAAGAAGTAGTTTGCAATTATCTCTGATATAATGAATAAGTGAGTGTAGAACGAGAGAAAAGAGGAGCGGGCCCAGCGGATCACCCTATTGCACTCCAGCAGAAGACCATATATGCCTATCTCCAAGGTGCAACATTGTTGCCTATCCATATAAGAACTACACTCAAAAAGAGATAGAAGGGCATCTTTCTCTCACCTAATGCAATAAGGTGGACCTATCAACCATATTGAAGGCATTAAAAGAATTCATTATAAGCAAGGAAAGAAAGTCATCACTATGACGAGCATTCAACACTTTGTTAGCACTGTTTAGAATAGCTCAGTTCCACCAGAAATACCCACTCCAAACTGAAAGCCATTAAGATATTTGATCATATCGTTACTAAGTCATGCCATAACAACTTTGGACACTAGCCGTCTCCAAATAGTATCAACTACAATAGGTTGAATGCTATTATCTGGTTTAAGTAATGGTGTAAGTATTGCAGACGATATAAATTCTGACAAGGAAATGGGGCATCTTCCTCCCAATCATAAATTAATCACACGGGTGATAGCATGTAGAAGGTTCATGACCACAACAGACCCCTCTCCACATATAGCATCAAGTAGGTGTTGACCCCCAATCCATCTCTATCACAAGAATTCCCTTTCATAAAGAAGTTATATACAACCAAAAATGGCGTCAACTTCCGCAACAAGAGAGGCTTCACTCAATTCTCGTCGAGTACCAACGAGTCGTAGTGAGGTTACGAACGTAGGCGAGAGACCAGAGAGAGGTCGTCTAGCCTCGTTAACCAGAGGCTGCGAGTGAAGTTGTAGAAAGGAGTGGACAGCAATCGAAGTCTGAAGCCTGGGAAGGGAAGAATGGTTATTAGAAGAGAATACAAAGTCAATCAGGATCCAAGCTTCAGCCTTGTTCTTTTCTTCTAACCCCTTCGTGCACTACGTGAGCTCGGGACCGAGAGTCCAGTGACAGAGGTGGATTGCACGCATTGGTGTTTCGCTTCCAACTCCCTAACGATATCTCCATTGAAAGGTAATGCACCTGAAGACGATAAAACCTTTACCGTTACTATAAAATGGTCATCAACGAAGACATTGCTTGATATTTAGACTAAATAAACAAGCCCTGAATTAAATTGAGTTCTTGTTCATTGGGTTGGACCAAATTGGCCGTATGGGATAATAAATTATAAAGCATGACTCGTTCTTGGACCCATCAAATTTAATAAGGTTTAAATCAAGTCACGTTGGACTGATTCTTATTCCTGATTGTAGTATATGTAAACGAATGGACTGATTCTTATTCCTGATTGTAGTATATGTAAACGAGGATAAGATGGATAGTGTTTTTTTAATCATCACTTGACAGACAACGAAGTAAAAGAGAACAAAAGAAACATAGAAAAATAGGTAGTATATTAATGGATTTCCAATTAGGGATAAACCTAAATGGATTCGGTTGAGATAATGTTTATTTTTATATTCATATTACACTACAACAATCCATACTTTAGTAGACCTTCTTGCTCTTAAAACTTCTTGCTTGATTCGATTTCTATCGAGGTTAGCACTAAAGTCCACAAAGTAATCATCTATTGACATGTAAATACTAACGCCGACCAATAAAAAATCATAGTCGACGTTTGGTACTTAAACGTCCAAACATATTTCCCAAAAAAAAATCGGAAGCCGCCAATGTTGTTTCCTTTTCCCGCTTAAAACCACCTAAAAATAGAAATTCTTTGTTATGTATCGCCCTCCAACCTGACTACTCCTATTTGTCCCTCTTCCTCCAACTGCAGTGTATACTCTTCTTCCTCCAAGAACTGCGGCATTTGTTCTTCCTCTAATCTTGAAATCCTTATTAATGGCTTTTTCTGGTATTTAGATGCGGGAGGTAAGATTCGAAGAGATATTGTTTTCTAGGGTTCAAAACATTGAAATTTATAGATTGTCAAGGATATTGCCGTTTCTTTGTAGATCTATATAAAGTATAAATGTTATGAATTTCTAGAGTTATATATGATTTTGTGGCATCTTTTCGTCAATGTCTTATTGTTGTTTCTTTGTTTGTTTTAAGTAAGATCAGTTGTTTATTCATATTTATATTGTTAATTCTTTTTATACAAATCTCTATCATTGAAATTCTAAGACATGAACAATTACCAATTATGTCAAGTATCCATGTCATTAAAAATTCTGGTAAGAACTGTTGTTTCAAATTTTATATTAATTGTTATTCTAAAGAGTATTAAATTTTAATCTATTTCCACATATGGTGACCTGATATATATTGACTGTCTTTGAATGGAAATCATGTTTTCTGTCCATCCCAATAGCAAATAATTAAGTACTCCTACATTAACTTTGGAGTGCGGTTTTAGGTCCTTCCTCAATATTCAACAAACAATGCAGTCTATCCTTTGGATATTGTTCATGATGTGAACTATTTGCCCTAAATGAAGTTCTTTGTGCATAATCTGAATTTAGCTTTATCTAATTTTTCATAAAGGTATATACTAATAACTAAACATCAAAACCCCTGTCAACAAAATTTAGTTTTTACGCAGTTATTTTTCAAATTACCATATAGATAACATGCTATATTTATGTATGTCGAGTTTATATTTTAACTTTATCATACATCCATACTCTATCATGTAATTCTCTCCGTACATAGTCATTAATCATTAAGCAATGTGAATGATGTACATAAAACCAAAGATACATATGAATGTTGCATATAAAATCATGGAAACATATGAATGTTGCATAAAAACTCAGGTTTTATTTTTATTATTATTATTATTATTACACATAATGAGCATTTGCATATAAACCTAGAGAAAGATATGGTGGTTGTATAACTTCTTAACTCTAGTTCATACTTCTTCTTAGTTTTCTTATTTCTCCTACAGGTGATAAGGTTTATAATTTGTATGGTTGGACTATTCATATTTGGAAAGAGTAAGAGGAAAATGGATGGTCAAAGTAGTCAATCTGATTCAATAATTTACAAGCAACAGAGAAGTCAACTTTATGCACAACCAACACCGTCACAAATATATAAGTGTCCTCTCATGCACAGGAACTGGAGCAGTCGTTTGCAACCAATTGCAAAATCACATGCCATACCGAGACAGACACAGAGCAGTACTCTGTTGGACTCGCAACCAATACCTCCACAAGTATCTGAGCGTCAACCTCCCACACACGGGAACCGAAGCAATTGTTTACAACCAATTGCACTTCTAAGTCCACAATCACATGTCATACCGATAAAGACTCTGGGTAATACTCTGTTGGACTCGCAACCAATAATCCCACAAGTATCGGAGCGTCAATCTCCCACACACGGGAACTGAAACAATCATTTTGCACGCTATTGCACTTCTAAGTCCACAACCATATGCCATATCAAGACAGACACATAGTAGTACTATGTTGGATTCGCAACCAATACCTCCACAAGTATCTGATTGTCAACCTCCCATACATGGGGTCCGAAATAGCCGTTTGCAAGTGAATGCACTTCTGAGTCCACTATCACATGCCATATCGAGACAGACACAGAGTGGTACTCCATTGGACTCGCAACCAATACCTCTGCAAGTATTTGAGTGTCATCCTCCAACAGGTAATTATTCCATTATAAAAAATTTAATAATGGAATTGAATATTTAACTAGGTGTGCTAAATTAGATACAGTGCATCGTAGGGAAAGTCAAGAGGCATAACATTGGCCAAGCATACAACATTAACAACGCATAGACCTATTATAATAATTGACATAGATGAAGGAAGATCGCTAGATGCCGAGCAAGCGAGTGCTTTACAATTGATTTGTGGCATAGCTGCAAGGGAGGACGTTCCGTTAGTATCAGATTTTCGATGTCTAACAAACGCAGATCTTCGGCGTGCACATGAAAGAATCAAGGCATGTAAATATTATTCTTTAAGATTTCACAATAGATTATTGACCGATACTTTCCTTTTTAATAGAACTTCATTAATATCGTTGATTTCGACTCTTATGTGAGGGTCAAGGAAGCGGTGAAACGTCGTTTAGCAAAACACCTTAAGGAACATCGACATAACTTAAAGAAGGAATGGGAGAAAGTTGAAAACGCAGCAAGGCCAATAAATGTGTCAATTGAGCGTTGGAGTGCCATGGTTGAAATATGGAAACAATAGAAACATCAAGTAAGCATGTAGCTAACAAGTTGCTATTTTTTTAATGTCATTCTATTAATTATGACTATTTTAGGAAAATTGTCAGATGAATAAGGATACGCATAAGTAAAGAACCTCTCAACTACTGGATCTAAGTCATATGTTGTCATGAAGAATGAGATTGTAAGAGGCAGTTTAATTTAATTTCATTTGCTTTATAATTTTTGTATAATTGTTTGACACTTGTTCTTATTATTCCAGTCTGACAAGGAACTTGAGGGTCAATCATGTGGAGAGATACTATTATTCTTAAGGACAAAGTTTAGTATTGATAAGGAGGGAAAGGCACCACTAGACCTACTTGTTGGAAGACATGGGTATTGGTCAACACCTGAAGTAAGGCAAACATATGTAAGCTGCATTGGTCTTTTATTAATAATTTCTTCTTATAATTGATAGTTACATTAATCTTATAAGTAATAATGTGTTATTTACATATTAGAATGAAGGACATGCGTGATGAGGCTGATGCAAAAGGAAGGTGCATCACTGATGCTGAAATAGTTAATGTTGTAGGCACAATGGCAGATGATCTGATGTTCTCATTGTTAGGGGTTATGGACATGTACCTAAAGGGAGTGGTCTTCGTAGATCTGCATCTATTTCAGAGAATTATATTAGCCAAAAAATGGGAGAGCTTCAACAAAAAATGGAGACGGACAATGATAAAAGGAGGGAAGAAATTCGTCAAGACCTTCTCGAAGAATTTCGCCAATAACTTCAAGAGAAAATGGAGGACAAGATCGATGCAAAAATGAAGGCTGCTGAGGAGAAGAGAAAAGAAGAGCTACATGATCAAATAATAGCTAGAGTGATGGCATACTTTATGTTATCTGATAGAACACCATCATTGCCTTCTCGACCAACATTTTATGGTATTTAATTAACAAATATGTTTATATTTACTTTATAACTTCTTTTCTAACAAATAGTTTCCTTGTTTCATTACCTTCTTTTCCTGAGCAGATAAATTTGCTTCTCGGGCAAGTTCAAGATTTGTACGTCAAGATGGATGTGTTGATCCTTGTGCAGAAACAAAAGATGATTCTTGAATGGAACCTGATCTTTTGTCAAGAACTTTATGTTTTTTGAGTATGTGTCGATGTACTTCTGCTTTGTAGAAGGTCTATTTCCAATACTATAATTTTTTGAATGTATTTCTGAACTTACGAGTTTTAGTAATATTTACATTTTGAAAAATATTATTTAGAATGACATAAAGTATGATGTTCGCTTATTGTTCAATGTACTAGTTTGTGATTGCGGATGCCTAGAGAGATGAAAATAATTATTGGTCGAATAGTTCATATGTTGATGTTAAAAACATAAGGTTGAACACAAGTGTTGAACTAATTATGTACTGCATTGATGTTAGGATAATTGCATAATGTCGATGTTATTAAATGTCAATTTATGCATGCTAAATAGCGTCCAAGTATTTCCAATGTCAACGTTGTAATCGCCGGACGAAGTGCGCATAAAAATTGCCGTCCAAGTGTTACTTCTGATGTTGTTATTAAATGTTGGGACATAGTTAGCTATGCAGATGCTTGTCTCAAACGTCGAGATAGAATTATGCCGACGAGACTAAGCCAACATATGCTATGGATGATTATAACGTTGGATATTCTTTAAGTCGACGTTTAGATCGTCATTAGTTGACGTTTGAAAACGTCGACCAAACCCTTAATTGTAGTAGTGAATTAGTCTCACCAAATATGAATCGTAAATATGAATATTATGGATTTTAAATACTGCGCCTTACCTATTTCGAATTTTACATACAAATTCAGATTAGACATTTCAAATAAGAATACAGATTGAATCAAAATCGAATTCCATCAAATATGAATCGAATCGTTATAATTCAAAACAAAGATAATATCAAAGTACAAAATTATAACAAAATTGGACTATATTTTCAAATTAGGGTTAGATATAATATTCATCACTATATCGTTAGCGACACTCCACATAACAATGCTTTTTCGTCGTTATTTTTCAAATTTTCAACTAATCGTCACTAAAAGTTCAAAATTTAATGACGATTAGTTGAAATTTTGAGAAATGGCCACGAAAAATCATTGTTATATGGTCCGTCGTTAATGATATAGTAAAGAATATTATATTCATCGCTAATTTCAAGTATAAAAAGTAATTTCACAACAGATAACAACATCGTTACATGCTTAACAAGGATCGATTTGGAAGGATTTTGAAAAAATATCACTATAGCATAATTTTGTTATAGTGTTAAACATAATTGCAATGATCAATGCTTTCATCTCTATCTGGGTTCAAATTAATTACTATCTTCTACACTCGATATCCATATCTAGTTCAAATTCGATTAGTTTTCAAGTATAAGTATTTTGTATTGTTGATTTGCTTTGAATCGCAATTGTTTATCTTGTTGGACCATATTAAAGAATCATCATATACATACCTAGTTGTCATACCATCCCCCAATAAGATGAGGTTCTTGCTGCCCGGTCAGCGGGCCTGTGGGGAGGTTTGGGGGAGAAGGTGTCCCCTCCCCCCTATGCAGGAGGGTGTAGGGATAGCGCTTTCTGCAAAAATTGTTATTAGTAGTCGTATTTATATTCAAGTAAATTGATCTATACGTATTAGGGATTCGTCCATATGAATATGGTAATAGGAAAAAAACTCCACTCAAATTAATTAGATTCTCTACATCTTATGTACTTTCTTCTTTCTTCACACGGTGAAAACCAATCATCATTGTCCAAGAACATAGCTCAGTTAGGAGTGTACATTGTAAATATGTCTCCATACTTGTTTGATCGTGTTTGTGCGTGCTTCCGCGCTTCGCAACTTTTGTCTATATTTAATCCCTAGTTCCAAGCTCAATTGTCATTCTCGACCAAAAATGATAAATCCTCGTATTTGTCTCGTCCACAGAATAATAAACCAAGAAATAGTGTTAATGGAAACTAAAGATGGGTTATTTGAGATCATGGAAGGATTAGCGGTACCAGCCTAATCTTTTTGACCCCACCCACTGCTTTTGACCCATCTTCGTCTCTCCATAAGCTTTCGATCTGAAATGGTTTTGAGTGACTGAGGCGATGGATCTGAAGTGGCCTTCACGATCCGTTCACCTCCCATCCCATGCCCGACTTGAAAAGCGTCAATCAAATCCAAATCCGAAATGTCAAGCTCATGCGCATTGACTATGAACATCGCAAAAAACCAGAAAATCAGAGGTGACAAGCAAACACGTGTACCTTTGATAGGAACATGACTCGTCGGTATCATTTTCTCTCGGATACAGGACCTTTGGATACAGAAACAGATACAGATACGGATACAAATGCGCAATCGATCACCATCATAGAGGCACATGGAGAAAAAAACAAGTGAGTATAACGGTTGTCAGTCACCTCTCGCGACCACCGGAGAAAAAGCATCACTAAAAGAAGAACGAGTACAACTCTCTCTGTTCCCTCGCTCTCTTCCTCTCGTTTCTCCCCCACTTCTTTTCCACCGGAGAAAAAAGAACGGGGTTACATTGTTCTTGTTGGTGGTATTGAGGCAATGCCTCCATCCCTTCTTTATATAGCCCAAAAACCGCATGGCCTTATTACCAAAAAGGATTATAAATAGAATACAAATCAATTACTTATTAAGATTAGGAGTCCAATCAATAATCCTAATTTGACTCATAATAGTAATTGAGTTGTATTCTATTTATAGTTCTATTGAGAATACGACTATAGGGTTATATTTGGACTATATAAAAAAATGGGTGGAGGCATTGCCTCAACACCACCAGAAAGAATAATGTAACCCCTACAGAGAGGGGGAGAGAGAGAAGAGAAAAGAGATGAGAGAGCGAGGGAACAGAGAGAGTTGTACTCGTTCTATATAGTGATCTTTCTTTTCCGGTGATCGCGAGAGGCGATCAACCACCATTATATCTACTTATTCTTTATTCGCGTGCTTCCGTGATGGTGATCGATTGTGCATCCGTTTCTGTATCCGAGGAGTTCGTATCTCCAACATCCGGTATCCAAGAGGAGACGATATCGGTAGATCGTGTTCTCATCAACTGGTATCAGAGCAGAGTTGATATCGCTTCCGCTTCTTGGCACCAGTGAAAGCTATAGTCTTCTTGGTTGTGCAACAGTTCATTGTGGATCTTAGCGGCCTCTGAATGCATGCCAGAAGAATAACTCTTCAGAACACCCACTTCCTTGCGCATTCGCTGGCAAGAAAAGTTCACATTTTGTCTTACGCCATTTAGAATTCTGCTTATAACCATTTTGCTGATTTACTTGTTCTCTTTAATACTTGTAAGTTTTGAAGAAATTCCATCTGTTCCCTGCGACAACATGCAGGCATTATCTGTTTGCACCAACATATTATTGACCACTAGCATCCATCCATAGAATTAAGCACTATGTTCCCATGCCGTAAAAAGCATTGATTGTTTGGGTCTCCGATGTAGGTACAGAAAGAGAGCGTATGATCCATCCTCTGTTAAATTTGGACCCAACATCTGTATGGGGCGATTAGAGCGAGTTAAGAAAAATATCTGCAACTTTCCGTAAAAGCGGCGGAGGCATAAAAATATCATAAAAATATCTATCTCCTGTGGACACGTATCACGTACCTGACCTTTTCGCTTTAGCATACATATATCCGACGGTAGGGGACGTACCACGATCGGAATGGGCATCGGTTCTTGCTCCGCACGCAATATGGGCATGGGCGTATCGACCCAATCTGATTGCATGCAGATCCTCGCACAGCCACAGATTACGTGAAAGCCAAAAACTGGTTGATCACGTCAAGAGACTAATATTATGTATGTAGGTGCATGCATCCCTTTTCCTTGCATTATTATTATTATATTATATTAATAATATTATTATTATAGATATGCATGCACATCTCTCGTTTCTAGAAAGCTTTGGAAAACATTGTACTGCTTTTAATGCATTCGTCATGTACAGTATGTAAGTGGGTTATAATATATATACGTAGAAACTAATTTTCGGATCTTTGGATTTTTATTCTTGACCGTTTTACAATGAAACTTTGATTTTGATTGATTGGTTGTTGAATTGAATTTTTGAACTTGAAAATTTGTTCGTAAGAATCTTTAAGGGCGTGTTCACTGCAAGGAAAATTATAGAAATATGCCTACAGATGTGGGCTTGGTGGTCACGGAATTGGGCTCTGTCCATAACACATCCTGACTAGTAGCCGTAGATATAAATCTCATCACGAGAGTTCTCTAACCACGAATATGTCGTGACCATTACAAGTGACCACAGAACTTGTCGTGACCACAACTCTTGTATGAAGACTTTGACCACATGTTGTACTCACGAGAAACTAGTGGTCACGGAATTATCGTGGCCACAAGTTTCCGTAGCCATATTCCGTGACCACAACTTATTTTTCTTGTAGTGATTTGGTTGCCGGATTACCCCGTGGTAAGCTGAGAGAGGGTAACCTATTTTTGTGTTTTGGTGTTTGGATAGAGGGCTTTGGGTTGAGAGGTTTGTTGTGATGTGATTGTATTGAAGTTTGAAAAAATGAGTAGTTATTGTGATGTAATTGTATTGAAGTTTGAAAAAGTAGGTAAAATTTGAGTAGTTTATATTTTTTAGATGATATGTCAGTATAATATGTCATTTTTTGGAATAGATAAAATGAAAACGATTTATTTGATGTATTAAAAAGAGAGGAAGAGCGGACCCCACATGAAAGAAAAATGGAGGTTTGTGGGGGTAAGGCCCTAGAGGGAGGGTTAAACCCCAAGCCGAACATGTTCTAAATGATGTGGTGGAGCCAGGGGCGAAATCAGGAATTTCATCAAGGAGGGGTCGAGTATACAACTATTATAAATGCTCGAAAATTGAAAAATTTATGTATTTTCCAACAATATTTTTAAATAGAATTAATATTTTAAAAATGAACCTCTTTTAATCTTGATAAATGTAGAATTTAAATCTATTATTAATGTTACAATTTCAAATAGATTGGTATTTTCAATGGCTATTTTTAAAATTAGATAAATATAATAATTTAAGCCTCTCTAAATCCATCCTAAAAAGATGAAATTATCAAGTGAAATTTTGAAACAAAAAATTTCACAGTTAAAAGGAAATAGTAAAATTTATCTTATTTACAAGGAGTAATAAAAACAATGAGAGATAAATAAACCCGAATACAATTTTGTATCAAATTATTTTGATACTTTGGAAGTGATTGGATAAATCATATAAAAGAAAGTAAAATTGATGGAGATAAGATTCGAATCATGGTCTCCAAAATCATATCCATGTTACTCTACCACTTAACCATTTAATGATTTTATAATCTCTTTGTAACAACATTAATTATAATATAACTGAGGAGGGGCGTATTATAAACTTAATACATTGTATAAGTGACGTATAATAATCATGAGGGGGTTGTGCCCCTCCCATAATATATACTAGTTCCGCCCCTAGGTGGAGCAACTTTTTTTTGATTTCTTGTATGAATACAACCTGACTTCTTTATTTATTAGACATAATCACTTTAGAGCTCACTCGCCTCATCGGAGAGATCAAGGATGCTCACATTGATCGTAAAATGACTTTTAGTGTATATAAAGAGTACATAAATGCGTGAAATCCAATATAAAAGGACCGGTCGATTCGCATATTATATATCCTTCCCCCCACTACAAGAAAAACAAGTTGTGACTACAGATGCCCATGGATGTTAGGTTTATGGCCACAGAATTAGGTTCTGGCCACAACACGTCATGGCATGGTCTCATCGCGAGAATTCTCTAATCACAAATATGACTTGGCCACTACAAGTAATCACAGAGGTTGCAGTGGCTACAGTTCTAGCATGAATGTCCTCATTACATGTTTGAAGATTTTGGTCACAGAATTGTAGCTACGAGAAACTAGTGGCCACACAATTATCGTGACCACAAGTTTCCGTAGCCATATTATGTAACCACAACTCGTTTTTCTTGTAATGCCCCTAGGAGTATAGCTTACTAGAAAGGTAGGATGGGCAAAGATATATATGACCTCGCTTACAACTCAATTATACAAAAAATTTTATGGATTTTCGGATTAATAGTCATAAAAGTGGACATCAATCAAATGCGTCGTGGGATCGAGAAGGAGAATCTAATCCATTGATTATATATCCCCCTAATTGGTTTCATGTTAATTGCATGAAATCACACTAATGATTCCATAAGATCATGTCAACAGACAATGCATTTGAATATCATTGAAATATCCAATTACGACTACAATAAATTACTCTAATAGATGTGTGGGGACGAACCTGTTAATTATAGAGTTTTTCTTTTGCAACAAACTATTGTTGCAGAGTAACACATATTTTAGCTACAAAATCCATAAGCTTTATATATATATATATATATATATATATATATCAAATTTTCCACTAGCTAAAGTAGTTGCAAGGAACATATTAGTTCTTTAATTCCTTGACTATCCTGCATTTGACAACAAATTTTGTACGACGATTAAATTACTGTAACGTTGTTACCACAATTATAGAATATGATGTCGTAGATCATCACTACGATGTTTTTTGAAACATTTCTATAATATCTTGTTTTATTCCATTATCTTTTTTTATTTTATCAATAAAGTAGAATAAATTACATAAAAGTATTTGAAATTACTTTAATTCTAATGCCGTGCAAGAATTTTAAATAGTAACATTAAAATGGCACGTGATATTTAATGCTCGTCTCAAATTGCTTTTGAATTGGTGTGATATGAGGTTAAAAAGATAAATCTAATAACTAAGTTTCAATGTTACACACAAACTGCTGCTTCTTCCATAGCTCTGAGATTTTTCATGAAGTGATTCGAAACAATAACAACTGTTGCTTCTTCGAAACTCTAGTTTACCCAGCATCATTCACTACAAGAAAAAAGAGTTGTAGTCACAGAATGTGGCTACGGAAACTTGTGACCTCGATATCTTCGTGGCTACTAGTTTCTTGTAGCTACAAACCGTGGCCAAAGTCTTCATACAAGACTTGTGGCCATGATAAATTCTGTGGTCACTTGTAGTGGCCACGGTATATTCGTGGTTAGAGAACTCTCTCGACGAGACTTGTAGCAATGGTTACTGACCACGACGTATTGTTGCTAGAGCCCAATTCTGTGACGATAAACCCCGCATCCACGAGCATAGTTCTGTAACCGCAACTTGTTTTCCTTGTAGTGATTTTGTTTTCGCGTTATCGGTATTTCCTGAACTGGTGCAATATTCATTTAGTAATAGGACTAATATGAATATTCTCAATCAGAAACATTTAATCGAATCTAGAATACTAAGACAGATAAAGGTTTAAGCATTACAAAGGAAGATCTACTGAAACGTCGCTATCAAGAGCTGCTTGGAAGAAGAAGAAAGATTTTGCAACCCATGCACTACAGGAATCCATTGCATGTAGTTCTTCCCATCATCCCCACGTCGCTGTTTACCTTTTCAACATCGGAATAGGTCTATCCTGATCCTCATATCATCCCACACAGTAAAAACAAGTGCAAGATTATCCAGTGGAATGTAATTAATTAAGACTGTACGCATCCACCCAAAAACCCGTCGAGATCAACTGTGGTCATATAATAAAACTACACTACGGATCAGTCTATACGTACCCATCAGGGGCTCCACCACACAACGTTTTCTAACTTCCAGCGTCTGATCTCCTCCCGAATTCGACCCCTTTCCCATTGCAGCCGATGGCATTGTCGCATTGCCAACTCGGGCACCCGTGCTAATGACAGCCACTAATCACCCGTGATTAATCTAATCGCATCTTAAGCCCCCACAGTGCTCCCAACGCCGTTTCTGGATGCGTGCTGCAAGCCTGCAACACAGCCAACTAATGGCGTCGCTAGTTTTTATGGATTGGGCTCCACCGGACCGCGCACCTCGACCAACCAATCCCCCTATTGGATGCGACCAAATCACATCGGTCCGTCGATATGGCGACATGTGGGTCTCCACTCATCGGATTTGATGGAGTTTATCTGAGAGGGAGCGGGGATTATTATGGGTCCCTGTTCCGCTATTTATGCGGTGGGCGCCACAGATGCTGTAATATCATGCAATTCTTATCGATTTAGTTGTATGGATCTTGAAGTTTTTGCTAATCCGTTAAATATAATATCCATCCGTATGGTTAGATTTACAGTAAAAGCATATTTCAAACTTCGATTTGTTATGTAAACCATCTGCGCATCGAGGGAGGCGGGAGACAACGGACCCAAATCTCCGTCAGGAAGCCCCCGCTGGGTTCCAATCCAAGACGGCGACCCTTCGTGCGATCATACGTACGTCTCAACAGCACCATCTGTTACTCTCTCAATAATAGGGCGATCGTGGTTCTCACGGAGTCCTACTTTTTTAGGTCTGGATCGAGGAATTTCGTGGGAACCGCTCGATTGTGATCGAACGACCTCAAAGCAGTACAGTAGAGTCTGCTGCAACCCTCGATCGCGGTTCTCACGAAATCTCACTTTTTATAGGCCCGGATCGAGAGATTTCGTTGGGACCGTTCGATCGTGATCGAACGACCTTAAACGATGCAGCAGAGTCTGCTGCAACCCTCGGTACAACAGACAATCCGCGCCCACACATGCAACCAAAGGACTGCTTGGAGGCAGATTTCACTCCAGATTAATTGTATCTTAATTTTAGATTAGCTGTTGATTAGCAAGAAAAGGATGAAAAGGATGGGACGAAGATGGTTCAATTTTTGATCGGGGTCCACGTGCAGACCAACCGGAATATCATGATCATGCTCAAGTGCACGTGTCGTCACCATACGCCCTCCGCTTCCTCCGGTATAGATCCATCTGAACCTTCAAATTAAATTTCGACCGACCAATCAGCGAGCAGTAAAGCTCCTACAGCAAATATTAATGATTCGGACTGTGTCACGAGAGGGGCGACGTTGACCTGTAGGTCTCCAAGGAGTACAGTGCCACATGGGCAGTGCCCCTTTGCACTTTTAACCCATCCAACGTCTTCCATTGGGCGTCCTGCCGATATCTACCGTCCACGTGTGTCGGACACCGTAGATCGAAAAGTCAAATCATCCCGTGGAATATGTTCGGACTTTGCAACTCGAGGCATTGGCGAGGGAATCGCAGCGCAGTGAAGAGGGCATATTATCTATATATATAAGCTCCATCTCCCCACCTCTCAACAACTCTCACATAACCCCTTTCCGATTTGCCAAGGAAATTGAGCTTGATCTGCTGCCACCATGACGAGCCCTGACCAGCTCCTCCCACCCGGTTTCCGATTCCACCCCACTGACGAGGAGCTCATCGTCCACTACCTCAAGAACCGGGCGGCGGCAGTCCCATGCCCGGCCGCCATCATCACAGATGTTGATATCTACAAGTTCGACCCGTGGGAACTTCCAGGTTCGTCCAAATTTCCTACACATATCATAGTATCTTTGTGAGTATGATTGATTGGCTTGCTAACGTTGAATTCGCGCTTGAATTGGGTGGTTGGTCAGCTAAAGCTGCGTTTGGCGACAAGGAGTGGTACTTCTTCAGCCCGAGGGACCGTAAGTACCCGAACGGCGTGCGGCCGAACCGTGCGGCTGGATCTGGGTACTGGAAGGCCACGGGAACCGACAAGCCGATCGTCACGTCGAGGTTGGGGAAGAACGAGAACATCGGAGTGAAGAAGGCGCTCGTGTTCTACAAGGGGAAGCCTCCCAAGGGGAGGAAAACCAATTGGATAATGCACGAGTACCGCCTCACCGACATGTCCAACTCAAACTCCAACATCCACCTCCGCTATTCTCCGCCGATGAAGAACAAGGAGGCATCCATGAGGGTATGATTAACTAGTTACGAGCACAATTACGCGTGCTTGATTATCGATCTCTTGATTAAATAATCGTTGCGCTTGTATGTATTTGGTCATTCCATGTTGATGGTGGTGTTGCAGTTGGACGACTGGGTGCTCTGCAGGATCTACGAGAAGAGCAACGGTCACACAGGCGCGCCGGCTGCCGACGATCAATTCGAGGTGGATCCAAGCCTGGCGTCCTTCTCAGATTTGGGCAATCTCCACAACAGGATGCAGCTCTCCGGTGACCTCTTTGCGGATACCGACTACCACGTCCTCTCACGAGTACTATTGCACGACAATCCGCCGGACTTAGCCGGGCAGGAGCAGCTCCTCTCCCACATGAACCTCAACCCAACTATGAACCAACCTCGCTTCGACGACGGCAACTGCACCAACGGCACGACTTTCCCGTTCCCAATCGCTGCACAACTGGAGCCCTCTGTTTCCATGACGAGCGTCGGAGGTGGCCTGAAGCGCCAGAGGGTGGCAGATGGATCCCATGACGAACATGAAGGCTACCCTTTGAAGAACATCTCCAGTTTTATGAACTCAATCGACACACCTCAGCTCAACGCAATGAACCAATCTTTCTTCCTGAGCTCTCACTTCGGCTTCCAGTGAATCTTAATCGATCAACATATGATTACGTAGAGGTAGATTACTATATACATGTCCTATCGAGCATTTAGATGCCATGCATTGTATAGTCTGGAAGGATTAAATCAGGGTTTAGGAATATACTGAAGAGGTGGGTATATATGGTTTGTTCTTGGATGAACTGTAAGGATTAGTATTTCTTTTTGGTAATTTTCACACACGTATGATGTAGGTGTAGAGAGATGATGTTGTTGGTTTGCGAATTGTTGGGTTTGAATCATATATACATAGATAAGTATGTGATTATTCGTGTTCGTCTCTGTGATATTGATGAAACTGAATGCAGTGATTGTCAGGGTACTATATTCGGGACGTATATATGTAAGCAGCCCGACCACCTGTGGGGGCACGGAGGCTCGGAGCCAAGCAACGTGGTGCGATACACTGGAAAGAAATAATTAATTATGTATAAAAGATTGCTTAATCAAGACGGTTAGATAGATAAACATCTTTGTTGGTGATGGATAAAAAAGTAATCGGAATCTTGGAATACATATATATTTGCACAGATACATACACGTACACGTATATATGTATAATCAAATGGATTTGCACTAAAGAAATTGCTCAATAAGAAATTATAATTTAAATATCCATTGTCATATCATCTGATGTTACATATAAATAAATATATATTTATATATAACAATAAATATTATTTATTGTAAAACTATCTTTGAGTATTCCTATTTCTTTATGTCAAATTTGTTGTAAGTATAATATCCGTTGCTAGTTTTTTATATAATGATGTATACTTATTGCCCTACTAAATTTAAAAAACAGATATTTTTGCAAGAATAAAATATTTTTGTAATACAACTAACTTCAAAAATATATCAACGAATCGTCAAATTCTTTGTTGTCGTATCGTCATTTTCTTGCAATGTTGGATCTTTCCTTAGTTAAAGAAGCCAATATATAATCTAAAAGTTGTTGATCAAACGGATGTTCTTTTTTTTATAGAGTACTTTTTTATATAATTGCTAAAAAAACAAAAAAATTAGTTACAATTTGTTTATTCTATCAAAGAAAATTTAGAAAGAAAATGTTAAGAAAAAATATAAGTTAAAAAAATGGATAATCTTTTTAAGAAAGTATTCTTTCTTGGAAGAACTTTAAATATGGGTCTTCCCTAAACTAATAAATGCCACATCACAATAAAATTGACCTACTACAATGAATAATTTAATATTCGTAGACATATCTTTCATTACTAAATGTAAATAACAAATATTACTTATTGCTTCCTTATTTAAATTTGCAGGAAATGCCATTATTTAAATTTGCAGGAAATGTCATAATTCATTGTTGTATTGGTAGCAACGAATCATAAAACAACTATTATAAAACAACTATTATTTGTAGACTTTTTCTACTAATCCTGGCTAAATTAGCAACAATTCAAAATCAATGAGAATTACTATTGTGGATATGACATGCATTGTGAAAATTAGTAACTGTCATAGGCTAGTAAACATGATTCGTTAATAATGATAATATTTATGTATTGAATTTATAACTAAACAGCTTTTAGAATTAGTAAAAGAGTAAATTACACAATAGTCCATGAATTATACATTCAATTTCAATGTCATACCCGAACTTTCAAAAGTAATAATGTGCTACCTAATCTATTGATTTGATAACAATGAAGTACCTGGCTAGCAGGGAATGTTAATCACCATTAAATTAATGAATTAAAGGATGAAAATACCCCCATATCTGTCCCTTTCTTCCCTTCACGTGAGTACGACTAGCCCCAAAGCTCGAGGTCCTTTGCTTGAGCTCATGCATGGGCCTTACAGGGATGGGTTTGACCGCTCTGACCACCTTCAGGGCCCTGAGGGAGATTAGCATACAGAGATGTGGGTACCTAAAGAAAGAGAGGATGGTTGGTCTCACGGGCCACCACCTCAAGGCCCTCATGATCGAAAGGTGCAGTGGGATTTCTGGCGATGAGGACATGGGGGCAATCGGGAACTGCAGGAGGACGTTAAAGCTACTATCTTTGGCGAGGTGTAACTGTCTTGGCTATGTCAACGTGAAAGGTACGGAGGAACCAAAGGATATTGGAGGTGGATCTTACCGATTTGTGGACTCGTTAATGATTAAGCATCATATGAGGCCGTTGAGGACGAGTTTCTGTCGAGATTGGCTCCAATGTGTGGCCAAGTCAACCACATTTTACTCCTGGGTCTGTCCTGGATCATTAACAGAGGGTGGAATCTCGCCGCTGAGATGGGTCAACCCATCGAGGAAGACGAATACGGCGACGATCAACCTGTATGGGTGTGGGGGGTCATGGATTAGACGGTGTTGACTATGGTGAGAGCCTTTGGCGAGAGGCTGGAGTAGTTGAGGTTGGAGGTGTGCAAGGAGGTGGGGGACAGGAGCATGGTGGTCTTCCCAAAGACGTACGACAGCAGGTTGAAATAACTCGATTTGTTGGGGTCAAGGGTGATCGACAAGGGGGTGGCGAGCATGGTGATAGCACTCGGGCACTAATGAGGAGGACATGGAGCTCCTCGCAAGCAATGTGGGACGAGGAGCACAACCACCACCACCATTTTGGATTCATGGAAGCGAAAGGACCCCCTCGTAGTGGAGCAAACTAAATAGGGAAGAGGTAGTGATAGTGGTGAAGGCTATAGGATGTCGCATATCTATGTCCGACGATGGAGACGTCGGATTTGGAGGGCTTTCAGCATCGGCAACATCACTCAGAGCTTGGAGAGGAGATGGTTGTCGGGGAGTAGCCCATGAGGGAGGAGAGGGGAGATGTGCGATCAGATTGGAGGTGGAGACTTTAGGGATGAAAGTGAAGATGGGTTTTCATTGTGAGGGGTCGATGAGCCAGTTTCGACAGGACAGATATGAGGGTATTCTTGTCCTTTAATTCATTAAATTGGCAATGGTTAGTCTTTCCCGTTAGCCATATACTTCATGGTTACCAAATCAATAGATTAGGTTTCACATTGTTACTTTTGGAAGTTCGGGTATGACATTGAAATTGTTGTATGTATAGTTTGAGGACTTTTGTAGAATTTACTCTAAGTAAAAACCCCTTGAATGGATGGTGTCGTTTTTTACTCTGTAAAGACCCATCTTGGTTGAAGTCAAGTGGGCGAGACGGAGCTTTTGGAATGAGCTCGGAGATCATTAGCTTCCTAACGAGGACATGTACACCTAAACGCCCGAGAGATAGAATGAAGTAAGAAGATATGCATAGCGTATATATAATAAATTAACAAAAGATGTTCCAATATTCAGGAAATTTAAAAGTTCAACTAATATTTATGTTTTTTTTCCATTCGACCCTTTTTCTTTGTATAAAAGGGCTTGGAAATTAAACTTTGTTTGTACTTCTTTTCAATGTCTTTCTAAAGTTGCATTGCCTACCATCCCTGCAATTTATTTATCCTCCTCTTCTTCCTCATCTATCACCTTTACTAGAGACTTTGTGATCTACGGGGAAAATTTAGTTACTTATCTAAAGGCAATACCTACTTTGATTTGAAGCTTAAAGTTAAATTAAACTCTTACTCGAGATCCCTAATACGACATATATTTCGGTCATGATTTCTCATATTTTGATCATATGTGTACTTAATAAAATAACACCCGCTTCAGATGGATGAGATGGTTGTGAAAACGAGGTGAGTTCAGAGTATGATTTCGACAAAAATGAGCTAACCGGCTCCATGTAGTATGGAGGAAGACCATCAAGTTCATGCTTCCTCGACATGGACCCTATCTCCCTCTAATATGATACCTATATTTAACATATAGTCAACATTAAAATATACAACTATACTAAAGTATTTAACTCTATTAACTGATAAGGCACCTACTTCCCCAATGATTTATCAAAATGAGGATGATGCGCAGCAGGACTATCATACCATATCTAAGCAAAGAGTTCTATATGTCAATCCCAAAATATAAGTTGTAGAAAATTACGATATGTCATATAATATAGAGTTTAGATACAAGCACTAACATAAGATAAACAACTACCATTCTCTTGCAATGTGTCCCTCTGCAACTTGACAGCCTGCAAAAAAAAGGTGCTTGCGTGTATTGGTAAATAAAATTCTAAATTTTAAAGCTTATTTTACCAGCTTTGCTCGGATGTAATTATCACTTTTTGAACCATTGATCGATCATATATGGTTTTTTTGGTTGTTAGTCATCCATCATTCAAACTTCTTATAAATCCATCGTCAGAACCAAACAAATCACAAAAGGTTGTCCACTTCTAAAAGTATAGAATAATCGAATATTATGATATGTGTGTCTGTGTGAAATTTTATAGTATGAAAAAGAATACTCATTACCTCTGAGGATTACTTCAAGTGAGAGGGAATCCTTTCATCTTCCCAATTCCACCACATCCTTCTTAGTCTTCATGTGTGTATCCCTCCTAGCCTCGTGAAAAGTGTCATTCATCCTTTTCTCCATAAGCCTTTTTGTCCGGTCCGTGGCTTTCTCTATATTTTTTGATATAAATCAAATATGTATGTAAGTTTATTAATTATAGTTAAAAATTATAAATCGCCACCAAAATATGTCAAACTATCTAAGAGAGAGAACCCGACGACCCTCATTCAGAGATCTACATTTGGATTTTCCCACGGCACAAAGAAACATGCATTCGATGATATATCTAACATAAACTATGGTGTCACACCCTCACGATTTGTTGAAATTAGTTTTTATTATCTTCCTTTTATTTGTTATTGGGTCATTTATGAATATCCATTTCATCACCTTTATTCTTTCATTTTAGCCTTTAGACCCTAGCTAAATTCATGTATTCAACATTATTTTGCATAAGATAACACATATTATTTATTGTGTAAATATGGTATAAAAGAATACATTTAAAACAAAAATTAAAGATAAAGAAAAGAAATGAAAGGATATAAAATACCATAGTACCCTAAACCCCGAGACCTAGGCATAGGGATGAGCATTGGGTAGTGCCGGCCCGGCCCAGCGGGTGCCCGGCCCGAGCCCGAATGATAAATGGGCGGGCTTGGGCTTGATTTTTGGCCCGATCCAATTTTTGGGCCGGGTTCGGGCTAGCTTGGGCCCGAAGCCGAAGCCCGTGGGCCGGCCCGAATATGGGCCCGAGTGTAGGCCCGTATATAAGCCTAATGTTATTCCCTTATGTAATTTATTATTTCTAATATCACATGTGATCTTTCTTCTTAAATTGTCATTATTCTATGATATTTAGACATCAACTACGTTCATGTTTTGAAGAAATACATATTCAATTTGTATATTTACATATTAAATGTGTATTATATTCACGATTTAATTTTTTTTTCATATAGCGGGTCGGCCCGACCCGAGCCCGACCATATACTTGCGGGCCGGGCTCGGGCTTGGGCTACAATTTCTGAAATTCAACGGGCCTAGGCCCGGCCTGTAAGCCCGTAAATTGAAATCGGGCTCGGGCTGGGCTAGGTTGGACCCGGCCCGCCCCGGCGCGATGCTCATCCCTACCTAGGCTAGCATCATGATGACTGGGTAGGGGGAGATAAGGATCAATAAATACAACAAACCATGATTCTTAATTCATCAATACATCCTTTTTATAACCTCTTTTATTCTTTATAATTTATACCTCAAACCAATAAACTTTGTACACGAAAGTTGTAAATAAAAATGCACAGAAAAATACAAATTTATTTCACATAAAAGTATCATATTGTACCTTTTACACTCAGAATAAAAATCCAAACTCCAAACTTCCCAGACCTATATCTCCTCCATATGAACTCAGAATTCACCCAAATCACCTTTAATTGAATATAACTTTTTAATATCTATTTAATGAAGTGGTTTCATTTAACTTGGAGTTATGACATAAAAGTTAGATTTTGGACCCCTATTATACATTATATCTGAATAAAATAATCATTTTCTTTATTCTTTCCATTCTTCATGATTTTATATTTTATAATTTATGTAAATATTATTTATAACATATGTGTATAATTATAATAAAAATAAAATAATTAAAAAATATATTAAAAATAGATGAAAGATACTTAAATATACCTATATAATAAATAACTATAATTAATTTAGTGTACATATTATATCAATAAATAAAAAATATATTTATGTATATTTAAATAAGTTATAAATATCTAAACTATGTACATAAAATAATAAAAATCCAAACTATATAAAAAATCAAATATACGAAACATAGGTAAATATACATGTACATGTACATACAAAAAAACAACACACAATAAACAAACTTGTACAAATAAATAAAAACCACCCTAAAATACTGCGTAAAATAATAAATATTTTTAATATTTTAAGTAAAAAATTAAATAAAACATTTGCTAATTTATTTCTATTTTTTCTCTTTTATTTTATGTTTTGTCTTCTTGTGGGTGAGGTGGCCCAATCGGGGTTGGTCTTTGGTTAACTTCGATCAACAAACTCACCTGCAACCCTAGGATGTCAGAATCGTTGACCCTCTGAGTTCCTCGAATTTTTCTCACTAAATCTTTCATTATTTTGCGTTGATTCCTTCTTGACTTTTGGCCCTCGATCCTTGGACTTTCATGCCTCATTGATTCCTCAATCAATGGCCTCCTGAATCATGTGCTCTGCCCAAGCCAAGTCGCAATGTACATAAGCCTCCCTCCAACCCACTTTTGTATTTGATATCGCTCCAGCTTCGAAAATCCCCGAGTATCCTGGTCACTTAGAACACTAGTGACAACTTCTTCTCCTGATCGCTTAGCGTGAAGGAAGAGGCAGGCCGGCGAAGATCTGGGCGTCATCGAAGTAGCTGGCGGAGCTTTACCTTGGTTCCCTGCCTCTCAGGTGAAACCTTAGTTTTCTTTCGCTATTTCTATTACAAGCATTGTAGATAGTCTAATTTAGGGTTTATTTTAGCTTGTTTTGCATTTTTCATTCATAGCATTTCAAATCGAAGTTCGTCGGAGCTTCTGCTCCAGCCAATGTTCAGTCGTGATCCAACCGTTCCTCGACCCACTTGTCACCTCCACTCTCTTCCCCTATGAGTTATGAATGCCTCGCGCACCTCCAGCTGGATCATGGATTTGATCCTCCTCCTTCGTCGTACACTAGAGAACCTTTGCTCACTCCCATTTTATCTCATTTTTAACCCGCAAGACCGATGGAGCCTTCCTCTTTCTTTGATGGGCATTACCATGTAGGTATCGAAGTCAAAGACCCCTGTGGGTCAGTTTTTATTCAGACTAAGGTAGAGCCGATTCTCTTCCTCGACCATCAGGGCTCACTCTGGTGACCCTCGGTCCCATCTGAGACCTCCATGATCTAGCCAAGATCACCAGAAGCCTTTTACACCTTGCCGCAAAGCCCAGGACCGCCGGAGCTGCGCAAGGGAGAGCTGAACATGTGTTCTTCCCTGTTCGTCCTCTCCTGCTCTCCACCGTTGGATCGATGAGGAATTCCAGGTGTAGTTGCAACCGTTGGATGCTTCCTCCCGTAGCCACACGATCAACAGTCAGGATCTAATCATGGCCACTCAAAGGCGAACCATCATCGCAAGTTCCCAAGCCGCCACGTGTTCAAGTTAAAGTCACCATCTGGGTATTGTATGCTTTAACCCCATCCTTTTTGTATTTTATTTTTAATTTATAAACTTTCATATATAGTTAGAGATATTTTGTAATATTTATGATTTTGCCCATGTACTTTTCATATTGGCGGTTAGGTCCAGTCTACATCACCTCGCGTGCCAATGCGTGAAAGAGGATTGTGCATTTTACACTTAAACCATCAACCTTTTGGTATTTCATTTCAGTCTTGTGAAATTAAATTCATGTATTGAACTTTTTGGACAATTTGCATATGGCTCCCGTAATTGTGTATTAATTGCGAAAATGCCCCTTCGGATATATATTATTGGAAATATTTGGTATTTTTGCATTTTAACCCTAAATTATTTAGGATGTTCAGAAATAGTGCCTAAAATTTAAATATTTACAAAAGTACCCTTGTTATGTTATATTTCTTTTTATTAATATTATATTTTTGTTAAAAATTTCTCATATGCCCTGATAATTTATACAAAATTATGATAAATACCTTATATATTATTCTACTATATATATTTTATTAAGGTATTTTCTTCTACATTTCTATTTGTTAAAAATAAAAACCAAGCTATTTTTCACCATCTAACTTAGAAAAATAGAAATACAAAATCATTTAAAAAATCCAAAAAATCAGTAAGTGTTTATTATTGTATTTTGCACTTACATGTCAAAAATCCTTAGAAATAGAAAAAGAAACTACTAAAAATTAAAAAGCTCCAAAATCTTATAAAAATTAAAAAATATTTGAAAAATCCAAAATATTCATTTTTGATTTTCCATATTTATTTATGTTATATACTGTATTCTAAAAATAGTTCTAAGAAATTATGAACCATTTATCTATTTTAAAAACCTTTAAACATTGAATTTCTTTATTTTTCCCTATTCAAGGGTATTTTGCACTTTAAAAATACATAGAGATTAGCAAAAATCACAAGAAAATTCCAAAAATGGAGAAATATAAAAAAATAAAAACATTTTATATTTATCAGTTTGATTATTTATAACTATATCTATAAATATAAAAATCTTACATTTTTATATATTGTTATATTTTCTTATATTATTATTATCATTGAAAATACCAAAAATATTCTCTATAACCTTTTAAAAAATAAAAAAGACTGTATCTTAGGGTATTTTCCAAAAAAAATGTTTTATATAGTTAGTATTTATATTATCTATATTATATATATCTCATAAATACTCTTATTATATCTAATTAAAAATAAAAGGAAATTAAAAATCAAAAAATAGAAAAAGATATATAAAAATTAAAAATTAAAACAAAAAAATATAATGACCAAAATTTCAAAAAATAAATATTAAAAACCCACCAAAAACCATAAATCTTCACAATACCCAAAAACATATATTGTCTTTTGCCATTTTTTGTTGTCTATCCCTTGTTCTCACTGTATTCGACACTCTACACTCCTTACCTTATACACATATTTTGTAGATTTATAATAAATTTTAGCTCCACATTCTTCTTTATATTGTTATATTCATTTGTAGGTTAATTGTTGATCGACCTCGGATTTTGTGAGCAGTCACCTCAACGATACTTTATCTTCGCTCTTGTGAGGATACCTTAGACCATCGCAAAAGTCGAGTCTTCAGCCATGTATCCCTTAAGGGGTTTCTTGTAATTATCTCCAACAAAGCTCTAGGATTTCAAGCTATATAAGAAATTCCATGCTCCATGAATAATTCATTCCATGCATTCACAACAATTCTCCGCATGGTATCATAGCATTAAAAAAGGGGGGGGAGTGCAATGGGTGGGGCCTCTGATGAGAAAAAAGGCCAGTTAAAGGAAAGGATGTTCATTTTAAAAAGGTAGAACGCTGAGAGAAAGAATAAGCGCACACACATATTATATATACACATATTACGACTTATAAAAAAGGATAGAGATGGCTTAAAATAAGAAAAAAAGAATAGGATTCCTTTGAACTTGGCCATGACATATTTCCATATTTTAAATAAATTAACAAACATGAACATGGTTGAAATGAACTCTTCAAGAACAAACCCTAAAATCAAACCTGACTATGATACGATGTAAAAAGCATAATACGGAAGTAATAATTCGATTAGGATAAATAAATATGAAGAACACTCAAGATTTTTATGAGGAACTTGATGAATCTCTGTTTCATTATCTTTATTCTTTCATTTTGGCCTTTAAACCATAGCCAAATACGTGAATATAATATTATTTTGCATTAAATAATATCTATTAATTACACGGTAGTGTGTATATAATACTTCATTAAATTCCAAAATAAAAGAATACAAAAAATAAAAGAATAATAAAAGAAATACCATAGATATTTAATGAACCTAAATCCTGAGACCTTGGCATCATGATGACTAGGTCGACAAGGAATAAAGTACGGGAGATAAGGGCCAATAAATAAAGATAAATCCCTATTTTTATTCCTCAATAAATCCTTTTTGGGACCATTATATTCTTTCTTATTTATACCTCAAATCAATAAACTTTATACATGAAACTTGTAGATATTAATACATAGAAAAAAGCAAAATTTAGTTCACTTAAAAATAATACACAGTGTGCTCTAGACACCCAAAATAAAAAGTCAAAATCAAAACTTTTGCAGATATGTATCTTCTCCATATTGCACGAAAATTGACCAAACTCACTTAATTGTTTATAAAATTTAATAAGTTATTTAATAAAGATGCTTTCATTCAATTTGAAGTTAAGATGCAAAAGTTAGATTTTGGGCCCTTATTGTGCAATATATCTGAATAAAATAATCAAATTATTTATTATTTTTATTTTTCATATTTTTCATATTTTTGTAAATCTATAAATATTATTTATAATAAATGTGCGTAATTTGATTAAAGTAAAATCAATAAAAATACAATAAAAATAGTATATATATATATATGAAT
Source organism: Ottelia alismoides (assembly GCA_037367405.1). NCBI lineage: Eukaryota > Viridiplantae > Streptophyta > Magnoliopsida > Alismatales > Hydrocharitaceae > Ottelia > Ottelia alismoides. The sequence continues at coordinate 250,166 of JAZKJV010011079.1, forward strand.
TAGGGTTTGACAGGGACGCCCTCGAGCCATTTTCCCATAATTTTTTTATTTTTTTGAAAAATACCATCATATATATATATATATATTCATATATATCCCTCCAATTTTCCATTCAAATTTTTCAGAAAAATGGAGACTCTTATGCCCTCCATCTAGAACAGGTCAATTACAACAATGTTTAGACTGTTAAAATTACTTGTTTATATGGAGGGCATATGAGTCTCTATTTGTGATGAAATTAGAATGACATATTGGAAAGATATGTAGAGAATATACATGGTGATATTTTCCAAAAAAAATTACGGAAAATGGCGTGGAGGCAGCCCCTTTTTTCCTATGAACTTTATACACATATACCTATATATACATACATAACTATTTAAGTATACAAATAGCTTTAGAAAAATACAATAAAAATATATTTGTGTATTAAAATAAGCCATAAATATATAAATTATGTATAAAATAATAAAATATATAATAAAAAATAAAAATAAATATATAGTATGTAGGTAAATATACCTATATTTGTAATCGTAGAAAGTAACATACAATAAACTAAGTCATAAAAATAAATAAAAATAACCATAAAATACTAGATAAACAATATATATTTTTATACTTTAATCAAAAAATGAAAAATTATTTATTATTTTATTTCAATTTATTATTGAATTTATTTTTTAGTTTGTCCTGTAGTTGGTGATGTGGCCTAATCAGGACCAGTCTTCAGTTGACCTCCAGTCCACTGACCCACATGCAGCCTAGGTCTGTCATACCTCGTCAACCACCCTCATTCCTCAATTTTCCACTCAATTCTCTCATTCTTTTTGCTTCGATCCCTTCTTGATTTTGACCCTCGATCCATGGTCTTTCACGCCGATTCCACACCTCGATCGACGGGTCACTGCATTGGTAGTTCTTCCCGAGTCAAGAAGCCCTTGTACATATAGCCACCGTCCACCCTCATTTGAAATTTGATCCCTTTCCACCCTCAAAATCTCTGAATTGGCTCGCCTTGGATCTTGCTGGTGATAACAAGAAGCTTCTCAATCCATTTAGCGCGGAGAAAGAGACGTAGGAGTGGTGATCCGAGCATTGCCGACCATCCCAGGTGGAGCTTCGACCGTCCCCCTCCTCCAGTGAGGTAGAGCCTTAGTTTTAGCTTGCTCTTTTGTTCCTAGGATTTATATTAGTGCAACCTAACTTTTCTTTTTAGTTTCATTAAATCCATCACTCGTAGTTTGTCAAAGCCAAGCTTTGGCCACCGTCCAACTATTCTCAGTCTCTTATTTCACCTTCATTTTCTTCCTCAATGCTTCAGCTACGCCCCACACATCTTCATTGATCCCGATCTTCCGTGGATCAGGAGATTGGGTCTCCCACTCCGTCACTCGCCAGAGATCCTCCGCCGTACACTGCTCCGCTTCATCTCACCCAAATCGGACACCTAAAAACCCCTATTTTGTGTATTTGGGATTCACGTGTAGGTTCTGGAGGCCAAAAGCCTCTTTGGAGGCAGTTTTGTCAAGCTCATAGGTTCCCTGAGCTTCACAGCTTCTTCAACCTAAGGAACTCCTCTGGCGGTTCTCGATCCATCTGAAGCACTCAACACCTGCGGGAGACTATCAGGATCATCTTGGGCCTTGCAGCTTCGCTGGATACTATCGATGGTGGAGGACAACATCAACCGAAGATCACCGACCACCTGTTCTTCCATGTTCTTCAAGGAGAGCAGTAGCTGTTTGATTGAGGAGGTGCTCTAGATCAAGAACAACCATTGGATCCCCCCATCCTCGACCGCTCGATCAACCATTGGGTTCTAATCTGAGACGTTCATCTTCGAAGCATCATCGATCGTTGAGCGTGCGCCACGAGTCTCAATGAAGCCTTCTAGTCATCCGCTCGTGCCATAGTGGGGGTATTTTGCAAACTCCACCACCCCATATTTTGTATTTTATTTTTAGTCCAAAAACTATATATTCTACCGTTATAACATTTTTGTAATGTTTGCAATACATCTGCTATACTCTTGTTAATTGCACCTAGGTCCCTCGCTACCTCACCTCGCGTGCATGTGCTCGTGTGGGGGCAGGCTTTTTGCAGGGACCCCCTCAAGGGTTTTGATTATTGTTTGGTCCATAAACTTTGTATTCCATCTTAGAACTTTTTATATAAATTGCATATATGCCCTACCACCTTTTAGAAATTACATTTATACCCTTACCGGCATTGTATGAATTAAATATTCGTGGGAATATTATTGTAGAGGCCCTTATATTTCCATTTTGTGTTTTAGAAAACAGTTTTTATTTTTAATTGAAATTAGGTCCCTACCAGTATTGCATTTTTATTCCATTTATTACTTGCACTAAAAATGTCTTTTACATTAAAAATTTGTAGGAACTCTATTTTATGTGCTTATTAGTATATTAAAGCGCATATTTTTTGCAAAGGATTTTAAAATATTTTCCTATATTTAAAGATTCCAAATATTACATTTATTCCATGTTTACATATAAAAATACATAAAATATAGAAAATTATTTTGAGAAATTCTAAAAAATTAGGTTATTATTTATTACTATATTTTGAACCTATAGACCAAAAAATAACTAAAAAATAAAATAAAAAACAAAAATTGCAAACCCTCTCTAAATTTAACGAAATCATAAAAAAATTCTTAAAATACCCAAAAGTCTATTTTTTATTCCTGTATTTTATTTATATTATATATTATATATTTAAAATTACTTTTGGAATGTTTTGAGTTATTTTCTATTTTTGAATTCCAAAATAATCCGACTATATATTATTATTCATTGTTTTGCTCTTTTCATTCAATTAAAAATACAAAATTTGGAAAAACGTAAAAGAAAATTCATAAAAACAAATTAAAATATAAAAGATAAAAGTATTTATTTTGGAAATTTTGAGTATTTATAGTTATATTGATATATGTACTAACCTACATTATATAATAGCTATATTTACTTGTATTAATACCGCTACTACTATTAAAAATACCAGGTATTTTCAAATTTTTTATATTATATATATCATATATATCTACCATATTATATATTATCTCTATATAGTGTTATATATCTATTAGTTACATATATCATAAAGAAAATTTAAAATCCGAAAATACAAAAAGCAAATAAAAATTATAAAATTTAAAAAATAAGAAAAATATAAAATTCAAAAATTTAATTAATTAAAAACCCAAAAAAATATAAAATCCCTGTAAAAAACATAATAACATTTTTTTTGCATTTTTAGTCAATTTGTGCGGTCTATTCCCATTGCTCCTTTGTGGTTCGACCCCTACACTTGCATACGACACATATCATTATGTAGGGTATTATAAATTTTAGCTCACTATTATTCGTTGATTTAGCATTAGTGTGGGTTAATTGTTGATTGCATGCTTTGGTTGAGTGTTGAGTGCTGTGAGAGCGGCTGTCACAACGATTGTCGGATCTAACGTGTTGGACACCGCTGGCTCTCCAAGGCCAGATGTTAGACATCTCGATCTTTACATTCATCAGAACCTTACTCTATAAGGAGCAAGACGAAACCACTAAATGACTCCTCAAAAGGAATAATTCTTCTATTTCTTTCTCTCAATGAGTGCAAATGTCAAGGCCCACCAACTTTCAATGTCCCACTAATAGATGATGCAGGAGTATTCTTCACAATGTGGTAATTGGATCTTGGAGTGGTTCAATTACCCATCTAGATCATTCTCCAACAACATTAAAAATATTTTCAAAATATTTCTACTTTTTTCTTATTTTATCTTATATTTATTTTCAAAAACTTCTAAAAATTCCTTTAAAATAATAAAAGCAAAAATATTTTACTTTTATTTTTATTATTTTTCCACTCTTGACAAATGACATAAATCAATTTTCTTTCCTTATATAAAATATGGTAAGTTATTTCTATTTTATTTTATATTTATATGCCAAAATTAAATTTTAAACAAAATTTAAAAACACTAGAAATAAAAATTATAAAATTATGAAACATTATGTTGTTTTCCAATGATTATAGTAGAACCAAAAAATCAGACAATTAAAAATTAAAATTAGAACAAAAATAAAAATGCACTAAAAAATCAAAGAACACAATAAAAACAAGTGGATCATTAGGTCTTATGTGCCTTATGTGACCGGATTTCAGAATTCTTCATCATCCATTGTATTCAATCCTCCCTACTCTGATTAATATAAAAGCAAGTCTTTGCTCATACTTACCGCAGCCACAACAGTCTCCTACTGGTCTCGATTCATTATAGTGCCTTCGATGTCTCCCACTGTACAGCCAGAGCCGCTCAATCGAGATTGAGTGGTTCACACGAATTCCAGGTTTGGGTGCCCTTTGCATGTGAATCACTCGATCATGATCGAATGGTTCCACCATTACAACAAGCCTTTATAGTCCAACAATGGATCTTTTCTCGAGGTTCTCTTTCAGAGCATTAAGTGGGTTAAACGAGTTGAGTCCTTGAAAGGATTCTTGGGCTTCCATTAGCTTACATATATATATATATATATCATTGTTTTAGTTAGAGAACTTGTATAAATTTAAAACATTCAAATTTCAAGTGGTTAAAAGATAGAAATGTTTATTCCTTAAATAAAATGCTAATAATATATTGTTAAACTTTGAATAAAATCTAACCATCATAAAAATTTGGGAGAATGTTTCTACACTCGATACGTTATCATGTAGAGAAGAAAAATACAAATCAAACACTCTAATAGTTATAAATAATAATCAAACATAAGCATACGGATAAGACCCTGCGAGGAAGTTATTTATTGAACTTTTTTTATCAAAGTTTTAATCAATACAAAATTTTTACTGCAAATTATGCATTTATTACTCCATCAAATAGACAAGTTATCAAAGGAACTTTTAGATTGATCAACATTGGTGTATTTGTTGATTAATAAACGCATAATTTAATTATCAAAATCTAATTATTAAGATTTTAGACCTCAACAGTGATCTCGATCGTCATAAAATTTTAGAAGTATATTCTATAGATGTTACTGTACTATCCAAAGAAGACTATAAATTCAATGGTGTACTTTTTAGAATAAATAACCTAATATATACATAGTAAGGTGCTTAAGGATGATTTACCTCAATCTCCATCAAGAGATTCTCAAATCCCTTATACTATAAATAACATATAAAAAACTTAAATACATCATAAATTCAATAGAAGGCATATATATATAGGAAATATTTCAAATGAGGTGCACCTTTCCTGGATGCATGGAAAGCCACGTCAATTTAAGCATTTATTCTATTTATTTTACACATTCTAACTCCATAATTTAATACTAAATATTAACATAATATGTATATCATGAAAAATTTATGAAAATATTACTATATTTGACATTAAAAGTTTGTTACAATATGGATGATATATTTTACATAACTGTATGATCGTCATTATTTTACAATATGCAGTTTAAATTTACAAAAATGTTACGTAGTTTACAAATTTGGTAGTGGCTTTCTGAATTTCAGGAAAGACCCACGTCATTATAAAGGCCCCCTATATATATATGTATGTATATGGGAAAAGGGAGTATGCACCGACGGGTGCAGCCAACTGGCTACACCCGGCCATTTTTGCATTGGTTTTTTACTTTTTTTTGAAAAAAATTTATGGGGATTTACTTAGATTATTGTGTGGAATATGTGTTTCAAATTTCATGCAAAACAAACACTCCTAGCATGCCCATCTAGATATGGTCAAATTTCAATAATTCTGAAACCGTTAAAATGTCATAGCCTTGATGGAGATGATAAAAATTCGAATTTAGTTGAAATTGGTATGTTATCATGGTGATATATAGCGATTTAAAATCCCCCTAGGTTTCATTTCAAAAACACAAAAAATCAAAGAAAAAAATGGCCGGGTGTAGCTAGTTAGCTACACCCGCCGGTGCAGCCTCCCCAACCCCCCCCCCCCCCCCCCCCTATATATATATATAAAGAAACATACATGAGATTTAAACTACTTACATACATTGTCACTCTCTTACAATAGTGTCAAAAGGAAAAGAAGAGAGTATTTAGGATATTTACCTTAACCTTTAGTTTCCAACTGATTTATAAGCCATTTAGAGCTTCTTCCTCTACTTAAGGCTCTTCAATGGAGAGACAAGATGTATTATATGTGAGGAATATGTTAGGATAACAAAAATAGGTCCGAGAGAAATGGTAGGGTTTGATCTTCTTCTATAGAAACATTTACGATGAGGGTCTATGGGTTTTACTACTTGATTATAACTTAACTTACCATCACCCCTCTAACCACCCACCTATTTTTAAATTTAATTTTTCAATTTTCTTTTATCCTGATTTATTGTGAAAGGATTAACAATGTACAACAAATAAATAATTGACCATGAAACAGACACACATGTAGTCATACAATACATGGATTGATAATGGTTGCTCACACCACAATTTTTTTATTTTTATCTTGTGAATATATTTGGAGTATACTATATGGTTGTGCTATGGACTTATTTTATATCGTAACTCTAGGATTATACTATGTGGCATGCTATGTGAAACTATCAATATACATTTGGTATATGAGGATTAACCAACTAGTCTCATGAATATAATTGTGATCCTAAGGTTGAGGGATGCACATATGCACCTATTAGTCTTCACAATATAAAACCTAACACTATTAGTTGACAATTAAATTAAATCAACCTTTTTTTAATGTTGATCTTTACTTGACATGTCACATTAAGGACCAGTTCAATCAAAAAGA
>JAZKJV010011080.1:0-62631 GCA_037367405.1 Ottelia alismoides
TGCCGCGGCTACCACTTCGTGCCCAAGCACATCCTGGGCGTGCCGGCCGACCAGTTCGCCGAGACCGGCCCGCACCTGCCGTTCTGGCTGGCACGGCCGGTGTTCGGCAGCTTGCTGCGGCTGATCAACGGCGACCTCACGCGCCTGGGCCTGCCGCGGCCGGACCACAAGCTCTTCGAGACCCACCCGCTGATGAACACCCAGCTGCTGCACTACCTGCAGCACGGCGACATCGCGGTCAAGCCCGACATCGAACGGCTCGACGGCCGCCACGTGGTCTTCAAGGATGGCTCGCGCGAGGAGGTCGACCTGGTGCTCTGCGCCACCGGCTACCGCACCACGGTGCCCTACGCGCAGGACTACTTCTTCCTGCAGGGCGGCACGCGCCCGGACCTGTACCTGTCGATCTTCAGCCGCCAGCACCGCAACCTGTTCGGCACCGGCTTCCTGGAGACGAACTCGGCCGCCTACAAGTTCTTCGACACCCAGGCCTTCCTGGTCGCTTCCTACCTGCGCGCGCAGATCGACGGCCATCCCAGCGCGCAGGCCTTCGACCGGCTGATCCAGCACGACCGGCCCGACCTCAGCGGCGGGCTGCGCATGGTGGGCAGCGGCCGGCACGAGACCTATGTCGACGCCCACACGCTGAAGGCCTTCTTCCGCAAGCTGCGCCAGCGCATGGGCTGGAACGACTTCGGCGAAGGCATGTACGACGCGCTGCGGCGCGGTGTCGCCGATGGCGCCGCTGCCGCGGAACGCAACCCCGGCCGCCTGCACGCGGCCTGACCCCTGCACCCCGGAGAAACGTCAACGATGCAGAACCCTGACCCCCATGCCGCCGCGGCGGCCCTGCGCTTCGAGACACGCGCCTTCATCGACGGCCGCTTCGTCGATGCGCGCAGCGGCCGCCGCTTCCCGACCGTGAACCCCGCCACCGGCCGCGAGCTGGCCCAGGTGGCCGAATGCGACGCCGCCGACGTGGACCTGGCTGTCGCCGCCGCGCGCCGCAGCTTCGAAGCCGGCAGCTGGTCGCGCCAGCCGCCGAAGGCGCGCAAGCGCGTGCTGCTGCGCTTTGCCGAGCTGATCGAGCGCGACGCCGAGTCGCTCGCCCTGCTGGAGGTGCTGGACAACGGCAAGCCGATCACCGACGCGCGCACGGTCGACGTGCCCGACGCGGTGGAAACGCTGCGCTGGCACGCCGAGCAGATCGACAAGCTCTACGACCAGGTGTCGCCGACGGCGGGCGACGTGGTCTCGCTGATCGTGCGCGAGCCGATCGGCGTGGTGGCGGCGGTGCTGCCGTGGAACTTCCCGATCTTCGTGGCGATGTGGGAAGATCGCGCCGGCGCTGGCCGGCGGCAACTCCATCGTCGTGAAGCCGGCCGAGCAGACCTCGCTCACCGCGCTGCGGCTGGCCGCGCTGGCCGCCGAGGCGGGCGTGCCGCCGGGCGTGTTCAACGTGGTGCCCGGCTTCGGCGAGACCGCCGGCCAGGCGCTGGGCCGCCACCCCGACGTGGACTGCGTGAGCTTCACCGGCAGCACCGAGGTGGGCCGGCTGTTCCTGCGCTACGCGGCCGAAAGCAACCTCAAGCGCGTGGTGCTGGAACTGGGCGGCAAGAGCCCGGTGGTGGTGCTGGACGACGTGGCCGACCTGCAGCGCGTGGCCGACCACGTGGCCACCGGCATCCTGTTCTGCCAGGGCGAGAACTGCAGTGCCGGCTCGCGCCTGATCGTGCAGCGCGGCGTGAAGGACCGTCTGCTCGAGTTGCTGAAGCCCACCTTCGCCGGCTGGCCGGTGGGCGACCCGCTGGACCCCGCCACCCGCGTGGGCGCGCTGATCGACGAAGGCCAGCTGCAGCGCGTGCTGGGCTACGTGGGACAGCGGCGTGCAGCAGGGCGCGCGGCTGGTGCTGGGCGGACAGCGCGTGCGCGCCGACAGCGGCGGCTGGTTCGTCGAGCCGACGATCTTCGACGGCGTGCGCAACGACATGACGATCGCGCGCGAGGAGATCTTCGGCCCGGTGCTCAGCATCATCGAGGCCGCCAGCGTCGACGACGCCGTGCGGCTGGCCAACGACACCCCCTACGGCCTGCCGCCTCGCTCTACACCAACAGCCTGGACCGCGCACACCGCGTGGCCCGGCGCCTCAACGCCGGCACGGTGTCGGTGAACTGCTACTCCGAAGGCGACACCGCGGTGCCGTTCGGGGGCTGGAAGCAGTCGGGCTTCGGCGGGCGCGGACAAGGGTCTGGCCGCGCACGACCAGTACCTGCAGAGCAAGTCGATCTGGATGCAGCTGCGCTGAAGGCGCAGCGGCCGCGCCGCCTTCAGCGGCGCGGCAGCGCGTAGGCCACCAGGCTGTCGCCCAGCCGCGTGCCCGAGAAGCTGTGCCCGCCGGCGGCCACCACCACGTACTGGCGGCCCTGGTATCGGTAGGTCATCGGCGTCGCCTGGCCCCCAGCGGGCAGGCGGGCCTTCCACAGTTCGCGGCCGGTCTCGGTGTCGTAGGCGCGCAGGTAGTCGTCCATCGCCGCGGCAATGAAGACCAGCCCGCCGGCGGTGACGATCGGGCCGCCGATGGTCGGCGTGCCCAGCGGCAGCGCCAGGCCGCCCGGCGCCAGGTCTTCGGTGGTGCCGTGCACGCGCCGCCACACCACCTGGCCGGTGGCCAGGTCCACGCCCGCCAGCACGCCCCAGGGTGGCGGCGTGCACGGCAGCTCCAGCGGCGACAGCAGGTGGCGGAACTGCAGGCGGTACGGCGTATCGTCCATCGGCGCCTCTTCCATGCCGTCGACGACTTCGCTGACCTTCGGCTCGGCGCCGGTCTTGCGCACCAGGCGCAGTTCGCTGCCCAGGTTGCTCATGTTCACGACCAGCAGGTTGCGCCGCGGGTCGAAGGCCGCGCTGCCCCAGTTGGCCCCGCCGCCGATGAACGGGTAGACCAGCGTGCCGCCTTCGGTGGGCGGCGTGTACAGCCCCTCGCCGCGCAGCGAGGCGATCTTGCCGGCACAGAACAGGCGGTCCCACAGCGTGATGCCGAAGGCCTCCCACGGCCGCACCGTGGTGCGCACCAGCGGCGGCGTGGCCACCGGCAGCGGCTGCGTGGGCGACAGCGTCTCGCCGGGCAGCCCGGCCTGCGGCACCGGACGGTCTTGCACCGGCAGGAAGGGGCGCCCGGTCTCGCGGTCGAGCACGAACACCAGGCCCATCTTCGTGACCTGCACCACCACGTCGTGCGCGCGGCCGTCGCGCCACACGCTGTAGAGGCCCGGTTGCGCCGGCAGGTCGTAGTCCCACACGTCGTGGCGCACGGTCTGGAAGTGCCAGGCCACCTCGCCAGTGGCGGCGCGCAGCGCGACCACGGCGTTGGCGTACGGCAGCTCGCCACCGCGCAGGCCGCCGTAGTGGTCGGGGCTGGGGCTCGACGTGGGCAGGAAGACGAGCTGGCGCGTTTCGTCGACCGCGATCGTCGACCACACGTTGGCGGCGCCGGTCTGCGCGCTGCGCGCAGGCGGCACGGGGTCGAAGCGCCAGCGCAGCGCACCGCTGCGCACGTCGAAGGCCCACACGGTGCCCAATGGGGCGGCGCGCCGCAGGTTGTCGGCCACCGCGCTGCCGGTGATCACCGTGTCGCCGACGATCGCCGGCGCCGAGGTGATCTGCATCTCGCCCGGCCAGCGCAGCGCGATGCTCGGCTCCACCTGCACCTGGCCGTGGGTGCCGAAGTCCCGGCAAGGCTGACCGGTGTCGACGTCCACCGCGATGAGGCGGGCGTCGGTGGTGCCAACCAGGATGCGGCCGCTGCAGGTGCCCGCGGCGCGCTCGCGGTCCTGCCAGAACGAGACGCCCCGGCACGTGTACTGGTTGGCGGGCTTGCGCTCGGTGCCCACCTGCGGGTCGTGGCGCCACAGCACCTGGCCGGTGGCCGGGTGCGCGGCGACGATCTCGCTGAACGGGGTGCAGAAGATCAGCTTGTCGCGCGCCAGGATCGGCGTGGACTCGAACGCGGTGCGCCGCGCCGCGCCGCCCTTGCCTTCGAGCGCACCGGTCTTCAGCGTCCACGCCGGCTGCAGCTGCTGCACGTTGGCCGGCGTGATCTCGTCGGCGTTGCTGTAGCGCTGGCCCGCCCTTGTCGCCCCCGTAGGCCGGCCAACCTTCGCCCGCACCTGCAGGCGCTGCGCGCACCACCGGCGCGCGACCGTCGACAACCAGGTCAGCGACGCCGAACAGCACCGTCCATGCGACCGAGCCTCCGCCGAACGTCAGCACCAGGAAGACGACCGCGCCGATCCGTACCCACCGCATCCGACCTGTCATGTGCATCCCATGCGATGACCGGGCCTACATGGCCGCAGAAAAGCGCACACGTTAGCGATGAGTCGCCAGCCGCAACGGGATCGTATCGGCCAGGAACGGGACCGTTGGGGACGGCGTACCGCCGGCCGGACTTGGAGCAGCGTTCGCAATGGCACCTCAAGTCGGCCGGCCGCGGGGCCGATATCCGGGTCGAAGCGCCTTGTCCGGAGGTCTCGAATTGCACGCCGTCATCCACCACGAGAGCAGCCGCTTGCTGCAAGCCGTGCTCGAGAGCTCTCCCGAAGTGATCGTGTTCGCGCTCGACCCGGCCTACCGCTACCTCGCATTCAACCAGCGACACGCAGAGGCGATGCGGGCGATCTGGGGCCAGCCAATCAGCGTCGGCCTATGCATGCTCGATGTCATCACCAGCTCGGCCGACCGTGAGAAAGCACGCTTGGGCTTCGACCGTGCGTTGGCCGGCGAGAGCTTCGTGGTCGAGGACGAGTACGGCGACACCGAACTGCAGCGCCTGTTCTGGCAGAACTTCATGGCCCCGATCCGTGGCGACGACGGCAAGGTGATCGGCCTGACGGTGTTCGTGCTCAACATCACCGAGCGCCGCCGCGCCGAGCGCGCCCTGGCCCTGCGCGAGCAGGAGTTCCGCACCCTGGTCGAGCACTCGGCCGACTGGGTGGCCCGCCATGGGCCCGACCTGCGGCGCCTGTACGTCAACCCTGCCTTCGCACAGGCTGTGCCCGGCGGGCGCGATGCCTTGCTGGGCCGCACGCCGCTCGAATGCCCGGGTGGGCGCAATGCGCAGGAACTGCAGGACCAGATGGCCAGCGTGTTCACCACCGGCCGGCCGCGCGAGGTCGAGCTGTACTGGTCGCCCTCGCCCGAACGCGAGCTGTGCACGCTGGTAGGCATCACGCCCGAGTTCGACGCCGCCGGCCGGGTGGTGAGCGTGCTCGCCGTCGGCCGCGATGTGACCGAGCTGAACGTGTCGAGGCGCAAGATCCACCAGATGGCCTTCTTCGACGCGCTCACCGGCCTGCCCAACCGCGCGCTGCTCAACGACCGCCTGCGCCAGACCCTGGCCGACTCGGCCTGGCGAGGCCAGAAGTCGGCGCTGATGCTGATCGACATGGACCGCTTCAAGGCGATCAACGACACGCTCGGCCACCGCGCCGGCGACCAGTTGCTGTGCGAGGCGGCGCGCCGCTTCTCGGCCTGCGTGCGGCCCTACGACACCGTAGCCCGCCTGGGCGGCGACGAGTTCACCATCCTGCTGCCCGCCATCCGCGAGAGCGAGGACCTGGGCCGCATCGCCGACAAGCTGCTCGACCAGTTCTCGCGCAGCTTCACGCTCGAAGGCACCGAGGTGTTCGTCTCGTGCAGCATCGGCATCGCGCTGTTCCCGCAGGACAGCACCGACCCCGACGAGCTGATGAAGTACGCCGACTCGGCGATGTACCACGCCAAGCATTCGGGCCGCAACGGCTTCAAGTTCTACTCGGCCGAGCTCACCCGCGGTGCGCAGGAGCGGCTGTCGCTCGAGATCGACTTGCGCCGTGCGCTCGACCGCGGCGAACTCGCGCTGCATTACCAGCCGCAAGTCGAGATGGACAGCGGCCGCGTGACCGGCTGCGAAGCGTTGCTGCGCTGGCGGCATCCGGTGCATGGCGCGGTCGCACCGGCGCGCTTCATCCCGATCGCCGAGGACACCGGCCTCATCATGAAGATCGGCGCCTGGGTGCTCGAAGAGGCTGCGCTCAGCGCTGCGCGCTGGAACGGCCCTGGCAAGGCTCTGCACAAGGTGGCGGTGAACGTATCGCCACGACAGTTCAATGCGCTGAACTTCGTCGAGGATGTCGCCGCCATCCTGGCGCGGACCGGCTGCGAGCCGGCCTGGATCGAGCTTGAGATCACCGAGCGATTGCTGCTCGACAAGAGCGGCGCCGCCCGCGACGCGATCGAGGCCTTGCGCACCATGGGCGTGAGCATCGCGATCGACGACTTCGGCACCGGCTATTCGTCACTGAGCTATCTCACGGGCTTTCCGCTCGACACGCTCAAGATCGACCGCAGCTTCGTGCAGGCCTCCACCGACGATCCGCGGCGTGCGGGCATGATCGGTGCCGTCATGACCATGGCGGCCTGCCTGGGCCTGAAGGTCGTGGCCGAAGGCGTCGAGACTGCCGAGCAGGCGGCCATCCTGCTGGCCCAGGGCTGCCGCCATGCACAAGGCTACTGGTACGGCCGCCCGATGGACCTCGCAAGCTTCGAGGCCTTGCCGTCGACCCTGCCGGCCGGCGTGAGTTCGCCACGACCCGTTGCGTTGGGCGCCCGGCTGCTGACCTGGTCGTCGAATGGCGCGAGCCCATGACGGCATCTCGCAGGTCGTTCACGGTATAGGGCTTGCCCGGTCCACCGCCCTGCCCCCGGCTTTCCAGCCGCAGGTGCATGGCCAAGTGCCACCGACCGCTCCCGGTTGCTTGCGCAGGTTGGTGAAATCAAATATGATGCTCGTCATACAGACCCACCGACCATGTCGCGATTCGTGCAATCCCGCAAGGAAGCCTCTCACGAGCGGATCCTTCAGGCCGCCACCCGAGCCATCCGCCGCAGCGGATACGCCGGCACCGGCGTAGCGGACATCATGCGCGAGGCAGGCCTGACCCACGGCGGCTTCTACGCGCACTTCGATTCCCGCGAGGCGATGCTGACGGAGGCTGCCGACCGGGCGGGCGCGGAGACCGTGACCTTCCCTGGAGCAGTTCGCCGCAGCGGCCAAGCCAGCAGACGCGTACCGAACGCTCCTCGAGACCTATCTCTCACGTGCCCATGTGGAGCGCGCCGAGACCGGCTGTCCTGTCGCCGCGCTGGGCTCCGAGATGCCGCGCCAGGCTTCCGAGGTGCGGCACGCCGCGACCCGACGCATCAAAGACATGATCGACCTCGTGGCCCGCTACGCCCCCGACCGCAACGAGCCCGAAGGCCGGCGCAAGGCACTCGCGACCACGGCCACCATGATCGGCGCACTGATCCTGGCCCGGGCGGTCGACGACCGCCAGCTCGGCGACGATGTGCTCGCCGCCGCCCTCGAACAGCTGACCGGCAAGTGAGTTTCTTGCGAACCAATCTCCGTTCTTTTCGCCCTTGAATATGACGCTCGTCATATTCATGTTCCGTACCCCTGCTCAACCTCCAGGAGCTCACCATGAAGATTGAAGGATCCATCGCGCTCGTCACGGGCGCCAACCGCGGCCTCGGTGCCGCCTTCGTCCGCGCGCTGCTGGCCGGCGGCGCCGCCAAGGTGTACGCCGCGGCACGAAACCCCGCCACCGTCCAGCACGCTGGTGTCGTGCCGGTTCCGTTGGACGTGACCCAGCCCGAACAGGTCGCAGCACTCGCCCGTGACCTGCGCGACGTGAACCTCGTCGTCAACAACGCCGGAATCTTCGAGCCGGGCCCGCTGCTGGCGCCGAACGCGCCGGAGGCGCTGCTGCGGCAGATCCAGACCAACGCGATCGGCCCGCTGCGCGTGGTGCAGGCCTTCGCGCCCGTGCTGGCCGACAACGGCGGCGGTGCCGTGGTCAACATGCTCTCCGTGCTGAGCTGGCTGACGCTCGCCAACGTCAGTGGCACCTACAGCGCCTCCAAGGCCGCGGCCTGGGCGCTGAGCAACGCGCTGCGCCAGGAACTGAAGGGACAGGGAACGTCGCTGCTGTCGGTACACGCGGCGTTCATCGACACCGACATGGCCAGCGGCGTGCAGATGCCCAAGACCTCGCCCGACGACGTGGCGCGCATCGCCTTCGAGGCGCTGCAGTCCGGCCAGAGCGAGGTGCTGGTGGACGACATCACCCGCCAGGTGCGCGCGGGTTTCGGCGCCACCCCGGCCGTGTACCTGGGCGCGTGATGTCCGCGCGAAGGCCGTGGTGCCCGCAGGCGGTGGGCGCCGCGCTGTTGACGCCCTCGTCGCTCGCGCTCGTGATGGGCAACCGGTGTCCGCTCGTCCTGAAATATGACGGCCATCCTTTTTAACGACCAGGAGCACTTCCATGAACGACATCCATCAACCCCATCACTCAACCGTGAACCACCAGAAGTCCGGCGCGAACCGCCGGCAAGCCTTGCTCGCCGGCGCCACCGCGCTGGTCGCCGCCACCGCGGTTCCCACCGTCCTGGCGCAGTCCGCCGGCGCATCTTCCGCGACTGCGCTCACCCAGTTCGTCGAGGTCGGCGGCCGCAAGCTCGCATACCGCTCGGTTCGCCAGGGCAAGCCGCTCGTGCTGTTCCACCGCTTCCGCGGCGTGCTCGGACTGTGGGACCCCGCCTTCATTGACGCACTCGCCGCCGAGGGCTTCCAGGTCATCACCTTTGACTATTCCGGCATCGGCTTGTCAACTGGCCAGGCCAGCTACAACCCGGCCATGATGGTGAAGGACGCGAAGGACCTGATCGATGCGCTGGGCCTGAAGGACGTCGCGATCGGCGGCTGGTCCATCGGCGGCATCGTGGCCCAGATCTACCTGGCGATGTTCGGTGCCGGCGTCAGCCACGTGGTGCTGCTGGCCACCACGCCCCCCGGCAAGCTGGTCAAGGCCGGCGAGCAGCTCTTCTACGACGCCGCCGCGGTGCCGGGCATCGCGCTGGACAACTTCACCACGATCTTCTTCGAGCCGAAGGACGAGGCCAGCCGCGCAGCGTCGAAGCGGTCCTTCGACCGCATCATGTCGCAGAAGGTCCCGCGCAGCCCTGACGTGAATGCCGAATGGGCGATGGCCCAGATCGGCAACGCACCGCGCAACCCGGTGTTCCCGGTCGAGGAGGTGCTGCAGGTGCTGAAGACCACCAACGTGCCGATCCTGCACCTCGGCACCGACCACGACATCGTGTTCCCGATCGAGAACTGGTATGCGCTGAACGGCCAGCTGCCCACCACGCGGCTGATCACCTACCCGAAGACCGGCCACGGCCCCCAGCACCAGTTCCCCGAGGAAGCGGCGCGCCACATCGGCGGCTTCGTCCGCACGACCCGCAAGGGCTGACCGCCCAGGGGCCACCCTTGCTGCGCCACGCCGGTCCAACGGGCGACCAGCAGTGGCGCTCTCACGGCGGCCTGGGCTGCGGCGTCGTCGCCCGTGACACGCTGGTGCTGACGCAGGTGCTCGGCCCATGTCGCCAGCTGGAAGGTCACGACGAACGCAGCGCTGCGCCGCTGGGCGCGGCACCATGCTGCGAATGCCGGGTGAGATTGCCGCCTCCATCGGCCCGAAGAGCCTGCCGGTGGAGGTTGTCGCGCTGATCGACGGCATCGCAGCGGCTGCTCTTCGCCGAGACCATGATCGAGGATCAGGCCAGTCTGCGGGCCAAGCTCGCCGAGATGCAGGCGGGCTTGCCTCAGGTACCCGAGACGCTCAAGGCGCCGCGTGCCAAGCCGCGCCGCCAAGCGTTGCCCGAACACCCATGGGAAGAGTTGGAGGTGTGGCTGAAGCTGCAGCGCACGCAGGTACTCGACGGCACCAAGATCGCCGAGGCGATCGACTACAGCTTGAACGCATGGGCCGCGCTGACGCTGCACGCGCTGGGATGTCCTCGGTGGCTTCGACTTGGCCGTATCGGCCAACGAAACCACACGATCTGGATCGCGCGCGTTCACTGAACTCATGGCGCTCTCGGGGCCGAGTTTCCTTGCTGATCAGATCATGGTTTACCCTGCTTAGTCGGCGATTGACCAAAGCGAGCTCGGTACATCGATGAAAAACGGCTCGGGTTCGAAAAATCGAACAGCTCTGCGACTTCCGCCAAGGACTTGTTGTGCGCGCCGCCTGCGCGAACGAACTCGTTTGCTCTGTCCAATCGAATTCGAAGTGCGTATTCAGAGGGAGTGGCATTCAGATGCACCTGAAAGGCCTCTCGCAACGTGCGTTCGGAAACGCCTACTGCGTCGGCCAGTTCTTGCACTCCCAGACGCTTCGTCCGCTTCGCAAGTATGTCGGCTGCATGCAGCAGGTACTCTGGCTTCGAGTGAGGCAGATCGGCTGGGCGTGCGCCTGGCAACTCGGTCAACGTTCGAAGAAGTTTGCCTGTCGCCAAGTCCATGCGCTTCAACTGGCGGGTGTGTCGTTGGGCATATAGGTGATAGTGCTCCAAGGCCGCGTTGGGTTTGCCCAATTGGGCCGCCAGGAGGGACTCCAGATGGGGGCCAAAAGATCTGCATCTCCCACATGTCGCTCTTCGCCGCGAGTTCCCGATGGCGTTGCATTTCGATTTGTGCCAGGTCGAAGCAGCCAACAATCATCAGAGTCGAGGCCACCAGATAGCCGAAGTCCACTTGAGAATAGTGGCCGAGCCCATCCTTGGTAACGCGTTGATTAAGTTCGGTACTTGCCTTGCGCGCGTGTTCGACACCGCCGGTGTCGACTGCCTTGAACAGCGAATCGACGATCGCACCCATGGCTTTGGGGTGGCGGTTCTCAGGGTACTTAGGGTCTAGCTGAGTCAAGCTGCTGCAGTCGGCCAATAGCCGTTGGCGACTCTTGTGCAGGAGGACGGGCGAAGTGACTCGCCCGGCAAGGAGTGACTCGAAGAAGGGCGATGACCAAAGCACACGTTGAATGTCAGAAAGTGCCCGCCACAGAACGAACATAGGAGCCAAAGGCGCGTCTCGCTCACGCCGCTTCGCTTCCGCCAGTGCGAAGCAAGCTTCCATGCCGTCTCCGGGTTCGGTCAGGCGGCAGCCCCATGCCAGCAGGAAGTACGCCCGGATCGTGTCGTTCACGCTGAGTTGCTGGAACAAAGGCGTTTTGATGAAGGCACCCAGTCCACTGAAGCCGTCAAGATGTTCGCCAACGGCCATCAACATCTCGATGCGCATGAGCGTGCAGCGGGCTTGCAGGGCTGGCAACTGCCAGCGGCGGGCGATGGACGCGCTGCGCTCCAGTGCCCGCTTCGCCTTGAGGCGGTCGCCTCGGACCATGAAGGCCCAGTAGGCCAACTGCAGAGATTGGCAGGCTAGGCCTTTGTCGAGGGGTTGGGCGATGTCGGAAAGCTTCAGGCACCGCTCTGCAGCGGCGCCGCCCTGAAGCTCATTGATGCTGCGAAGCTCGTGGAGTTGCCTTCGCAACTCAGCGACTGTGTCATCTCTGTTCTCCAGAGGAACGGCGGTGGATTGGGCCATCTCTGACGTCCAAGTCGGACATTGTTGCGATGAAGAAGCTACCTCGCGCACCTCGCACGTTAACGCATGGGCGCTTTTGCAGGATCGAACGAAGGTATCCAGGAATTCGGCCGTAGCTTCTCGCGAAAGACGGCCGAAAGCAGTCGTCCCAAGTCCGGCGGTTACCCCGTAGCCGCCGGCGGCGGAGGTGACCTTCGCGGCCCAATCACACAATCACAGGCGCGATGCGGTGGCTGATGCAGCGCAGCAGATAGACCCACATCAGCAGGTAGGGCTGGCCGCGCTTTTCCAGGTGGGTACCGGTTGACTTGCCCGAAATCTTGCGCGCCTCTGAGCCCGGTGACCGCGCAGCTGCCACCCCACTTCCCCATCAGAGCGTCGCGGAATCGACCCTGCCCGACTCGCGCAAGCGTGTTGGTCAAGCGGGTTGTCGAGTCCGAGCCGTCTGTGCCACCCTCTGCGCAGCGCCGTTGCGGCGCTCGGAGCATCAGCCCGCGTTCAGTGCCGCCGCCGCGCCAAAGCTGAACGCTTGGCGAGAGCAGATGCTCTCCCAGAACCGGTCATTCTCGGAGGCCGAGGCCGCCATCGCGCCAATCCAGCATCAGTTCGGCCCGACCGTCGACAACGCCGATGGCTACACCCGAACGTTTCGTGAATTGGGGACTTCGTTCGCATCCGCGCGCTGCGGCTGCTCGGCGATTGCGTACGGTAACGGCGTCGATCAACCGGGCGTCATGCGCCCCAACAGGAGATGAGATGCCGCCGCCGATCACTATCCACGCCAACAACGTCAGCATCACCGCCCTGAACCCGCACGCGGAACCCTTCGTTCCCGCCGGCGGCGGTGGTTCCAACCCCGTGCCGCCGCGAATCCCCCCGCGCATCGGCGGCGGTGATGGCATCCTGGGGGCTGGCCCGCGCCCCCCGCGTCCGCCCTGCAAGCGGCAGGTGGTGGTGGGCAGCCGCCGGGCGGCCCCGGCGCCGCTGGCGGAGGGGGTGACGGCCCGAACCTCCCTCCCGTCACCAACCACATGGAAGCCTCGGGAGAAGCTGCAATCCGCCAGATGCGCGAGTCCGACAGCATGCAAGCCAGGATCAATGCGGTGTCTGCGGAAATGCAGGCAAACGCGGCGTTGCGCGCTGCACAGGCGCAGGTGGTGCGCGACATGAACCAGACCCTCAAGGACGCGGTCAAGGACCAAGGCGAAGCGGGCAAGAAGCCCTGAGCACGGCCTGGGCCGTAGGGGCGGCTTCGCTCTGGCAGAGCGACCGCCCCACGGGGTGCTCGCCATCCCAGGACACACCCCGCAGGGCTTTCGCTGCTCGCTGTCGCACGACCCTGCGAATCGCAGCCCCGGCCCCGCGTTGCGCCCGTCAGGCGCGGATCCAGGTGTAGTCGCCCCTGGCCAGGCTCTCGAACATGTCGTCCTCGGCCTTGAAGATGTTGTCGCGCCAGTAGCGCCCGTGCTCGGCGTAGTGCGACAGCAGGTCCGCCAACCAAACGGTGTCGACATCGTCGGCCATCGGAATGCGGACGATCAGCAGCGTCACGCCCGTGTCGGCATCTTGAGGCTGCGCCTAGGTCCTGCGCGTAGGTGGTGACGTTGGCTTCGAGCATGGCCTTGAACAGGCGCAGCGTGCGGCCCGCGGTCGCGATGCCGTAGTTGAACATCAGGTAGAGCGTGCCGGGGTCGCTGTCGGGCGCTTCGAACGAACACTCGAAGCCCTCGACATCGATCATCCGGGACTCGACACAGGCCTGCGCATCGTTCAGGCCGACCTGGGCGCACAGAGCCCGGATGAGCTCATCCAGCACCATCGCGCGCGCCTCAGGCTCCCGCCGCGCGGTCGAGTGGCGGCGGCGTGGCGCGACCGATCAGCTTCAACATGTCGATGGCCTGCCGTTGTTGCACGTCGGTGCGTGGCCGCCCCAGGTTCAACAGGAAGATGGGCAGCCACAACAGGGCGCTTTCGCTGCGCTTGGCCGGGTCGGATGGCGCCGAGCCGGCACCCAGCAGCGCTTCGCGCACCGCCGCCAGCGTGGCCGTCGTGTGCCTCCACCTGGGCCAGGTGCCCCCAGCGCGGCGTCGGCAAAGGCTTTGGACAGGCTCGTGTGCTCCAACGCCGGCGACAGGCCCGCCGCCATCGCGCGCAGCTGCGTCAGGGCCTCGGTGATCGGCCGCGGTTGGGGCGCGCCGCCCCTGCAGGGCCTGGAGCGGCGCAAAGCGCAAGCGGGCCGCATCCCGCGCCACGCTCACAACGGCAAACCGGCGTTGCTGTCGAGCGCCCTCGTTGTTGTTGCCTTCGCCGTGGGCCTCGCGCTGCGTGTCATCGAGCACCTTCTCGAAGCCGGCGGTCAGGCGCCGGGCTTCATAGCTGTCCGGCGCGTGCTCTTCGAAGGGCATGAAGTCGGGATCGTCTCCGAACTGCTGCTGGGGGCCGCTCGTGCGACGCAGGCGTCGCGGCGGCGGCGCACCCTGCGGCGGCCGCTGAGGGCGCACGCTGGGCGGCCGCGCGCCCGCCGCGCGGCGCGTGAAACAAGTGCCCCTTGTGACGCCCGTGCCCGTGCGCGTGCCCGTGCTTGGCATGCTCGTGGGGATCAACCGCGCTGGCCTCCGGCCTGGCCGTCTGTCCCGGCTGCAGACCGTTCGCGGCGGCATCACCGGCCCAACTGGGCGCGGAAACGGGCGCGACCGGCGGGACAGGTGGAAGGCCGGTCTTCACCTGGCGATCCCCTGCATCGCCTGCTGTGCATAGGCCACCACCATCGAACCGGCCCAAGGCGCGGCCAGGAAGATCACGAGCGTGACCACGAGCAGCTTCAAGCCCTGCGACAGGGTCGAGTCCTGCAGCGAGGTGATGGCCTGCACCAGGGACACCAGCAAGCCCACGGTGGCCGACACGAGGGTTATCGGCAAGGACACCAGCAGCACCAGGATGAGCCCTTGCGCCGCCATCTGAACCGTATCTTCGTAGCCCATGTGCGCTCCTACCGGTAAGACATGACGAGGCCATGCACGAGAACCGACCAACCGTCCATCACGATGAACATCAAGAGCTTGAACGGGATGGAGATGTTGGTGGGGTTCAGCTGCGACAGACCCAGCGCGAGCAGGACGTTGGCCATGATCAGGTCGATCACGACAAACGCCATGTACAACAGGAAGCCGATGCGGAACGCTTCGGCCAGTTCGGACAGCGCGAATGCCGGTGCCAGCACGATGAGGTCGGAGTCGGACAACTGCCGGGCCCGCTCCGGCGGCCATATCGAAGCCGCAGCGCGCATGAAGAACTGGCGCTCCCTGGCATGCGCGTGCTTGCTGAGGAACTTCTTGTACGGCTCCTGCGCCGCCTCGAAGACCAAGGCATATTGCTGCGGCGCATTGGCCGCCGCCGGCTTGGCGCGCAGCGCGTCCATGGTTTCCATGCCGATGGGCGCCATGATGTAGGCCGTGAGGATCATCGCGATGCCGTTGATGACCATGTTGGACGGCACCTGCTGCACGCCGATGGCATTGCGCAGCAGGCCCAGGATCACCGTGAGCTTCAGGAACGAGGTGACCACCACGGCAGCCAACGGGACGACGGCGATCAGAAACGCCAGCGTCGCCAGCGAGAAGGCGTCGAAGATGGTCGGGCTACTCGGGGACATGCCGCAGTTCGACAATGCGGGCGCCCAGGCGGTCACCGATGCTGACCAGCTGGGCGCGACCGAACACCTGGCCACCCACGACCAGGTCCAGGCTGGCGTCCTCTGCCGAGACCGGCAGCTCGAGGATGTACCCGGTGCGCATGTTCGCCAACTCGTGCAGTGGCGTGCTGATCACACGCAGCTCCAGGTGTAGCTCGACCTCGATGTCCGCCAGCGGATCGGCCGGCCGATGTTCGGGCGTGCCGTGCTTCACTTCCATCGTGCTTGTTTCGTTCATCCAGCGATCTCCCACGATCTCCAGCCGCCTGGCCTGCAGCGTGCAAGGCAAGCCATAGCGGCCGCCAACACGCGCTCCTGCAACCAGCAGCGCACTCAAAAGAGCCGCCAGAAAGCAGCGGCGGCAGCAAAACGTCACCCGCTTCCAGCGTGCGAACCAGCGCCCCGCGAAGAAGCAGGTTGCCGAACCGCAGCGCCATGGGCACCTGCACCCCGGCCAGGCGCACCGCCACCGGCGGCACGCGCGAGGCGGATGCCGCGGAAACCCGGGCGCTCCAGGCCGGGTCATGGCACACCAGCCGGGCATGCAGGCGGTGCGCGCCCAGCGATGCCTCGACGGCTTCGCCGTCCGCAGGCCAGGCGTGCGGCCACGCCGTGCATGAGGCCTCCGCCAGCTCGAAGCCTTCCCGCTGCAGCCAGGCCCCGGCATCGCCCATGCGAGACTGGATCAGGCGCGCCAGGCAGGCCAGCTTCAATGCGGGCGGCCATTCGGAAGCGTGCGCCACCGCGGCAGCCGCCACGCTCAGCGACTCGGGAACGGTCATCTCCAGTTGCGCAGCCGGGGACACGAAGACGAGCCTGATCGCTTGGCCCGGCACCGGGGGCGGTGCGGCCGCTTGCCGCGGCGCCGCCGGCCGCCACGCGCCCAGTTCCGGGAACACGGCCCGCAGCCGCGCCTGCATGGCGGCGCTGTGCAGCACCTGCGAAGCGGCAGCCGCGGAGGGCTCCACCCGCGGCAGTCGCAGCTCGAGCGGCTCCATGGTGTCGTTGTTCATGGTGCTGCTGCCCACTCAGGCCATGTCCCACTCGAGCTGCACGTCCAGCGGCGGGCGAATCTGCGCATGCAGCTGGCTCTGGAGCTCTTCGCCGTGCGCGCACAGCGCGTCCATGGCTGCGCGTCCGTCGCAAAGAAACCGCAGCACCAGCCCTTGCGACGAGAGCCGCAGGTGCAGCCGCGTGCCGCCGAACCCGAACCGGGTCAGCGGCATCGTCATCTCCCAAGGACCGGCGCGACGGTGCGCTTCTTCGCCGCAGAACTCGACGATCAGTTCGCCGAGATCCCGCAACAGCCGGGCGCGCGCCACGGCGCGGGCGATGGCCCCGACGCCCGGCGGCAGGGTGGCGACCGGATCCAACGGTGCCGCTGCGGCCTGCGGCTGCGGCTGCGCAGCGCGGGCGCGGGCCTCGGGCGGCGGCCCATCAGCGGCAGGCGGCGTGGCATCCGCGCGGGCTGCCGCCGGCTCCGGATGCCGGGGCATCCCCTCGCCCTCGCCCGCTACATCGGCCAAGGGCGAACGCTCCCGCGGTTCGGCCGGCGGGTCGTCGGCCACCGGCCTGCGCACAGAGGCCGGCCAGGACGCCCGGCGCCAGGTCTCGGTGGCCCGCGCCGCCGCGGGCTCGGTGCGCAGCGACGGGCGTGCCGGTCCCACCAGCACACGAAGCTGCGCGAAGTTGAGCGACTTGGGTTGCGCCATGCGTCACTCAGATCTGGACCCGGCCCAGCGAGCGAAACTCGACATGCCCGCCCAGCTCCTGAAACGAGTAGACGTGCAGCCAGGCCGCCTGCTTCTCGATCACCTTGCGGATGTAGCGCCGGATGTCCATCGACGTGACCACGGCCCTGCCGGCCTGCGCCTGCTCGCCGGCGAAGGCCAGAACGCCCGAGGCGATCTGCGCCACCGTTTCCGGCGGCAACGCCAGGAAATTGCCGGCCGGCGTCTGCTTGATCGATTGCCGGACCATCTGCTCGATGGAAGGATCGAGGGTGACCACGTCGAGCCGGGACGATCCTCCGGTCGCCCGGTAGGCCAGGAAGTGGCCCAGGTCGGAGCGCACGTACTCGGTCAGCATCAGCGCGTCCTTTTCCTTGGCGCCCCACACCACCAGGCTTTCCAGGATCGAGCGCAGGTTGCGCACGGGAACCTGCTCCTCGAGCAAGCGCCGCATGACGTCGGCAATCTTCAGCAGCGGCAGCGCCTTCAGCGCCTCGGCGACGAGGTTCGGGTAGTCCTTGTTGGCGCGATCCAGCACCCACTGCACCTCCTGGATGCCGACGAAGAGATGCGCGCGCGCATGGATCGTGGCGATGGCATGCCGCGCCAAGGCCTGTTCATGGGTGAGCGTGGTGGCTTCGCCGGCCTCGGCACGCCGGGCGGCCGGAATCCACCAGGTGCGTGCCATGCCGCAAGCCGCGCCGTGCGCCTCGGAGCCAGCGGGCGCGGCGCCGTCTTCCACGCCGAGCAGCAGCAAGGCATCGGGCTGCAGCTGGCCGAACTCCACCGGCACGTCGTGCACGAGGATGGCGTACTCGTTGAGCCCCAGCTCGCGGCGAATGAGGACCGCGATGCCGGGGAACGGCACGCCCAGCGACTCCTGCAGCCGGTCGCGCTCGCTGCTGAACGCGGTGTCCAGCGCAGACAGGTCCAGCTTCGCGCAGGTGGCCGGAGCGATCCAGACGGTGAGCGGGCTCGTGAACTCGCGCGACTTGCTCTCGATGGTCGGAGCTTCGGCCTTCCCGCCTTCGCGCTTGAGAGCCGGCATGGCTTCGGCCGCGGCCGGATCCTTGCCCGCCTTCTTCATGCGGTAGTAGGCGATTCCCACCAACAAGGCCGCCAGGGCCAGGAACTGCAGCGCAGGGAAGCCGGGGATCAGCGCGAACCCCAGCAGCAGCACGCCTGAAAGGATGAGGGGCTTGGGGTTGCTGATGAGCTGGGTGGCGATCTCGGCGCCCACCGAGGGCGTGGCGCCGTGCTGGCGCTCGTCGGCCACACGTGTCACCAGCACGCCGGCGGCGATGCAGATCAGCAGTGAAGGAATCTGCGACACCATGGCGTCGCCGATGGACAGCACGGTGAATCGGTTGGCCGCCTCGCCCGCCGTCATGCCCAGGTACATCGAGCCGATGACGATGCCGCCCAGGATGTTGATGGCCGTGATCACCAGGCCGGCGATGGCATCGCCTTTGACGAACTTCATCGCCCCGTCCATGCCGCCGTGCAGGGCGCTCTCCATGCCCAGCAACTCCCGCTTGGCCCGTGCCTGGTCACCCGTCATCAGGCCCGCACGCAGGTCGGCGTCGATGCTCATCTGCTTGCCGGGCAAGGCATCCAGCGTGAACCGCGCGCCGACCTCGGCCACGCGCTCCGAGCCCTTGGCGATCACGATGAACTGGACCAGGGTGATGATCACGAAGATCACGAAGCCCACCACCAGATTGCCGCCGACCACCAGGTTGCCGAAGGCTTCGATCACGTGGCCGGCATCCGCGGTGAGCAGGATCGATTTGGTGGACGCGATGTTCAGCGACAGGCGGAACAGCGTCGTGAACAGCAGCAGCGTCGGGAAGGTCGACAGGCTGACCACGTTGGGCACGTACATCACGACCATCAGCAGCAGCGTGCTGATGGTGAGATTGACGGCCAGCAGCGAGTCGATCACGAAGAGCGGGACCGGAAGGATGATCAGCGTCAGCACGGTCACGATCAGCACGCCGATGCCGACGTCGCTGCCGATGCGGTTCAGCAGCTTCAGCATGCGGCCTCCTCGCAGCGGATCTGTTCAGCCCAGCGCAGCACGATCGCCACCGCCTCGAGCAGCGGCTCGGGCACCGCGGCCGGCGTCGGCAGCTTGTACAGGGAGCGCGCCAGCTCGGGGTTGCCGATGATCGGCACGCCATGCGCCTTGGCCAGCTCCCGGATGACGGCGGCCTGTTCGTCGACGCCTTTGGCCACCACGACCGGAAGCCCGTACTCCTGCGGCTCGTAGCGCAGCGCCACCGCGTAGTGCGTGGGGTTCACCACCACCGCGTTCGCGCCGGCGACGGCAGCCGCGGGCGCGGAAAAGGCCGCTTCCTGCGCAATGGCCTTGCGCTGGCCCTTCATCTGCGGATCGCCCTCGCTCTGCTTGTACTCGCGCTTGACTTCGTCCTTGGTCATCTTCTGATCCTTGTTGAACATCAGCTTCTGGATCACGAAGTCGACGACCCCCAGCAGGCAGAAGAGGACAGCACAGACGTAGAACAGGTGGATCAACGCATTCCACGCGCTGATCCCTATGCCGTTGGCGGTGCCGAAGGTGCTGCGCACCATCAGCGGAATCACGTCGAGGATCAGGGAGTAGAGGATCCAGCCGATCACGACGGCCTTCACGATGGTCTTCAGCACCTCCACCAGGGACTTCATCGAGAACAAGCGCTTGAAGCCGCCGATCGGGTCGAGCTTGTCGAACTTGGGCATCAAGGGTTCGAACGAAAGCACCACACCGACGTGGGCCAGCCCCCCGATCACACCGCCCAGCATGGCCGCGACGATCACCGGCACCACGATCCACAAGGCGTCGGTCGCCATGGCGTAGGCGCAGGCCAGCAGCCACTGCAGGGCCTGCTCGGGCTGCCCCGGGTTGGCACCCAGCGATGTGCGGATGATGCTGCGCACATGCTCCATGCTGCCCGGCCCCGTGGCCGCGAGCGCCCCGATCGCGAACACGAACGCGAAGCTCGAAGACAGATCGCGGCTCTGCGGAACCTGCCCCTTCTTGCGAGCGTCGTCGAGCTTCTTCTCGGTGGCCGGTTCAGTCTTGTCGGACACGGTCGCTCCTGGCTGCCGGGGTCGCGGATGTGCGGTCACCAGTGTCGGACGCCGGGCCGGCCTTGCAGCGCCGGCGTGCGAAGCGCGGGCGCGTGCCGCGAACTGCCGTGGGCCCTTAGCGCGCTGTCGGCGCGGCCAGTTGCTGCACGGTCCCGCGCGGCACGAGGTAGTGGCGCAGCTCGCTGAAGACCGTGCCGACGAACATCGCCAACATCAGCACCGAGACGATGCCCTTCACGGGCTGCGCCAGGCTGGCGGGCTCGAGCTTCTCGGCGGAGCGCGACAGCAGGCCGACGCCCACATCGATCAGCAGAACCACCAGCAGCACCGGTGCCGCCAGCTTCAGCGTGTTGCCGAACAGGTCGCCGACCTGCAGCTTCACGAAGGCGAGATAGGCGCCTTGCGCCGAGGGCGCCAGGTCGGTCAGTGGCCAGACCCGGAAGGACTCGAACATCGTCTGCGCGAAGTAGATGGCCCCGCCCAGGGAGAAGAACACCGCGCTGGCCAGCTTGACCAGCAGGTCCGACACCGGCGTGGACTGCTGCCCGCTCAACGGATTCTGCAGCTGCACGCTGTTGAAGCCCGCGGCGGTGTCGATGAGCGCGCCCACGTGCTCCACGACCCAGAACGCCGTCGACATGGCAAAGCCCAGCGCCACGCCGAGCAGCGCCTCCTTGACGGCGATCATGCCGATCTCCGCCCCGCTGAAGCCGTCGAACTCGTCGTAGGGACGACCGAAGGCCGTGAACGCGGCCAGCAGCATCGCGATGCCCATGCGCGACAGCTGGTTCACCACCTGTTCTCCGGTGAACGGCAATATCGCCATCACCGCCACGTACCGGACCATGTACAGCGCAACGGCCATGCTCGACATCTGCATGCCGGCGATCACCTCGTACATCACCCGCGCGGCGAACGCGAGTTCCTGCATCGCGTTCATGCGGGTCGGCTCTGTGCAGCTGCGCGCGAATCGCGGATCAAGCGGCTGATGGCCACCTCCTCGGCTTCCTCGTCCTGCTGGTCGTCGTCGGCCTGCAGCCTGGCCGCGCGCAGCCTGGCGATGTCTTCGCG
Organism: Ottelia alismoides; assembly: GCA_037367405.1. Lineage (NCBI taxonomy): Eukaryota > Viridiplantae > Streptophyta > Magnoliopsida > Alismatales > Hydrocharitaceae > Ottelia > Ottelia alismoides. The sequence continues at coordinate 21,072 of JAZKJV010011080.1, forward strand.
CAGCGCATCGATCTTCTGCCGGTTGCGGGCCACTTCGGCGCGGCGCGTGCGCAGGTCGGCCTGCCGGGCCTGCACATCGCGGCCGCAGCGCTCCACCTCGCCCTGCTGGCTCGCGGTCTTGCCGGCCAGCGTCTCGGCCAGGTGCTGGCGCCCCAGCAGCGCGGTGGCGTCGAAGGTCTCGCCGCAGTCGGTCATCGTGGCCAGCCTGCGCCGGGCTTCTGCCTCGGCCGCAGCCGCCGTGGCCAGCGCATCCTGCGCCTGGCATTGCGAGGCGCGGGCTTCTTCCAGCGCCGTCAGGGCGACCTTGACGGCATCGTCCAATGCCTGCGCCCTGCGCTCGCGCACGCGCATCAAGGTCTTGAGTGCGCGCTCCCGGCTCACTGCACCACGGCCTTGAGCTGCTGCACCGTCTGCACGAAGGGACTGAGCGTATCGGTGCGCTGGTTCAGGAAGGCGCGGATGGCGTCGTTCTTGGCGATGGCTTCGTCGCCCACGGCGTCGTTGCCCTGGGCGTACTCGCCCACCTGCAGCAGGGTCTCGACCTCGTCGTACTTCGACATCAGCTTGCGCAGCCGGTTGGCGGCGTCGGCATGCTCGCGCGGGACGATCTGCGTCATCACCCGGCTCAGGCTGCCCAGCACGTCGATGGCCGGGTACTGGTTCTTGGCGGCGATCTTGCGGGACAGGATCATGTGGCCGTCCAGGATGCCCCGCACCTCCTCCGCGATGGGGTCGCCGCCGCTCTCGTCCTCGGCCAGCACGGTGTAGAGCGCCGTGATGGAACCGCGGCTGCCCATTCCGGCGCGCTCGAGCAGGCGCGGGATCTCCGCGAACACCGAAGGCGGGAAGCCGCGGCGTGCCGGCGGCTCGCCGCGCGCAAGGCCGATCTCCCGCAGCGCGCGCGCGAAGCGCGTGAGCGAGTCCATCATCAACAGCACCTTCTGGTCGCGGTCGCGAAAGTACTCGGCCACCGCGGTGGCCAGATAGGCCGCCTTCGCGCGTTCGATCGACGAGCGATCGGAGGTGGCGCAGACAACCACCGAGCGCGCCATCCCTTCCTTGCCGAGGATCAGCTCGATGAACTCGCGCACCTCGCGGCCGCGCTCGCCGATCAGGGCGATGACGTTCACGTCGCTCTTGGTGCCGCGCGCCAGCATGCCCATCAGGGTGCTCTTGCCGACACCCGCCGGCGCGAAGATGCCCATGCGCTGGCCTTCGCCCAGCGTCATCAGGCCGTCGATGATCTTGACGCCGGTGGGCAGCGCCGCTTCGATCATGCGCCTGGCCATGGGGTCGGGCGGGTCGCGGAACACCGGCCGTTCTTCGGCGCAGCGCAACTCGCCCAGGCCGTCGGTGGGGTCCCCCAGGCCGCTGAGCACCCGGCCGAGCAGGCCGTCGCCCACCGGCACTGACAGGGGCCTGCCGGTGCCGAAGACGCGCGTGTCCGTCGAGATGCCCGTCAGGTCGTCGAAAGGCGAAAGGATCGCCGTTCCTCGGGACAGGCCCACCACCTCGGCCTTCAGCAACGGGGCCCCTGACCGGTCGCGCAGTTCGCACAGCTCGCCGAGCTTGACGCTCAAGCCGCTGACGCGGACGAGCGTGCCGACGATCTCGGTCACCTTGCCCGTGGTGGGCAGCACCGGCTCGCCCTGCAGCCCGCGGTGCAGCGACCTGGAGAACTGTTCGATGTCAAGCATGGTCGTGCGCAGGCGCCGGCTGGTCGGGCGCGTCCAGGCCATCGGCCTGGATGAGGGCGGCGCGCGCCGCCTTGCTGATGGCCTGCTTCACGGTCTCCAGCTGCAGACCCAGGCTGGCATCGATGAGGCCGTAGTCGGATTCGAGCACGCAGCCTCCGGCCTGAAGCTTCTCGTCCACGCGCACTTCGAGCGGCACCTCGATTCCCACCTCGGCCGCGATCTCGCCGACGACCTGGCGCGCGTGGCCTGCATCTTCGGCCCCGATGTGCAGCACCAGGGTCTTGGAATCGCGGGCCAGCTGCCGCACCGAGCGCAAGGCGCGCCGGTACAAGCCCTGCTTGTCCTCCACCTCGATGACGCGCTGGGTGGCCATCACCACCAGCTCCGCCAGGCGATCCGAAGCCCGCTGCACGCTCTGGCGGGCATCGAACGCCTTGGTCGCCATCTCCTCCACCCAGCGGGCGGCAGCTTCGGACCAGCCGATGTCGTAGGCCTCTTGCTGGATCTCCTTGCCGCGCTGCTGCGCCTGGTCGAGGGTGACGCGTGCGCGCTCGGTGGCCGCCGAGACGATGATGATCGCCTCTTCGCTGGCCTCGGCCAGCAGCCGCGCGGCCTGCGCATGCAGATCGCAGGCCTCGATGAGGGCTGCGAAGTCGGCCTTGCGCACGACGCCGTCGGCTACGCCGAGTTCATGCTTGCCGGACTTGAGCCAAACAGCCATGCGTGCTCCGGGAAGAAGGTGGGCAGACCCCGCCGAAACAAGGCGGCTTCGTCAGGTGTCGGGGCCGCCGCCGAGGGGCCGGCGGGCTTGATCGGCGGCAGCATCAGCTGCACCAGCCGCCGCCCCTTCGGGTCTGGCCAGGTGGATTCCGACTGCAGCATCGACCAGCCGGCGACGCCGACCTCGGCTGCATCCAGCAACGGCGGAATCTGCGCGCCGCCACGTGCCGGCGCCGCGGCCGCCATCAGCGCATCGAAAGAAGGCGATCCCAGCAGCGCCCGCGCGGCGCGGCGCGCCGACGCGTCCACCGTCCTCCTCAACGCACCCCGGGCGGCGAACAAGACCCGCGCGCAGCAGACCCGCTGCACCTGCGCCGGGGGCAGCAGCCACAGCAGCTCCAGCGCCTGCGTAGCGGCCGAGAGGTCGGGCCAGCGCAGGTCGAAACGCTCGGCCACGACGTCGGCCCACAAGGCCGGGCCGACCGTGGCCAGCGCGTCGGGGTCGGCACCCACCACGCGTGTCCAGGCCGGGTGCAACCGGCTCAGCAGCGAACCGAAGACCTCGGCCGCGGCGGACAGCAGTTCGGAGGCGAAGCCCAGGCTATCGGCGGCGATGGTGGAGGTGTCGGCGTGCATGTGCGCATTCCGCTCATCGGCCCGGCGCAGCCGCCGTCTCGACGAGCGCCCGCTGGTCGGCCCGAACTCCCACCAGTCGGCCCAGGGCTCGGGCCAGCCCTTCGGGGCGGCCCCGCTTCACGACCAGCACCCCCGCCCCGGCCAGCAGCAGCACGAGCACGAGCGCGCAGCCGGCGAGGATGGGGCCGAGCCTGGATTTGGAGGTGGCCGTGGCGGCTGCGGGCGCGGCGGGGGCGCCATCGGCGCGCTCGGCGGCGTCGTTCATCGGCATCGCGCTGACCATCGTCACGGTCACCAGGTTGTAGTCGAGCCCTTCCACGGCATGCACGACGAGGTTCTTGATGGCGGGCACCAGGGTCTGCAGGTCGGCGCTGCGACGGTGCTTCACGAAGATCGAGGCGCTGGAAGGCCGGGTGTTCGTGGCCAAGGGGTCGTTGTTGGGCAGCACGATGTGCACGCGGGCGACCATGACACCGTCGATCCGACTGACGGTTTCCGACAGCTCCTGCTCGACCCCGTAGATGAAGCGCACGCGCTCCTCGGTGGGCGATGAGATCAGCCCTTCCTTCTTGAAGAGATCACCCAGCGAGGGCCGCCGCTCCCGAGGCAGCGCGTTCTGCCGGAGCACCTGGATCGCCTGGACCGTCTCGCTGTCCTGCACGGTGATGGACCAGGTCTTGCCGGCGTCGGGCGTCTTCTTCTTGGCGTCGATGCCGGCCGCCAGCAAGGCGCCTAGCATCTCGTTGGCGTCGGGCTCCGAGAGCTTGGAATGGAGGTCCGTCTGGCAGGCCGCCAGCGCGCACACCAGGGCGGCCAGCAGCCAGCTCCAGCGTCGCGGCCAGGGCCGGCTGGCGCGTGCATCGATCGAGGGCATGGCCGCAGGCCCTATTGGTTCTTCATCAACGCGCTGACCGTGCTCTTCGTCGAGCCCAGCACCTGCATGTAGGCCGCCTGGTTCATCGACATGACGCCCAGTTCGACCGTGCTGCGCAGCTGCAGCACCTGCAGCTCGCTCACGCTGAGTTCGCCGGAGGTGGCCATGGTCACCCGGTCGATGATGTCGACGTGGTGCTGCAGGTGGTTGTTCACGTGGGCCACCGCCTGCTCCACCAGCGGCGTCTGCGAGACCGGGACCGAGCCCTCGGCAGGCGACTGCGACATCAGGGCCTCGAACTTCTGCACCAGGCCGGCAGGCGGCGCGGGCAGTGCAGCGGTCTCGGCGCCCGGACGCAGCAGGTCGTTGTGGGCGGGCAGCGCGGCGGAAACTGAGAGGGGGTCCATCTTGGCTCCTTGGGGACAACAGGAAGGGCTGCGCGTCAGGCGCGCATGTAGGCGCCCATGGCGGCGAAGTCGAGCGCATCGGCGGGCTCCGCCGGCTTGCTGTCCTGCGTTTCGGCCGCCTCGGCCTTCTTGGTGCCGAAGGTGCCGTCAAGCAGCGACGCCGCCAATCGCTTGGTGTCGGCGCTGGCCGTCTTGGATTCGAGCAGGCGGTCGCACACAGAGCGCCAGGTGGGCTCGTTGCTGGCGTAGCGCAGCACGGCCAGCAGTGGGGTGAACTCCTCGGCTTCCGGAAAACGCTCGGACAGTTCTTCGCAGTGGCGCAGCGCCTCCCGAAGATGCCCGCGCTGGCTCAGCGTCCACACGTGGAGCAAGCCCACGGTGCGCGGCGCCAGTTGGATGAGATCGAGGAAGGCCGACAGCGACTCGGCCTCCTCCATCATGTTCTCGTCGATGCACGTTGCCGCGACGTACTTCAAGGCGACGTGCAGGGGATGGAAAGTCTGTTCGGCAACCATAGCGGTGCTCCTCGAAGGCGAACCTTGGCCGGGGCTTTCGGGCCACAGGCGGTGCAGACAGCGCCCGCCGGGCACCAAGGCTTGAGCTCCTTGGTAGCCCGTTGAGCGGCGGCCGTCAGGGCTTGTGACCTGCCTCGCCCTGGTCCTTGACGGTGTCCTTGGCGTCCTTGACGAGGTCGCGCACGGCTTGAACCATCATCGCGCGTGCCGCGGCCTTCATCTGGTACTGCATCGAGGCAGCGGCGAGCGCGTCCTGCGATGCATCGGCTGCGGCCATGGTGCCGAGCGCGCCGGCCGTCGTACCGCCTGCAGCGGCACCGGCCGAGCCGGCGACGCCGGCGGCACCGAGGGTGCTGAGCAGACCGGCACCGGCGCCAAGGCCACCAGAGGCGCCGGGAGTCGCCACGTGCGGCGTATCGGGGGCGCGGGTTGCGAGGGAGCTACCAACAGATGAGGGCATTTTGATTTCCTTGGGTTGATATCGGCGCATGGGGAACCGGGGACCATCCCCGGCATTCGCGGCCGCCGCGTACCGCAAATTCGGTGGTCAGGCGGTCGCTCAGGCGGGGGACAACTCGGTCCCGAACTTGCGCTTCCAGAGCGCCGTCATCACGTGGGTCGCTGCCCGCAGCGCTTCGAATTCGCAGCGCAGCAGCGCAAGATCCTGGGCTTGGCTGGTGCCCGAGTTCATCTCTGCTTCCACTTCCTGCCGGCGCTGCTGGAAGACCTGCAGCGTCAGCCGCGTCTCGCGTTCGGCAAGGGCCTCGTCCGCCGGAAAGCCGGGCAGGCGGGAGCACAGGGCGAGCAAACGCTCCGCGACCTTGGGATCGATCTTCATGGCGCAATCTCCTTGCGGTTGTTGGATGGGATGACGCTCCGCGCGGCCGCCGAGGCCTGCCGGGCGGACGCGCGCGAAAGGCCCGGACCCTGCGCGGCCTCGGCCACCACGATGTGGCGCACGCCGTCCCGCGCGCGGGCGAAAGACACGCCCTGCTCGTCCACCAGGCGGCCGCTGATGGCGGCCGAGGTCTTGGACAACTGCTCCACGCTGTCGGACAGGCGCACGCCGACGCGGTCGAGGTCGATGGCCAGGCGTTCAACGGCGTGATGGGCCTTGGTGGCATCTGGCGAGATGCCGGAGATCTCGAAATCGCGCGGGCCGGTGCGACGCACGGCGATGGCATTCCCGGCTATCGACTCCAGCACGAGATCCGTCACCTCGGGCGCCGCCATGAAGCGGCGCCGCAGTTGCACGTGCGGAGGCACGGCATCGAGCAGGCGGTTGACCTCGGCGACATCGCCGCGGCTGTCCAGCACGCCGCGCACCACGGTGGCCTGGCCTTCGGCCATCACGTCGAGCAAGGGCGCGTAGCGGGGCCCGAGCTGAGTCGCAACCAGCACCCGCGGCGCAGGCGGTGTGGGCACCACCGCGGGCGCCGCGGCCGGCGCGCGCGCCGCGACCACGGCTGCCAAGCTGCCTGCACCCACGACGACGGCCAGGCTCAGCATGACCAGCGGCCGGCGGCGCGGCGGCCGCACCGGATCGGCCGCCGGGGGCGGCGCGAAGAGGCGCTGCAGGAGTTCCACGTCGTCGGGCCAGGCCTCGTCGGCCGGGCCGATGCAGAGCACGATCGCGCCAAAGCGCACCGGCACCCACCGCTCCAGGGGGCGGCGCCAGAGCGCGCCATCGAGCCTCGCGCCGTCCACCGGGACAGCACCGTCCACCGCCTGCCAGGCCGCTTCGCAAGCGCCTGCGCCGTCCTGGCGCAGCTCCAGCGCTTGTGCATCCCAGTCGCCGATGTAGACATCGAGGTCCTCACTGCTTCCCACCTTCAATACGGGGTGGGTCCACTCTAGGAGGGCACCTGCGTGCTGGCCGCTCAGGATGCGAATCTTTGTCATGGCGGGCGAACCGGCAGCAGGCCACGCGTTCAAGGCAGCCCGACGGCCGTGGCGTCGGTGGCGCCCGGGGCTTGCGGAACCGGCCGCGCATCGATGTCCAGCGCAGGCGCCGAGGCTGCCGGTTCGCTGGCCTGTGGCGGCACGAGCACCACGCGCTTGGGCGTCAGCAGGAACATGCGCTGGCGGCGGCTGGACGACGATTCGTCGCTTCGAAAGAGCGCGCCGATGAGAGGCAGCCGCGAGAGGAACGGCACACCCGAGCGACCCGTGGAGTTGCTGTCGATGACGATGCCGCCGATGAGCAGGCTCTGGCCTTCCAGCAGGGTGGCGTCCGTGCGGATGGTGGTGCGCTGGATGATGGGCACCTGGTCGACCAGCTGCGTGAGGAAGCTGCCGTCCTCGATGAGCAGGTCCAGCCCGATGCGGCTGTGTTCCTGGTCGGCAATGAAGCGCGGCGTCACCTGCAGCGTGGTGCCGGCCTCCACCGAATAGAGCCGGGCGTCCTGGTTGCCCGCTACGCGGACCGAGGCGGTTCGCTTGTCGGACAGCAAGGCCGTGCGATTGGCCGCGCCCAGAACCTTGGGCTGCGAGACGATGCGCGCGCCGCCCCGGGCCTCGATGGCGCGAACGCGCGAAAGCAGCTCCCTGCCGCCGCTGGACAGCAAGGTGGTGATGTTGAAGCCGTCGCTGTTGGACGCGCCGGCCGAACCTTGCCCGCTGCCCACCGGCGAGATGCTCACGCTGCGGCCGCTGGACCGGTACTGCCAATCGAACCCGAGGCCGGCCGCTTCCTCGGAGGAGATGTCGATGATGGTGGCTTCCAGTTCGATCAGCTCGCTGGGCACGTCGAGCTTCGCCACCAGCCGCGCCACGTCGGCCATCATGCTGCCGGGGCCTCGCACCAGCACCGCGTTGGTGGCCTCGTCGGCTACGAAGCTGGGCTTGGCGAGGTCGGAATCCGCCGGCGGGCGCGCGCCGCGGTAGAGCTCGCTGCCCACGGGATCGGCCGGGCCGTTGAGCTTGTTGCCTCCGTGGACCAGCGTCCGCGAGATGTTGGCGATGGACGCGTCGCGCTGGCCCCGCTGGTCGAGCGTGCCCTCGAGCCGGAACAGGTTCTCCGTCACCTGCTTGGCGGACTCCGAGACACCCGCCCGCGCCGCGTTCGGGCCTGCGTCGGCGCGTCCCACGCCGTAGATGTTCGACAAGGTCGTTGCCACGCCCGGCAGCGTCAGGCCCTGGACGACGCGGTCCACGGCCGAGGCGTGCACCAGTTGGAAGACGCGCAGCTCCGGCGGTTTGGCATCGGCCTCGATCTCCGTAAGCGCCGCGATCACGCCCTCGATGAGTTCGATGTGGCGCGGCGGACCGAACGCCAGCAACAGGTCCAGCCCCGGCTGGACGCGGACCGGGAAGCGGCTGTCACCCAGGCCGAAGGCCGCCAGCTTGGCCTGCACCGCCATGCCGCTCATCCCCTTGAGCCTGAAGAGGCGGGTCTGGATCTGGCTGGACGGATAGACGTACAGCGCGACACCGTCGAAGTACCAGATCAAGCCGAACGCCCGGCTGATGGCGTCCAGAAACGCCTCGGGCATCAGGTTGAAGTTGGAGTTGACCGTGCCGCTCAGTCCGTCGGCCAGCACCAGCGGAAGGCCTTGCGAGCTGGCGAAGTCGCGCAGCACGTCGTTGAGCGGGGCGGTCTGCGCGCTGTAGACGAAGCGCTTGCGCGAAACGCGGTCCAGCCCGGCGCAACTCGCCTGCTCGCTGAACAGCAGCAGGGCCACCACGGCCGCGCAGCAGGCGCTGAAGGCGCGGGTTCGTTGCAGGCGAGGCACGGGCAGTCTCCAAATGGGAATCGCGGGGTCCGATGGCGCGGGAGCTTCAGCCTCGGACGAAGCATCCGGGGCCCGCGGCTGCCACAGATGCGCCACAGGCGCCGGGTCCATCAGGCCGTCGCGGCTGCCTTGCGGTCCTTCTTCTCCTGCTCCTTCTTCTGGTCCGCGTCTTCCTCCTCGTCGTTCTGGCTCACGTCCAGCGGCTGGATGGTGGGCAGTTGCACGGGGATCGCCGCGGCCGCTCCAGCGGGGGTGGGCGCGGGGGCGCCCGCAGCACCCCCTCCCTTGCCCTGCTGGAGGCGGGCGTACTCGTTCTGGGCCTGGATGTAGGCCTCTTCGGTCAGCGCGTCCTTGGCCCCGTCCTTGACACCCTCCTTCACGGACTGCCGCAAGCCGCCCTTGCCTGCCTGGCCGGCGGCGCCTTGTGCGGCGGCTTCCGCGCCTTCGCGGGCAGCGGCCTCGGCGCCTTCCTTGGCCCCTTGTTTGGCGGCGATCTCGGCGCCCTCCTTGGCCGCGGCCTTGGCCCCGATCTCGGCCGCCTCCACACCCAGCTTGGCCACCGAGGCACCCGCCTTGGCCACGCCGCCGCCGGGAACGAGGCTCATTGCGCTGCCAGCCAGGTCCATCGCCCCGTTGATGGCTGCCTGCTTGAACGCCTCCTTGGCCGAGGCGCCGTTCAGCATGGCCTGGCCGGCCTTGACCGCGAAGTTGTTGATCGTCGACAGCTGCGCACCCGCTGCAGCGGCCACGAGACTGAAGGGCGGCGGCAGAACGCTGCCCACCGCGTCGATGACGATCTTGGCGACATCGAGAACCTTGCCGACGACCCCGAGGATCTTGGCAAAGATGTTGTGGCCGCCCCCGTGGGCCTTCTTGATGGCGGGGTCGTCCATCGAGCCGGCCACCATGTCGGTGTAGGCCTGCGCCTCGGCCACCGTGCCGGGCTCGTGTGCGGGCGGCGGCGCCGGTGCCTTCAGGTTGGCGGCCGTGAGCCGCTCGGAGATCTTGTCGATGTCACCGGCGCTGATCTTGCCGTCGTTCGTGCGGTTCTTGCGGGAAGCCTCGAAGCCCTTCTTCGCGTTGTCCAGCATGCCGAAGACAAGCGGATCGCTGGCCAGCAGCGCAGCTGCGCGGCGCACCTCGGGCGTGGCCGATTCGTCGGCAGCCAGCTTCGCCAGCGAATCGCGGGTGATCGGCCCGCCCTTGAGAAACACGTCCTTGTTGGCCTGCAGGGTGCGGATGGCCGCCAGTTCATCCTCGCGCAGGTTCACCTCGGCACCGGCGTTGGCCTCCAGTGCACCGCGCTTGACGCTGCCGCCCGGCGCCAGCTTGTCGAAGGCCTGCGGGTTGTCCAGCATGAACTGCGCAGCCGCCTTCAGCTGAGCCGGGCACTTCTTGTCGCACTTCCCATCGACGATCTTCTGCAGCTCGGCGCGATCGACCTTGTCGGGCAGGCTGTCGGCATACAGGAAGAGCTCGCGGTTGGCATCGCTGGCGGTCATCGCGCGCGGCTTGCTGTCGGCTGCCGTGGCGTCGGACGGGATGTAGTTCTGGGTGTAGGTCTTGGCCTGCTCGCGGTTGAAGTTGATCAGCGCCGGGTCTTCGGCCATGGCCTGCAGGTCGCCGCGGCCGATACGTCCGTCCACATGGCCCTTGCCTGCGGCCACGTCCAGGCGCGCGGTCATCTCGGGGTGGTCACGCATGTAGGCGTAGGCCTGCCGCAGATCCGGCGGCAAGCGGGTGTCTTCGGCCAGCTTCCCGAGGTCCTTGGTGTCGATGAACTTCGGAATCAGATCGCGGTGCTTCTCCAGCACCGACTTGGTCTGCATCGCCTCGTAGGAGTTGGCCGCGCGGTCGCCGGCTGCCTTCAACGCAGGATCCTTCAGCATGGCCTCGATGTCGCCGCGCCCGATGACACCATCCGGGCGCCCGCCCTTGCCCGCGGTGTCCATCCGCGCCGTGAGATCGGGGTTGTCGCGCAGGTGGGCGTAGGCGGCGCGCATCTCCTCGGAGACCGAGGGATCCTTGGACAAGCGGTCGAGGTCGTCGATGTGCAGCTTCTTGGGCACGCTGCCGATGTTGGCCTGCAGCACGGAAACGGCCTTCAGGTCGAGATCGTCGCTGGACGACTGCGAAGGAGCGGGCGGCGCCGCAGCTGCCGTGGCGTTGTTTTCGGTGGCGGGCTCCTCGGCCTGGATCAGGTGCTGCTGCCCCCGGGCGGCCAAGGCGGCCGCGCGGTCTGCATCGCGCTGCTTGCGCATCTCGTCGGCCATGGCCGTCAGCGTGCCGGCCCGGCTTGCAGCGGTCTCGCCCCCACCCTCCTCCACGGCCTGCGTGCCACCCGTGTCCACGGTGGGCGGTGCTGCCAGTGGCTGCGGCCCGGCCGGGGCAGGCCGGCCTTCGGCCTGCCCTGTCGCGGCGGCGCCGGCCAGCTTCTGGATCACGGCCGCCATCTCGCGAAGATCGGGTGCTGCAGGAGCGGCCGGCCCGTCGGCGGGCACAAGGCTGGCAACGGCCACGGTGGCGCTGGAGATAGGGGCTGTAGACATGGCGGATTTCCTTGCTTGGCAGCGCCGGTGGAGCGCGTGCCAAAGACTAAGGACCGATGGCCAGGCCCAGAGCGGCACCGTGCGAAGCACAGGCCAGCGGTGCGAAGCGCGCAGCCGCCCGGTGGCCTGCCGGGCCGGCGCTTCAGTGGGTATGCTCGGCCGCCCGCGGCCTGTGCGAATTGCCTCCATGAACCCTGAAGAACCCGCTGCGTCAGCCGACGTCGAGCACTTGACGCCGGCCGAGGCCGGCCGGCTCGCAGTCTTGGCGCTGGATGAAGATCCGCTCGACGATCGCGAAGGTCGCCTGCGGGCGCGGCAGCGCTGCATCGACCTCGCCAACCGCTCCGGCGATGCCCGGCTGCGCATCGAAGCGCTGCTGCATGGCATGGACATGGACAGTGCCTTGGCGCGATCCGAGGCCGGCCAGGCGGCCCTGCGCGGCGCAAAGCAGCTCGCCGAGCAGTTGCAGGATCCGGCCTACTTCGCGCAGTGCGAAGTGCGGGCAGCGGACCTGCAGGCTTCGCGCGGTGACTTTCTGGAAAGCCTGGTGCGCCTGCGGCATGTCGTGCCACTTCTGGCCGGGCACCGACGGCCGGCCCGCACCCTCTTGGACGCGCTGCACACGCTCACCTTCGTGTACTTTCAGCTGCAGATGCTGGGCCACGCGCTCGACACGACGGCAGAACTCGCGCAGGTCGCTGCCGGCGACGGCAATGCCTTGATGGCCCGGCGAGCCACTCAGCTCGAGCTGATGTGCAAGGTCGCCAGGGCCAGGAGCCGCCATCTGCCTTGGTCGACCGACTGGCCCCAGGACGATCCCGATGTGAGCAGCGTCGTCGAGCTGGGGCGCAGGCACGTCGAACGGTTTCTCGCGGGGCAGGAAAAGGAAGACCACGTGATCCGCTTCCAGACCTTCGCGGCCCTGGCCCAGTCCGGCCGCGAAGCCGAGGCGGTGGCGCTGTGGAAGGCCACCGAGCACCTGGCCCGCGTCGAGCTCGATCCCTACGTGATGCCGTACCTGTCGCTGTTCATCGAAGGCCCCGATCGCGCCATCCAGATGATCGAGCCCTTGCTGGCTTCGGCGCCCGACCGGCGGCCCGTGCACGAGGCCGAGTCGCTGGGCGCCCTGGCCCTGGCACACCTGCGCAAAGGCAACCACGCGGCGGCGTTCGCGGCCGTGGATCGCTACGTGCGGGTGCGCGGCGCGCGTTCGCACCAGCTGGCGCAGGTGCAGGCGCAACTGGCGGCCCGCGAGCTCGAGACCGAGCGCGAAAGAGGGCTCGCGCAACAAGCGCTCGTGCATGCGGGAAAGCTTGCGGCCGTGGGGCGCCTGGCCAGCTCGGTGGCGCACGAACTCGGCCAGCCTGCCGCCGCCATGATGCTGCTGTGCCACGAGGCCCGGCGCTGCGCCGCAGAGGGCGAACAGGAGGGGCTTGCCGCATGCCTGGGCGACATGGACGAGCAGCTGAAGCGGCTGGCCAAGATGGTGAACCGCATGAAGGCCTTCGCCCGCGACGAACCGCTGCTGATAGGCCGCTTCAACCTTCTGGGCCTGGTGGACGAGTCGCTGCGCCTGTGCAAGCCGGCCCTGCGGGCCGCCGGGGTGCAGTGGCAGCTGGCCGTGCCCGAGCATCTGGTGGTGTCGGCGGACCGCGAGCGCGTGGTGCTCGGCCTCGTCAACCTCTTGAACAACGCCATCGACGCCATGAAGGGCCATGTCCGTGCACCCCGGCTGCTGCTGCGGGCGGTTGAGTCGCCGGACAGCGCGGACCTCGTGCGCATGGATGTGGTCGACAGCGGCCCGGGCCTGGACAGCAAGACCCAGCAGATGCTCTTTCGGCCCTTCTTCACCACCAAGGCGGCAGGTCAAGGCCTGGGCCTTGGCTTGACCATCACGCGGGAGGCCCTGGCCGGCATGGGTGCCAGGCTCGAAGCCTGCAACGAGCCCGGCGCCGGTGCGTGCTTTTCCATCGTTCTGTCCAAGGCTGACCACCTGCCGCCGCCGGCCCGCACTCCCGGCGCGCAGTTCGCGGCGGACTAGGGTTGGGCTTGATGCTCAGTCGGCCACGCGTGACGCGAGGGCGTGGGGTCGATCACGGCAGGGGGCCCCACGGCGTCCACGTAGTCGCGGAAGACGCGGTCCTGCATCTTCGTGATCGCCTCCGAGGGATTGGTGCCGTACATGGCCCCGAACTGATCCGGCGTCAGACCGTCGCCCATGATCGTCACGGACGCGCCTTCCTTGGATGCCTCCGGCGGCACGTGGGTGACGTTGACGGTCAGCATGTCCATCGAGGTCTTGCCCACCACCTCGGCCTTGTGGCCCCCGATGAGCACATGGGCCTTCGTGGGCGTTGCGCCGGGTGCGTTGCTGGCGGCAATGCGCGGCAACAGGTCTGCATAGCCGATGGGCAGCGTCGCGATGCGCATGGGCTCCTGGGCCTCGAACACGAGCCCGTAGCCCACGCGTTGCCCCGGAGGCAGCTCGAAGGTCTGCCCGATCTCGGTCTTCAACTCGAGGATGTGACTGAGGTTGTGATCACCGTGGTCGTACGGCGTCTGACCGTGGAAGGTGCCGCCCAAGCGCACCATGTCCTTGTGAACGTCAGCGCCGAGGAAGACCGTCGACGAAGCACCGATCGACTGCCTGACGCCCGGGAAGTGGGCGGCAATCGCGTTGAACTCGGCCAGCTGCTGGCGGGTGGCTTCGCCCATCTGCACCGGATCCATCGCCGGACCGAACAGGTCGGCCTCGGCCCCACCCGGCTGGTGCTCGGAAGGCTTGGGCGGCACGAGCTCGTCGGACTTCGCCAGATGGGACATGATGAGCTGCACGTCGATGTGCTTGAGCAGCGCCTCTCGCCCTTCGAGCAGCTGCGCCAGATCCTCCTTCGGCATGCCCGCACGGTTCATGCCGGTGTTCACCTGCAGCACAGCCGGCAGCTTCTTCCCCGCTTTTTCGCCGGCCTGGTTCCAGCGCTCGACCTGCTCGATGGAGTTCAGAACGGGCGTGATCTTGTGCTTGATCAGCAGCTCGGGGTCGGTGCTCTTGAGCACGCCGTCCAGCAGGAAGATGGCCACGCCCTCGGACTCTTTCGGCATCTCCCTGGCCAGCCCGACGCGCAGGTCGCGCGCTTCCACGCCGCGCGCGACGAAGAAGTCCTTGCATCCTTCTTGCACCAGGGTCTTGGTGAGTTCCAGCGCGCCCATGCCATAGGCATTGGCCTTGACCACGGCTGAAGGCGTGGTGCCTTCACTCAGCATGTCCACGGCCAGCCTGTAGTTCTTGCGCACGGCACCCAGGTCGATGGTGGCCACCGCGGGCGACAAGCTCCGGGTCTCTTGCCTGGCACTGATCTCGGCTGTTGCTGCAGCCGCGGCCACCGGCGTCCTCACCGCGTAGGGAGAGGCGGTCAAGGGAGTTGCCCCCACCGCGGCGGCGTAGCTCGCCTCGGTCTGATGGAACCGCGCGGCGGCTCTTGATCCCGGCAGCTCGCCGGGGTGCGGCAGCGCGCCAGGCGGCGTGCTGCCCATGCGCGGCCCGCCGAGACGGGACGCGACAGGTCGGTTCGCCGGCGCGGCCCCGGCTTCGGGCGCGGACTCACGGGCTGATCTTGCCAACTCGAGAGGGGGGAGTCCTGCAGCTGGGTTCAGGGTCGGTCTCATGAAGAAGCTCCTTGGGTATCAATCGAACGGGACAAACTGGGAGGGCACGGGCGCATATGCCGGGTCAGACGGCAGACCCGTCGTCGCGCCTCTGCTCATGCTCGTGCGCCCGGGCTGCTGCGGCTGCTGCGTCCCTTGCACGCAGCCCGATTTCCGGATCAATGGGTACGCCCCGCAGCACCCCCCGCTCGTCGCGATCCGGCGGCGGCGGGGGGAAGCGCTCCAGGGCCTCGGCCAGATGCTGGTAGTGCGCTGCGTTCGGCTGTGCGCTGCCTGCTACCGCGAACGGCCAATAGAGCACGCCGTTGAGGATGCCGTTCAGCAGCGCGTTGGCGGCTTGAACGAAGCGTTCGGAGGTGACCAGGTCGCCCGCGTTGCGCGTGTGGTGCCCCATCAACGCGCTCAGCGAAAGGCCGGTAGCCAAGATGCCGGTACGAACCGCCCACGGCCCCATGGCGCCATTGGCCAGATGCTGCTGCTGGTAGCCGACGTCTTCGGCGTTGAGTTCCAGAGTGTGGGGACGGTAACGGTCGC
The DNA here is from genome assembly GCA_037367405.1 of Ottelia alismoides. NCBI lineage: Eukaryota > Viridiplantae > Streptophyta > Magnoliopsida > Alismatales > Hydrocharitaceae > Ottelia > Ottelia alismoides. The sequence goes on from JAZKJV010011080.1 coordinate 36,404, forward strand.
TCCTGCCGGATTGGGACTGGAAAGCAGGAATGCTCTGGAACATCAGATCCTCTCCCACTTCCCCGAGCAGATTGAACACCGCGCGCAACAGGTCGTTGTGGTACTGCGGCGGCAGTCCTTGCCTGAACGCAGCGGCGCCAGAAGGGGCAGCCTGATCGAAGGCCCAGCTCCCCAGGGCCTGGTCTATGCCGTAGCCCATGCTGATGAGTTGCCAGTGTTGTCTGTTGGGAGGAATGCCCTCGGTGTTGGGGTTGTTCAGCCGCAGCCGGGACTGGACAACCAGGTCGCGCATCGTCGTGTACGCGGCGCGCGACAGCAGCAGCGATGCGTTGTCCGCGGCCAGCGAAGTCCACTGCCCGTTCCCGTCCTTGGGCGTGTAGACGGTAGCGGCGGCCGCGACGCCGGAAGCGAAGGTCGTGAGCGCCATGATGGCGCGCGCCTTCCGGCTGGCGGGCGTGGCGGTGCCGGCCACCTCGTCGCGCATCGCGCCCAGGGCCAGCGACACCGTGGCGGCCGTGGGCACGGCCAGGCCCATCAGGGTCTTCGTCATGGGGCTGGCGTTTGCATCGTGGAAACCCTTCTCGATGCCGTATTCGAGCAATTGCCGCAAGAACGTGGGGACGAACACCGCCAGCACGTTGCGCGCGGTGACGTGCGCCACCGACTTCGCGACCTTGGTGCCCCCTTGCACGAAGTCGCTGTTGAGAAACAGCGGGAGGGCGGCTTGCAGCGCCTGTGCGGCACGCTCCGCCTGCGCTGGCAGGGCTTGGGCCGCCCCGGCGGCGGCGCCGGGCAGCCGGGCAACCCGGCCCGGAACCGATTGAACGGCACTGGCCATCCCGCGAAACACGCTGTCGATGAACGGGACGCCGGTGAGCGCAGGCAGCCTGCCCGTCTCCACGAACTCGGTGGCCGCCTGCATACCTTCGACAACCGCCGGGTGCGTGGTCCTCGGCTCCGATGTCGACAACGACTTGGCTGCTCGCAGATACGGGTTGTCTGTCATGACAGCAACGGACATCGGCCAACCCAGACGTTCGGGTGTCGTCTGGCCTGGAGTGGCGGCTTGGCTGTCCGGGCCGCTTTCTTTCTCCAGCACCTGAAGAAACTCATCGCGCCTGGCGCCGACCTCTTGCGCGATCGCCTCCACCACCTGCTCGATCTCGGTTTGCGTCAGCCGTTGGGTGGCCGGCTGCACAGAAGGGCGAGTTGGTGGCGGCGACGTGCTGCGCGACGGTGCCCGCGATCCGGCGCTCTCCGCGGATCCCTGCAGCCGTGACGGTGATGACGGTCTGGACTGAGCTTTGTCTTTGTTGGCGTCGCTGGTGCTTGCTTCGGACGACACGGTCGTGACGTCGACAGGCCGAGGGGACGACGGATTGGTTTTCATGGCGGCTCCAGGTTTGCAGGACACATGGCTTGCGAGGCGCTCGGCGCCTGCGCGGGCTCGCAACGTCGGCTCCGGCGCATGGTCGGCGACGCCCAGGCCGGCCGCGCGCGGCGGCGCGAAGTGGGCCGCCGCGATCCGAAGCACTTGATGTCGGACCGGTGAACGCCCGATTCGACTTCGCGCAGCGGGCCGCCGCTTCGCGCAGCGCGCGGCACCCGCGAAGGGGCTCGGAAGAATCGAAGAACCTCCATCGTCAGGCGCTCGCGAAAGCGTGGCGACAACGAACCATGAAACCACTCCCAGCAGCCACACGGCCCACGCCAGCCAGTGAGGCGTCGCCGGAAGCAACCGGTTCGTCGGCCCCGTCCCTGCCGGCTGCGGCAGGCTCTGCGCTGGCTGCGCATCCACGCAGCCGCTTGGGCCATGCGCCACAAGGCCTGCAGCCTGCAGCCCGGCGCCCGGGTGCCGCCGCGCCCCCGGCGAAGAAGCGCAAGCTGCAGCCGGCCGCAAGCGCGAGCGGCTCTTCGCAGCCCGCCCAGGCCGGGCCCTTCGTGGCGAACTACGACCCCAAGAACTGGAAGACCCAGTCGTTGGCCAAAAAGGCGGCCGCATCGGCCCAGACGCTGCCGTACCGCGCGGCGCTGCACCACAAGATTGCGAAGGCGGTGCAGGCCGACTTCGTGGAGCGGCTCGACCCGGCCCAGCAGTCGACCTTTGTGGCCAGCCTGGGATACGACTCGACCAAGCAGTTCGTCAGCGAACCGGCCAACATCACCCAAGGCCCCGTGCCCGAACTGCGCAGCGACGACAACCGCCAACGCACGGTCACCAACCGGTCAGGCGTCACGATCACGGTCCCCGAATTCGATGGGAACGAGCAAGGGCACGCGTTGACCCAACGCTCCGCGGCTTTGCATCCGGCCTACTTCACCATGGTGGAGGCGATGGACGGCCAACCGGGCATTTCGCCGGCCAGGCTCCACACCGTGATCAACGCCTTCACCCAGGCACGCGCGGCGCACGCCCAGGAGCCTCTGCCGCACGGCATCGATCAGGGGCGCTGGGTGCAGGAACCCGACGGCCGCTTCCACAAGGACACCACCGCACCCGAAGACGCTGCAGATCCGAACGCAGCAGGCGGCCGGCGTCCGACCCATCGGTGATCTCCACAGGCCAAGCGGGCACCCGAGGTTCGCATCGCGCGCCAGCCCTTCGCCCGCCCCCGCTGCTTCGGGTGTCCCCAAACCTAGCATCGACTGAAGCTGTGGAACGCGCTCCGGCGCTGCAGGGGTGAACAACTCCCTTGAGCTGCATCGCCGGAGCCGTCAGCGGCGAACGTGCGGACCTGCCTCTTTGCAAGCGGCCGGTCTTCATCGACCTGTCTAACGGCGCGCCGTTATGGCTGCGCAAAGTGTGGAGAACTGAAACATGGCAAGTTTGAATTCGGTCGGACAAGCTCAAGCGTCTACACCCATCGTCATCGTTATCCAGGAACCGGCCCCGGGTCCGGGCAATGTGCCCACCGACAAGGTGCAGGAAAGCGTGTCGAAACTCGCCGGGGCTGCGGCCAAGGCCGAGGAAAAGCCGGCGATCGAAGATCCGGGCGTTTGCGTTCGGAAGGCGGAGATCGAAGATCCGGGCGTCTGCGTTCTGAAGGCGCCGCCGAAGCCCGCGCCGGCTGCGGGCGATGGTTCGATCGACGTGTCCGGCAATCCGCAGCTCAAGGATCTGATGAGCAAGCTGCTGGCCTCCATCGGCCAGGACCTGGAGAAGGGCAAGGTCGATCCGCAGAAGCTGGAGCTGCTGAAGGAGCTGGACGACATGCTCAAGCCGGGTGGCGCCGGTGCGGCTTCGGGGCCGGGGGGCGATGCCTCCAAGCCGCTGGTGCCGCCTGCGGTGGCGCGCGCCGATGAGAAGGTTCAAGCCGCCAGCGCGAACGTCGACAAGGCTCAGCAGAAGCTCGACAGCGCGCAAGGCAAGGAGAACGCCCTGGAGAACCAGCTCTACGGGCACACGGTGGGCGAACAGTCCATCGGCACCAAGACGGCCCAGGCTGAACTGGCCACCGCCAAGGCCGACCTCGAAAAGGCCAAGGCCGAGGCCAACGAAGCCCGTGTCAAGAGCGGTCTGGACGCCCAGAGCTTGGCCAAGCAGGCGCCGGCCGGCAGCCCCGAGGAAAACGCGTTGATCGACAGCCTGACACAGGACCTGCTGAAGATGATTCAGGCCGACCTGAACAAGGGCAAGATCGACCCGCAGAAGCTGAAGATGCTCGAGACGCTGATGCAGATGAAGAGCGACCCCAGCTCCACCGGCCAGCCGACGCCCGCCAGTGGCAAGCCGGCGGGGCCGGTGGCCGGCGCGGCGCCGGCGCCTGCGGCCGCCCCTGCGCAGCCGGCCACGCCGAACCCCTGGAACCAGCTGCAAACCACCGGTGCGGGCATCGACTCCAGCGTGGAGCGGTACCGCCAGGCCGCCCTCGCCGCGCTGCCGCAGATGAACCTCGGCTTGCCGCAAGAGGAAGAAAACAAGTAATTGCCCGGACCCTGGTTCGGGTTGGGGCTGCAGGTGAACCCTGCAGCCCTTTTTTTGCGTCCGCTCGGCCGGGGCCGCACGGGTCTGTGCTTCGCAGGGACGGCCTCGGCTTCGCTTGGGCCGCGGCCCGAGGGGGCGCCTGCAATGACACTGCCCAAACGCGCACCTATCGGCGCAGCGTGTGCTGGCGGCCACGAAGCCGAACCTGGAGACAAGTTCATGGGAACGAACCGGGCAGACAGCCCGCGCAAGCCTTCGGCGCAAGCAGCAACGGCAACAGCAACAGCGACAGCGACAGCAAGCGGTTCGACCGCCGAGTCAACCGGCGCGCTCGGGGCACAAAGGCAAACCACCCCTACAAACCGGCTGACCACGCGCGGCCACCAAAGCCTGCAGGGCGCACCCCGTCAGGACGGGTCTCGCTTGCGGGCCCATGCCGCCCAGCCGACGGTGCGTGCGCTGGAACAGGATCGGATGCGGCGCCGCCCCGAGAGCGTTGTATCCGTCGAGGTGCCCGAGACGGGCGCCACCATCTCCCAGTACCGTCCGTCCGCCGGCGATCCGCAGCGAGCCGCCCCGTGCGAGGTTCGCTTCCGCGGGACACCGGGCGTGGCGCTGGCGGTGCTGGAGGTGCACCCCGGGCTGGGCCCGGCCGAAGCGGCCGCTCCGCGGGTGGGGCCTGCGCCGCTGGGGCTGCTGACAGGCGTGTGGCAGGCCAAGAACGGCGAGTCCTACAAGCTGCACAACGACAGGCTGCACCGGTTTGCCGATGACCGATGGCATCAGCTGGACGCGGGTTCCAGCCGCCCCGATCGCAACGCACAGATGCTGGGCCGGCAGGCCGATGGCCATGTGTATGCGCGCCTGGGCGACAGGCTCGTCAGCCTCAGCGAAGGAGCCAAGCCGCTCGAGATGGGCTCGCCCTTGGGGCGCGGTGCCTTGGTGTCCGTGGGGCCCGACGGCAACGCCCATGTGCTGGAAGGAAACCCGGGTGCGATGCAGCTGCGCCAGCCCGGGACCGGCCGGCCCGCGTTGAACGTGGAGCTGTGGCGCGACGACGGCGATGCGGCGGCCAGGCCCGCTGCAGCGCGCGTCACGGGGCTGCTCGTCTTCGAGCGCCAGGAACAGAACCACGTGCTGACGCTGGACGAGCGCGGCAGGCTCTATGCGGGCGCGCTGGAAGCCGAGCCTCCCGGGTTGAGCGCGGCAACCGGCGACCCCGGCCCGTCTTCGACGGCACACCCGCTGCGACTGATGCGCATCGCGCTGCCGCCGGAGTTGGATGCCGGCTGGGACGACTGGGCCGTCAGCCGCATGGGGCTGGGCCAGGACGGCGCGCCCGAGGCGCTGCTCGAGCACCGGGACGGCCTGCGCCAATCCATCCGCCTGAATCCGGGGGCCGAGGTCTGGCAGCGCACGCTCAAGCTCGACCAACCCGTGCTCTGGGTGGTGCAGGAAGGGTTGCACACGCCCGCCGCCGATGCGATGGACGCGCTCGTCGACCTCGACGGGCATGCTCACCTGGGCTTGCAGGACGGCAGCCTGTACTACCGCGCGAACCAGGAACGTCCCTGGGCCCGGGTGGGCGGCATCGACGACAGCGCCTCGACGGGCCTGGAGAAGATCACCACCGGCGCCATCGGCTTCGGCGATCGCAAGCCGGTGGTGGGCCTGCTGAAGCTGCCGGCCGAGCAAGGCGGCGGTCAGCAGGTGGTGCACCTCGATCTGCGCGGCCGCACCGTGCTGTTGCCGGCCGATCCGAAGGGCCTGCCCGGGGGGCCGCTGACGGTCACGCCGGATGAAGTGCGCGTTCTTCCGCGCCTGCTGGCCGAGTTCTCGGCCGACCAGCCGGTGCAGTCGTTCGCCATCGACAAGGCGAAGACCGTGTACGCGCTGGCCGGCGGCCAGATCGTTCGCTGCGGCGGGCCAGGCGCGCAGGCACAGGCAGCCATGCCGCTGCAGGACGGGCTGCACCGTCCCATCGCCCTTGCGGTGGCGGGCGACGACAAGCTCTACGCGCTGGACCGAGGCGAAGACGGCAGCGTGCGCCTGAAGCAGCTCGGCGACGGCGACTCCTGGAAAGAGCTGCCCTTGAGCAACCTCGACCAAGCCGACGGGCGGGCGGCCGTGGACCTGCAGGTCACGCGTTCGGGCACGCTGGTGCTGAAGCTGGCGCATGCAGACACACCGGACCGGTCGTCCTGGCATGCCGTGCTGCCGGCCATGACGCAGCCCAACGGCCACCTCGCAGCGCAGCGCCTGGACCCCAACCCGCTGCGCGCCGCGGCAGCGCCGGTGGGCGTCAATGCGGACAGCAACCTCGTGCTCATCGGCACGGGCCCCACACGCATTCCGCTCGGGCGCCACGACGTGACCGTGACGTCGGCGCTGCTGGGCAACACGTCGAACAACCACATCTTCGACTCCAGCAGAAGCCGCCTCGTGGAGACCACGCCCGGCCACCTGATGGCGCTGGGAAACGCGGCCCTGCAAGTGACGAGGCACGCCTTCGGCGTGACGATGGACGCGCTCGGGTACACAGGCGTGCCGGCCGCTGCGTTCGACAGACTGAAGCCCTACTACCACGCCGCAGAAACCACCCATCAACGGCTGGGGGCGCTGCTCGCGCAGGAGCCCGGCGAAGCCGGCATGGCCTTGGCGCCCGCACACGCGCCCGACCTGGACGATGCCCAGGCCGAAGCACTTCAGCAGGCGCGCCACGGCGTGCTGCAAAGGCTGGCGACCGACCTGCGCAAGCTCGGCGTGCAGGCCCGCGCGCTGACCCCCGACATGGCGCCCAAGACGGACACCTTCGGCTCGTCCGTGCTGACGTTCCGCGTCGCCGAGGCCGCCGGCATGGCCCGCCAGGCGATGCTGGAGGCGGCGCGCGCCATCACCGGCGAGAGCGACACGGTGCTGGCCGACATCCAGGCCACGATGGAGCACATCGACGGCAGCAGCCTTTCGCCGCCGGAGCGCGAAGCGCTGCAGGACGTGCTGGGCCTGCTGCAGCAGCTTGACGAAGCCGGCGTGAGCTTCAGGCTGCGGCCCGGCTTGGCTGAACGTGCTTCGCTGGATGACGCGGGCCGCGACGCCACCGACCCCACCGCCGTGCACGCCGCCTGTGTGGCGCATGGCGTCGTGTCGTTCGACAAGCTGCTGCGCGTGGATTCGCCGCAGACCCTGGCCGAGACCCTGCAAGCCCAGCAGGACAGCCGGCTGGACCGGCTGAGCCGCTTCGGCTTCTCTTCCTGGCGGCAGGTCGAGGCCTTCGACCAGGTGGTGACCGATTTCCGGCAGAACATGGCGGACCCGAGATCCCCGCGCCGGACGAAGCTGCTGCAGCACCTGGGCCTGCCGCGGGATGCCCAACCCGACCAGATGGCCGTGGCGCTGGCCGAGGCCATGCGCGACCTCTACAACCGCAGCACCCTCTTCTCGACGCGGGCCAAGACCGTGACGGCCAGCGGCAGTTTCGGCGGCCCGGGCAACCCACCGCCTGCGTCGCCCTGGGTGGTCTCGGCCGGCGGCCGGGGCGGGGAACTGCTGGGCGTCGAACGCATCGGCGGCCCCGACGATGCGGGTCTGGTCGCCTTTTTCGTCAAACAAAGCGAAGGCAATGCCGCGGTCAGCGCTGGCGTGTCGCTGGACCTGAAGCCGGGGCCCGGCACCCGCGAGTGGCCCATCGCCGGCGATGCCGACGGTGTGTCGCTGAAGGCCGACCTCGGTGCCAATGTGTCGGGCCGTGCTTCGCTGCTGGCGATGGAAGGCATCGGCGCCGCAGTGCTGCTGGCACCCGAAGTCATCCCCGAGTTCTCGCGGCTGTTGTTCGATCTGCACAGCCGGGACACCACCGACGTGCTCGCGGTGGGATGGGAGGGCGGCGGCATCGGCCTCGACCTGCGCGAGAGTGCACTGACGGCGCGTGTCGGCGCCGCCGTCAGCGCCAACGCGCTCAACCTGTCGGTTCCGTACGATGGCCGCAAACCCGCTGCCGAAGAGGCGGCAGCGCCGCCGCAGTGGCTGGGGCCTTCGGAGTGGCCCGGCACTGAACCGGCGCCGGAGCCGTCACCGACGGCAGCCGGTCCTTCTGCCACCATCCCTGCTGGCCCGCGCGACCCGGCCACACCGCCTCCGGAGGCCGGAGGCGAACCCGGCCCCGTCGGCCAGGCGCCGCGCGCGGCCGCTGCGCCAGGCCGGCGCAGCAACGTCTCGGTCAACGTCTTGGGCAGCGTGCGCGGTGGCTTCTCCGGCACCGTGGCCGAGATGGAGTTGCACCTGCTGCACGCCTGGCGACAGTTGGAAGACAACGCCTTGAAGACCGCCGGCGTGGGCTTCGGGCTGGAGTACCAGGGCCGGGTGGAGCTGGGGGCCGACCTGGGCGCCGAACTGCGCGCCGGACAAGGCTTGGGCACCAGCCTGGGCAGCGTGGCCGATCAGCTCACGTCGGCGTCGACCGGCGTCTTCGGGCTGCAGATCGCCGGCGTCAACCTCGCGTCGAATGACCTGCGGCCGCCCGTGTTCGGCACCGCCACGTACAAGCGCACGCTGGACACCGCGCTGGCGGCCAACGTGAGCGGGCAACAGTGGACGGATCTGGCCGCGCAGTTGCGCAGCACCTACGGCACGGTGATGATGGACGGCATCCCCGAACTGAACGAACGGCCGGCGCTGCCCGAAGAACGCAAGCGTGTGCTCGAAACGGTGCTGCAGCGCGCGCAAGGCGCCCACCCGCGCAACTCGGTGGAAGGCGCCGCGGCCATCGATCAGGTGCGCAGCCTGATCCAGCAAGACGTGTTCGCTGCGCAGCGGCGTGCGCAGCTGATTCCCGGCGCCCGCATCGAACTGAACGTGCTCGGCCGTGCCGCTTTGGGCCCGGTCATCACGCACGTGCTGGGGCACGTGGGGCTGGGCGGCAAGATGAAGGAGATGGCCCACCTGGCGAGCGTGGTACCGGGTCTCACCGAGGTGCTGTCGCGGATGAATGCGGTCGTGAACCTCAACCAGACGCGCTTCGTGTTCGGCATGCGCCCCGGGGAGATGGCGAAGATCAATGACGCACTGGCGCTGGCCGAAGACGCCGGCGCGGGCCTCGCGGGGGGGCAGCGCACGGACTGGCCCCAGGTCATCCGCGACGCGAGCTCGCGACCCGACCTGTACCGGCTGGAAGCCATCATCGGCCACAACACGAACTTCAATGGTTCGGCGCAGGCGATCACGGCTGTAGGCTTCACGGTATCCACCACGGAAGGCGTTGCGCAGCAGTTGTTCGAAGGTGAACTCCAGGTGCGCTACGACAAGCACGACCAGCCCGTGGGCGTCGAGGTGCTCGAAAGCGGCGTGCGGGCGCTCCGGCTGCGGGAGGATGCTTTGCAGGCCGATGGCCTGCTGGCCGTGGCCCCGCCCCGGCTGCAGAACGAAAGGCCGTTCGAGCCGAGGTCGCCGCGGGGGAGCCGTGCGTGAAGCCGCAGGCCAGGAGTCTGCGCGGCTTCTGCCGCGCGGACTCCTGGCTAGGCGCTCACGCCCCCTTGGCCACGGCGCAGGTCGTACTCGGCCAGGCGCCTGCTCAAGGTCTTTCCGGAAACGCCCAGCTCGGAAGCGGTTGCCGACAAGTCGTTCTGGTTGCGGTGCAGCGCCATCCGGATGATCTCGCGCTCCAGCGCACCCAGCTGGCTGTTCAGGTCTGCCAGCGGAGTCTCCGCCACGCCCTGTTCCGGTAGAGGCGGCATCCCCAACACAAAGCGCTCGGCTGCGTGCTTGAGTTCGCGCACGTTGCCGGGCCAGCTGTAGGCCATCAGGCTGGCGAGGCTCGGGCCGCCCAGTTCTTCTTCGGGAACGCCGAAACGTCGGCAGGCCTGTGCCACGGAGTCCGCGAACAGAAGCGGCACGTCTTCGACCCGCTTGCGCAGCGGAGGAATGCTCAACGTCACGACGTTCAGGCGGTGCCACAGATCCAGGCGAAAGAGGCCCTCGCGGCAGCGCGCCTCCAGGTGCTCCTTCGAGGCGGCGACGACGCGCAGATCCAGCGCCACCTCTTCGCGGGCGCCCACGCGCTCGACGCAGCGCGTCTCCAGCACCCGCAGCAGCTTGACCTGCTGGTTCATGGGCATGGACTCGATCTCGTCCAGGAACAGCGTCCCATGGTTGGCCTGTTCGATCTTGCCCACGGTGCTCCGGTTAGCCCCCGTGAAAGACCCCGCCTGGTGGCCAAAGAGTTCGCTCTCGAACAGCGCGTCGGGTATGGCACCGCAGTTCAAGGCGACGAAAGGGCCCTTGCGGCCGCTCAACTCGTGCAGCCGGCGGGTGATGAGATCCTTGCCGGTGCCGGTTTCGCCGATGACCAGCACGTCGGCGGGCACGCGGGCGACGTGCCGGAGTTGCTGCCGCAAGGCCACCATGGCCGGCGAGCGCCCGACGATGGTCTCTTCGGTGCTCTGGGCCACGGCCAGCCAGTGGCGCAGTTCCCTGGCTTCGAGCTGCTGCCGGCAATGGGCCGCGGCCCGCTCCAGCAGTTCCTGCAGGCGGTCGGGCCCGAAGGGCTTCTCGATGAAGTCGAAGGCGCCCTGCTTCATGGCCGCGACCGCCTTGCGCACGTCCGCGTAACCCGTTAGGAACACGGTGAGCCATTGCTGGGCGTCATCGGCGCGCTCCGCAATGAGGCCGCAACCGTCGCCATCGGGCAGGCGAACGTCTGCCAGCACCAGATCGACGGGCGCGGTGGAGAGGATCTTTCTGGCATGCGCCAGATCCTGAGCCCAACGGACCGCGCAGCCGCCCCGGCGCTCGATGTGGCGGATGAGCGCGGAACCGAACCCCTCATCGTCCTCGACCACCAACACCTGCAGGGCCCGTTCGGGTTCGTGGCGGGAGGATCCATCGGCTTTCGACGGACCATCGGTGGGGCATCGGCCCGCGCTCAAGCTGCTCGACATCGGCATGCACCTGACCAGTTGAAGAACATCGGCGCGGATCTGCGCCTCGATTCATCCTACGTGGTCGGTCCTTGTTTGCCGCCTTCCCGTTTGTGAGCGCTTGTCAGGCATGCGAAACCACTTCGCATCGGGCTGCCGCTGGTGCGGCAGCCCACGGCCCTGCCCCCCGATCAGGGCCCAGGCAAGCTCACTTGCAGCTGGGCAGCTTCCAGTCGGCCGGGCGGTCGACACCGGCACGCGGGTTGTTGCCCACCGGCACGTACCAGACGTCCTGCACCAGGCCGTACGTCTTGCCGATCTTGCGCAGCTCGCAGGACTTCCACAATGCCGCGATCTCCTCGTTCACCGCCTTGGCCAGCTCCGGGTTGTCCTTGCTGAGCCCGAAGACGACCTGGCCCAGGCCGGTGAGCAGCGGGAAGTCGGGCGACGCGTCGGTGAAGGCATTGAACTTGATGCGCCATTGCGGGTTGCGCGAGATGGCGTACTGCATGACCGGCGGGTCGCCGATGACCGCGTCGATGCGGCCTGCGAGCAGGTCTCGCACCGCAGCGTCGGAGGTGTCGTAGAGCGCGAGCTGCAGACCGCTGATCTTGCGCAGTTCGGGGATGAAGGAGAAGCCCGTGATGGTGCCCACCTTCTTGCCCTCGAGGTCCTTCAGCTTCGACCAGTTGTTCTTCTCGGCCTGGGTGATGCCGTTCTTGAAGTAGTGGATGGGGTCGCTGAGCGTCATGATCTTGGAGCGTTGCTCGGTCCAGCCCATGGTGCCGGCCATGACGTCCACCCGCTTGGCCTGCACCGAGGCGATGGTGCCCGACCACTCCATCAGCGCCGGCTTGACCTTGAGCTTCAGCGCGTCGGCCACGCGCTGCAAGATCTCGCCGTCATAGCCAACCATCTTGCCGTCCTGATATCCGGTGCCGGGCATGTCACCGGTGAAGGCAATGGTCAGCATGGACTTCTCGACGGTCTCGGCAGCCCATGGGCTCGCCGGCGCCGCAAGGGCCAGTGCAGTCATCAAACGGGCCAGCCAATGGCTTGCCTTCGCGGTGTGAAAGAACATGAGAACTCCTGATCGTGTTGCCGTTCCAGCTGGAACGGGAAGCGAATGTAGGCAGCACACCAGACAGGCCATGTAAGGCGCGCACTGCGCGATTGAACGCTTGCGACATGCCGGGAAACTACCGAGAGCAGGCCTGGTGCGGGCAGGGGCGCAGCGCTGGTGCCGAGCGCACCAAGGACACACGGCCCCGGGCCGGCCGCCTGTGCGGCCGAGGGCGACGCAGGGCTCGAGCCCGCGGCCGCCGCCGCGCTCAGCCGAGGTCTGCCAGCAGCTCGGCGGTCACGCGCGCGGCGCTGCCTGCGGCCAGCGTCAGGCCAAGGGCGCCGTGGCCGACGTTGAGGTACATGTTGCTCGCGCGCAGGCGGCCCAGCAGGGGGCGCGATGTCGGCGTGGCCGGCCTCAGGCCTGCCCAGGGCCTGGGATCCCGCGTGTCGCACAAGCCCGGATAGAGCGCCTCGACGCTGCTCAGCATGGCCTGCACCCGGTCTGCGGGGATCTGCAGGTCGTAGCCCACGATCTCGGCCATCGCGGCCACCCGCAGCTGCGAACCCAGCGGCGCGAAGACGGTCTTGCGGCCGAGGTCGGTGACGCTGACGGTGGGGCGCGGATGCGACGCCATGTTCAAGGTGATGCTGTAGCCCTTGATCGGGTAGATCGGCAGCTGCAAGCCGAAGCCCTGCGCCAGTGCCGCGGCCTGCGGGCCCGCAGCCAGCACGAAGGCGTCGGCGCTGTGCTCGTCGGCGCCGGCGCGGGCGGCAACGAAGCGCTCGCCTTCACGAACGAAACCGTCCACGCGCGTGTTGGACAGGATGCGCCCGCCGCGGGACAGCAAGCCCTGCACGAGGTGCCGACACAGCAGATACGGATCGGCCACGCACTCGTCTTCCGTCCAGATGCCGCCCGCCAGCCGCGCGCGGCCGGCCCGCAACGCCGGTTCCCGTTCGAGGCACTCGGCTGCGGTGAGCACGCTCTGGCGGCAGCCCATGCCGGCCTGCAGGCGCACTTGTTGTTCCTGATGGCGCAAGGTGGCGGCATCGGGGCACAACACGAGCTTGCCGTTGCGGGCGAAGTGAACGGGCCACGCCTCGCGTGACAGCCAGCCCTCCAGCACGAGCCGGCTCTGCCGTGCCAGGTCCAGCAGGTACGCGGTGCCGTCTCGCGCCGCGCTCTGGCGGCAGGCCAGCAGGAAACGAACGCCCCACGACCATTGCCGCCAGTCGAACCGCAGCCTGAACTTCAGGGGCGACTCCGGTGCCAGCAACATGGCAGGCAGGCCGCGCAGCGTGCCCGGCGAGGCCAGCGGTTCCACGTAGCTGTAGCTCAGCTGCGCACCGTTGGCAAAGCTGGTCATCGTGCCGGGTTCGGCAGCGGCGTCCAGCAACAGCACCTCGCAACCCTGGTTGGCGAGCTGATAGGCGGTGGCGCAACCGATCAGGCCACCGCCGACGACGCAGACCTTCACTGGCTTGCCACTCCCGCATCCGCGTGCGCGGCACCCAGCAGGCGGCTTGCGGCCAGGTACGCGGTGGCCACGTCGGACAGGCCCACCCCGACGGACTTGAACACGGTGATGCTGGAAGCGTCGCCGCGCCAGGGCTGCTGGTCACCGAACAGCTCGCAGAGGTCGACCACCTTGTGCAGGTCGCGCCCCTCGCTCCACAAGGCGAGCTCACCGGCTTCCTGCAGGCTCTGGGGCTTCCACTCGACGATGATTCGATTCGCCCTGCGCATGGTGGTGTCGTCGAGCTCGCGCGAACCCGGAGAACTGGTGCCGATGGCCGCCACGAAAGCACCTTCGCGTAGCCAGTCACCGTCGAACACGGGCTGCGCCGATCGGGTGGCCGTCACCACGAGGTCGGCCGTCCGCACCGCCTCTTCGGGCGTCGTGATGCGCACGCTCACGCCCTGCGCTTCCTGGAATCGGCTGCACCAGCCAGCATCGGCCAGCGGATCGACCACGCAGATCTCCTGCAGATCGAAACGCTCGCAGAAGGCCTGTGCCTGCGCCCTGCCCTGGTATCCGGCACCGAACAGCGCCAGGCGGCGTGCATCGCGCCGCGCGGCCCGAGAGGCGACCATGGCCGCGATGGCGGCCGTCCGCAAGCGGGTGATCTCCGCGCCATCCAGCACGGCCATCGGCGCGTTGAGCCGCAGGTCGAACAGCACGATCGAAAAGCCGAAACGGCCCGCCACGGTCGGGTAGACCTTGATGCCGGCCACCTGCTTGGCAGGCCAGACGGCGCCCATGGAGCTGAACCGGATGTCGCCGCAAGCCGAACGCTGGCGCGCGTGGATGCTGGCCTGGCCTGCGGCCAGATGCTGGAATGCGAGCTCCAGACATGCGGTCACGGCGGCGTAGTTCAGTGTGGCGGCGACTTGGGTATCGGTGATGTGGAGCACGTTGAGCGTCCGGGGTTGGAGTGGGGTGGGCGGGCCGGACCACGGCGCGCATCTGCAACGCGAGCCGGGCTGGAACGGGGTCAGGTTCCGAGACCGTCCGGATGTCTGCGATGCCACGGCGTGGCCTTTTCGAAGGCATGGGCCACGCGCAGCACCAAGGGCTCGGCATGGGGCCGGCCGATGACCTGTATCGACACCGGGAGCCCGGTGCCCGACATGCCTGCCGGCACTGCCACGGCGCAGAGATCCAGCAGGTTGACGAAGCGGCCGAAGCGAGAGAGCGGCGTCGACGACTCGTCCACATCGGCCACGGGAATGGCGGTGATGGAGTTCGTCGGAAGGCAGCACACGTCGATACCTTCCATCGCGTCCAGCATGGCCAGGCGGGCCTTGTCGCGCACCTTCAGCAGCTCGATGTACTGGGCGGCGTCGATGTCGCGCCCGGCGAGGATGCGTCGGCGCACGTGGGGATCGAACACCAGATCCTGCTCGAACAACTCACCGAGGTTGGCATAGCCTTCGGCGCTCATCAGGCTGCCTGCGATGCGCATCGACTCCGTCAGGCTTTGCGGCAGCTCGCGCTCCACGAGGTGCATGCCAAGCCCCGACAACACCTCGAGCGCGCGGTCGTAGGCCACCAGCACGTCGGACTCCACCGCATGCCGCTCGCTCTCCGGCAGCATCCAGACGCGGGTGCCTGCGGCATCGCGCTCCAGGTGCTGCAGCACGTTGCGCACGGGGAACGCCAACTGGCCGCGTCGCGCGGGTCGGGCCCCGCCATGGCATCGAGAAGCAGCGCTGCGTCTCGCACGCTGCGGGCAATCGGGCCCACGGTGTCGTGTGTCGGGCACAGCTCGACCAGGCCGTGACGGCTGACCAGGCCGTGCGTGGTCTTGAGCCCCACCAGGCCGCACAGCCCTGCCGGAATACGGATGGAGCCCCGGTGTCGGTACCGAGCGCAGCACAGCTCAAACCCGCCGCCACCGCAACCGAAGACCCGCTGCTGGACCCGCCGGGCACCGGTGGGTGTCGAGGTCCCAGGGGTTCCAAGGCGTGCCCATGACCGCATTCGTGCCCCAGCCGCCGAACGCGAACTCGACCGTATGGGTCTTCCCCAGAACCACCACACCGGCGGCTCGCAGGCGGCTGATCACCGTGGCGGTGTGGCTGGACAGCCGGGCGGCATGGCCCGCGAACCGGCTCCGATCGGCCGGCCTTCGATCTCGAACAGATCCTTCACGGCCAACGTCACGCCGTGCAGCGGCCCCAGGCGCTGGCCCGCTGCGAGCATGCCGTCGAGCGCGCGGGCGACGTTGCGCGCCTCTTCGGCATAGACATCGACGAAGGCGTGCAGCTGGCCGTCGAGCCGGGCGATGCGGTCCAGCCGATGCTGCACCAGGGCTTCGCTCGTGATCTCGCCGTCGGCAATGGCTCCGGCCGTCGCCTCCAGGGTGGCAAAGGTGTTCAGCTTGGACATCGGTCACGTCGCTCCGAGGACTCGCCGCCCGCGTGACAAACGCGCGCCAGCAGGCGCGAGAACATCGACAAGGGAAAGGCGATGGCAAAGTAGAAGAGACCCACCAGCAGGAAGATGTGCAGCGGCAAGAAGTACTCGCTGGACATGGCGCGTGCTGCGAGCATCAGTTCGTCGGTGGCGATCAAGGCGCACAACGAACTGTCCTTCAGCAGCGAGACATAGCAGTTCAGCAGCGGCGGCAACACCAGGCGCAAAGCCTGAGGGAGCACGATGTGCACGAAGATCTGGCGCGGCGCCAGGCCCGCAGCGAGGCCCGCTTCACGCTGGCCGCGGTGCACGGCACCCAAGCCGCCGCGCAGCACTTCGGCCACATAGGCCGCGCCCTGCAGACCCAACCCGAGCACGCCGGCCCAGTAGCCCGAGAGCGTGATGCCGAACGCCGGCAGGCCGAAGTACAACGCCAGCAGCAGGGCCAGCAGGGGAATGCCGCGCATGAACTGGATGAACGCGTTGGCGGCGTGGCGCGGCAACGGCCGGCGCGAACGCACCAGGTACACCAGCACCGAGCCGAGCAGCAGCGCCAGTGCAAAACCCAGCGTCGACAACTCCACGGTGACGGCGGCCGCGCGCAGCAGCCGCGGCCACCACTCGGGCAGGTACTCCCGATACACCTGCAAAAAGGCGCTCATCGCCCCGCCTGCAGTCGGCGCTCGGCCGCGCTGAATGCCCAGCTCACCGGGAACACGATGCCGAAGTACAAGAGGATGGCCGCGAGGTAGATGACCGGCGTTTCGAAGGTCGAGGTGACCAGGTTGCGTGCGAAGAACATGATTTCCGGTGCCGCGATGGCAGAAGCGATGGAGGTGTCCTTGATCAATTGGCTGGCGTAGTTGCCCAGCGAAGGCACGGTGACGCGCAGCATCTGCGGCAAGACGATGAAGCGCAGCCCCTGCAAGGGCGTGAGCCCCACGGCCAATGCGGCCTCGCGCTGGCCGAAGTGCAGCGAGCGCATGCCGGCGGCAAACACGTCGCACAGGATGGCGGCGCCCACCAGGCCCAGGCCGACGATGGCGGCAGCCAGCGGCGAGAACCGGATGCCCACCGCCGCCAGCCCGAAATACA
The DNA here is from genome assembly GCA_037367405.1 of Ottelia alismoides. Taxonomy (NCBI): domain Eukaryota; kingdom Viridiplantae; phylum Streptophyta; class Magnoliopsida; order Alismatales; family Hydrocharitaceae; genus Ottelia; species Ottelia alismoides. The sequence goes on from JAZKJV010011080.1 coordinate 53,320, forward strand.
GAACGAACAGGTGCGCGAGCGCAGGAACGTTGCGCATCCATTCGACGAAGATGCTGATCAGGATCGAGACGCCTCTCGCTCGCACGAACACGGCCGCCAGCGCAAGCGCCAAGCCGAGCACGAAGGCGATCACGGCGGCGCCGGCGGCTATCTGCACCGCCGTGACCGCGCCCGCCATCAGCGTGCGCACGATGAGCCCCAGGATCTCTGCGTTCATTTCACGAGCCTGGCGCTGCACCCACCTGGCCCAGGAGGCCCGCGTGCGCTCGCGAACCGGGCGGTCGATGACGTCAGCGGCCGCGCCCTCTTCGACGATGACGCCGCCATCCATGAAGATCACCCGGTCTGCCACATCGCGCGCAAAGCGGATCTCGTGGGTGACCAGGATCATCGAACGCCCCTCCTCGGCCAGTTCGCGGATCACGCCCAGGACTTCGCCGACGAGTTCCGGGTCCAGCGCGGAAGTGGGCTCGTCGAACAGGATCAGCTTGGGCTTCTGCGCCAGCGCACGCGCGATGGCCACTCGCTGCTGTTGTCCGCCGGAGAGGCGTTCGGGGTACTCGTCGGCCTTGTGCCGGAGGTGCACCTTCTCCAGCATCTCCTCGGCAAGCTCATGCGCCTGCGCCCGGGGCATGCCGGCGGCCTTTATGGACGACAAGGCCACGTTGTCGCGCACGGTGAGGTGCGGCCACAGGTTGAAGTTCTGGAACACCATGCCGATCTCGCAGCGTTGCGGCGCGAGCTCGCGGTCGGTCATTTCTCGAGACCGCCCGCCTTTGGTGTTCACGCGGCCGATGTGCTGACCCTCGAGCACGATGTCACCGGCATTCGGGCGTTCGAGAAAGTTCACGCAGCGCAGGCAGGTGGACTTTCCGGACCCGCTCGGGCCAATCAGCGAGAGCGTTTCGCCTTGGCCAGGCTGAAAGAGATGTCCCTCAACACCTGCGTTGAACCGTAGCTCTTTTGCAGCCCGCTGACGGTCAAAATGGAATCTTTCACAGGCGTTCTCGCGGTGCTGCAACGGTTGGAATGGCGCGAATGTTAGAAACGGCCCCATGAGTGCCATGGACGGCGACAGCGATCAGGTAGAACGGACGCGACAGCAGGGGAAAACCCCGATGCCGGGCTCGGCCGCCTCGTCGGCCGGCGGGGAAGCCGCGCCGTCGCGCGCAGTCGTCGACCGGCTCGACCAGGGCGCCGCGCCGAGCAGGCGGAGCGCTTCGCGCGCAGAGCTGCGCGTCGGCATCGTGCTGTGGCCGGGCTTTCCACTCTTGTCGCTGGCGGGTTTGTGCGACGGCCTGCGGCACGCGGCCGACTTCGGCGACCAGAGCCGCCAGATGCGCTGCTCCTGGGCGGTGCTGGGTTCACCGCGCTCTGCCGTGACGGCCAGCTGCGGCGTGCGGGTGGCGGTGGAGGCGCCGCTGTCCGGCCCGCTGAACTACGACTACGTGGCAGTCATCGGCGGATTGCTCCCGCAATTGGGCGACGCCGACTCGCTCTACCCGGCATTCCTGCAGCGCGTGGCGGAGGCCGGCGTGCCGCTGATAGGCATCTGCACGGGCAGTTTCGTGCTGGCCCGGCTGGGCCTGATGGATGGGCACGTGGCCTGCGTGCATCCCTTCCACGTCGACGACTGGAAGGCAAGGCATCCCGACATCGCCTTCGAGACCCACAGGCACTACAGCATTTCCAAGGACCGCATCACCTGCGCCGGCGGCATTTCCATCGTCGAACTCGTGGCCGAGCTGGTGCGCGTGCATTGCGGCGCCGACCGTGCCGCCAAGGTGGTGCACCAGATGACGGTGAAGACGGCACAGGCACCGGCGCACATCACGCTGAGACATGCGCTGGGCTACGACACCAGCGACCACCAGCGGCTGCGCCAGGCGGTGGTGCTGATGGAGAAGAACATCACCACGCCGATGGAGATCGCCGTCATCGCACGTCTGGTCGGCACCAGCAGCCGCCAGCTCGACGGGTCTTCCTGGCTGAGACCGGATCCAGCCCTTCCGAGTACTACCGCAACACGCGCCTCAAGTACGCCCGCTTTCTGCTCACCACGAGCGACCTGCCGGTGGTGACGATCGCGTACGAAAGCGGGTTCTCCGACGCTTCACACTTCATCCGCCACTTTCAACAGCTGTACGGCATGTCGCCGGGAAGGCTGCGCAAGGCACTGGTTCAGGACACGCCTGGGCCCGGGGCCGCAGGGTCCGGACAGATCTAGCCGGGCCAAGGCGGCCTGCCGGCCGCTGTCGGCGGCCATGCATGCGAAATCATTTCGGATTGATGGACAGGCCACCGCAGGGAAGGCGGCGTGGCGGCGCGGGATCGCCTTTAGCATTTGCCTGGGTTCCCGGTTCGAGTCCAGATGAGGGGATGTGGACGTGCCTGATTGCCTTGCCGCCCGTACGCGCCAGATCCAGGCCATCGTCGATCAGGGAGACGTGGGGCAAGCCCAGCGGCTGGTGCAAGACGCTGCGCAAGATCGGGAGCGCCTGGCCGATGCAGGTGCCGAAACGCGGTTCGACTTCTTCTGCCTGGCTGCGCTGGTGGCCACCCAGGGTGGCCTGCCCTCCGAGGTGCACCACTACCTGAGCTTGTCGCAGGCCGAGCTGCAGAACCCCGGGTTGAACGCGGCACGGCGAGACGAACTCCTGATCCAATGGCGTTCTGCGCGCATGTGGGTAGCGGTGGCGAGCGACTCGATCGAAGAGCACGCGCGCGTCGCGATGAACGGCTGCGCCAGCTTCCTGCGAGAGCCTGCGCGCTGGAGCCCGCTGGACCGGCTGAAGCTGGCCAAGGAGATCCTGGTGCTGTTCCGCCGCTGCGGCGCCGGCTGGCTGGCGGCGGAGCTCTCGCAGCACCTCTGCGATGCAGCGGTTCCCTACCTGCGGCCGATGGATATGGCGGCGTTTGAAAGCTCGATGTGGCTGGCACGGGCTGCCGCGCTGGCCGACTTGGCTCCGCGCAGCGCACCAGGCCTGCCGCGTCTGCCGACGGCCGCCCCAACGATGAGCGATGCGCAGTTGCATCGTCGTTCAGAGCAGTGCCTGAGCCGGCTGCACACCGTCAGCCTGCGCTTGGCGGAACTCGGCTCCGCCGGTGGCGGTGGACGGTCGAGACCCTATTTCAGGGTGCCGCTGGGCATCGCGCGGCTCGAGTGGGCCCTGGGTGGTGACTCCGGCTCGATGCTGGACGCTGCCCAGACTTCGCACGACCGCGCGGCTCGGCAGGGAGACATCAACGAACTCGGCATCGCCGCCGTGAGGTGTGCGGAGGTTCGGCTGCTGGTGGGCGATCACGAACAGCCGCTGCAGGTTCTTGCCAGGCCTGACGTTCATGGAAGGTTCTGCACCGAGATATCCCGGCCCCGCGTGCAGGCAAACGCCCATTTCCGCAGGGGCGAGTTCGGCGCCGCCAGAGCGCGCTACGCCGAGTACGCCTTGGCCGTTGCCAGAGCCAACCGCACGCTGGAACAGCTGATGAACTTCGGCATGGCGGGCATAGTGCGGGTGCTCACGGCGCAGCCCGGCGGCTCGCGCAAACGAACGGCTTCGCGCCAGGCCGCAGACCTGCAGGTGGTGACCCGGTCACTGCAACATGCCGCCTTGGCCAAAGCGGGAACGATGACCGTTTCCGAATTGGCCCGGCGCCAGGGGCTGACGCCTCGCCGCTTGCAGCTGGCGTTCAAAGACTCCGGTCTTGCAAAGCCGAGCGTGGTGGTCAACCCTGGCCAGGCGTGAGCGGCAGGCCGACGCTGCGCTCAAGGAATGCCGTAGCGGTTCGGGAAGCGAAAGTTTTCGCGCATGTAGATGTTCATCGGGATGCGCAGCTTGTCGGTGTCGAACCACTTGCGGTAGATGGCTTCCATTTCGCCGCCGCGGATCAATGCGATCATGGTCTTGTCCACGATCTCGCGCAGTTGGGGGTCGTCTTTGGGGAGCATGAACGCGTAGGGCTCGACGGTCATGAACTTTCCGTAGATGACCAGCTCCTCCTTCTGCCTGGACGTAGCCAGCAGCGCGTAGAGAAGCACGTCGTCCTGTGCAAAGGCATCCGCTCGGCCGTCTTCGACGAACTTCAGGCCTTCGGCATCGGTTGCGACCAGCACGGGTTCGGACAACTGTTCCGCTTTCAGGCGATACACCACCTCTTCCGCCGTTGTGCCTCGCGTCACGGCCACCTTCTTCTTCCAGAACGGGGCGCCTTCGCCTCCCAGGGGTGTTGATCTCTTCAAGAGAAAGCGAACACCCGTGTTGAAGAAGGTGTAGGAGAAGTCGACGTCGAGCTGGCGTTTGACGGTATTGGTGTTGCCGCCGCATTCCATGTCGATTCGCCCGCTCTTCAGAAGCGGAATGCGCTCCGCAGCTTTCACGCCGCGATACTCGACGCGCAGATCGCTCATGTTGAGCCTCTTCTTGATCTGCTCGATGGCACGCTGGCAGATGTCGATGGAATATCCCACCGTGTCGCCGTTCGAGTCCACGAAGGCGAATGTTCCGGGTGTCGGTATGTACCCGATTCTGATCACCCCGGACTGGGCAATTCGTTTGAGTGTTCGGCTGTTCTGAAAATCCGGTTCCGCCTTTTGCCGGGTTGTCGCCGCGGAGCCGGTATTCGAGTGGGCGGAATCTCCACCCACAATCAGCAAAAGGCCAACGATGAAGCCATGCAAGAACTTCAACATCGAGAACTCCGCGATATGCAGGGTCTCGATGTTAGAAAATGTAATTCGCGCGCGATTGAAGCTTTTGTGCGCGCGATAGAACGCATGCGACCCCGGCACACCCGTCCTTTCAAAGTGCGACTTTGTGCCTGCGTCGCCTGCATGTGCTGGTGGCCTAGAAGTTGTGCCGCACGCCCATGGCCATGGAACGGAAGTCACCGCCGTACAGCGCCGCTGCGCCGTCGCTGACCTGCGTCACGAAGCCGTAGACCTTCGTGCGCTTGCTCAACTTGTAGTTCACGCCCACGGTGTACTGCGATGCCTCGCTGTCAGCGATGGTGCCCGTCCGGCCCGCGCGTCCGGCGTTCAGGTGAAACTCCCAATCTCCGACACCGTACATGCCGCTGAGGCGGACGTTGGTCCGCTTGCCGACACCGTAGGCGTTTTCGTCGCGCTGCACATAGCCGCCGAACGTGACAGGCCCCAGCGTGTATTGCGCTCGCAAGGCGAACTGCGACTTGTCCGCGGTGGCCGAGTCTGCTTGTTCGAAGCCCAGGCCCAGCTGCAGGCCGCCGATCACGTAGTTGGCCGCGAAGTCGAAGTTCTTTTTTGCACCAGGAGCGGCTTCCGCCAGCGAAACGGCAGCCTCGACCGAAAGATCCGCAACCAGGGTCGGCAGCCGATAGGCAAGCTTGTTCGAGTTGCGCCCGAGATAGGCGTAGAGCGCGTCCGAGGACGTGCCGGTGTCGTGGTTGTGGTTGCTTACCCAGTCGGCCGTGGCGTAGTAGGCCTCGCTCGTGAACGTGCCGACTCGAATGAGGCCGAATGAGCCACCCAGGTTGAGCTCGCTTTGGCGTCCCCAGAAAGGCGAGGCTGCGGCGCCGGTGTCGGAGGCAAAGCCATGCTCCAGCTGGAAGCCGGCCTTGAGCCCGCCACCCAGGTCTTCCGTGCCCCCGAAAGCCCAGACGCGACGAGTTGTTCTGCAGCCGCCAGACGCTGTCGTCACCCGTGGTCTGCTTCTCCACGGTCGTGTTGAAGCGGCCATAGACGGACACGGTGGACTGCGCCAGGGGTGGCGCCCGAGGCCGCCGCCATCAGGGCGAGCATGGATGCGTGCTTGCAGAGCTGGGTCTGTTTCATGGTTCTGAGATGCTGATGTTGGATGGAGACGACCCGCCGAAAGTGACCGGCAGGTCTCGCGTTGCGCCAAGGCGCTGCTGGCGATTGAGCGCAAGTCCTAGTCTTGCGAGACCCGAGGAAGCAAAGGTTCGGAAAGTGGCCGCTCCGCCCGAAGGATCGCGGCCTTTCGGCGTACCGCCTTGCCACGGCCTCCGCGACTTGGCCGATTCAAGCCGTGCGGCGAAGCGGCGGCAGGGTGCCCTCGACGCCGCGTTCCGTTTCGTCGGCCGTCGGCGCTCTGCAATTTCGCCGCCCTCGACAACGAGCAGAAGCCGGACCCGCCGGATGGCGGGCAAGGCGGCAAGCTCCGCTCGCAACGCGAGCATGCTTGGAACGACCAGCAGCAGCAGGTAGTCGTAGTCGGCGTCGACACGCTGGCAATTCACGGCTGCACACGAGTCCTTCACCGCCTGGACGAACCTGCCCCTTGCAGAGCAGCCCTCACCCAGATCCAACTCCACCTGGCAGAGTACGCGCAGGGCCGGCAGTTGCCGGGCGAACGGCTTGACGATGGCCCGAACGCCAAGCAGGGTGCCGTTCGCCTGGACCCGAGACAGGCTTTCGCGAACGCGCCCGCACGCTGGTTTGTGCGGCTGTGGCGATGGAAGTCAGGCTCGCGCGGGGTGAGGCTGCCAGCGAGTGCAGCACGGCGGTGTCCAGCGCAGTCAGGCTGGGGCGCAACGGAGAGGCCGGCGGAAAGACCTTGTGCCGTCCGCGCCGAACACCCGGGGCGCCGTAGTCTCCTGATTCGTGCTCGCGCAATCGCCCCATCGGCAGCATCAGACCGGCAACGTCGACGAGTTCTTCACCTCTTCAACCACCGTGTAGGCGCGGCATTCCCTGACGTAGGGGCAACTCACCCAGCAGCGCCCCCACGGAGTCGCTGTATGCCTCGATGCTGGGCACACGGGCCTTCAACAGGTAGTCGTAGCTGCCTGCCAGCAAGTGGCACTCGAGAATCTGCGGCAGTTGCCTGACTTGGCGGGAGAAGTGTTCCCTTGCTCGGTGGTCGTTGCGGTCGAGCGAAACCTCGATCAGCACGCTCAGTTCCATGCCGAGTTTCATCGGATCGAGGCGTGCCTCGAATCCGACGATCACGCCGTCTCTGACGAGGCGTTTGACCCGATCAAAGACAGCCGCAGGCGACAGATGCACAGACTCGGCCAGCGCGACGTTCGAGATGCGCGCGTCGCGCTGCAAAACCCTGAGGATCCGGGCGTCGATCTTGTCGATCGGAAGTGCATCGGACCGGGCGGGCCGCTTTCCTTCGCGAGGCCGCCGCAACGGGACGCGTACGTTCTCCGGGTTGTCATCTCGCATGATCGGTGCAGACTTCCTGCTCGGAATGGGCTTGGGACAACGCTCCGCGAGCCCTGTCAACGAGCCCCATGCACACGAAAGCGGGCCACCGCGTTCACCAGCCGGTTTGACTGGTCACACAGCTTCTCGGATGCGTCCAGCGCCTCGCTGACCAGCGCCGCGTTCTTCTGGTGAACTGGTCGATCTTGGACAGAACCACTGTCAACTGCTGTATGCCGATGTTCTGTTCCGAAGTCGCCACCAGCACGCGCTCCATGAAGGCGACGAAATCACTGACGGCGTGAATGACCTCGGCACTCTCCGCCTGGGCCTTGTCGATCATCGCGCTGCATTCGTCGATCTGGGCGTTGGAGGACAGGATCAGCTCCCGCACCTTCTTCGCAGAAGCGGCCGAACTGAGCGCGAGGTTGCGCACTTCGCTGGCCACGACCGAGAAGCCCTGCCCCGTTTCGCCGGCACGGGCCGCTTCCACGGCCGCGTTGAGCGCAAGAATATTGGTCTGGAACGAGATGCTGTCGATGACCGCCGTCGTTTCGGCAATGCGGGTACCGCACGCCACAACGCCGCGCATCTTCGAAACGGCGTCGTTGACGATGCCTTGGCTTCGCTCGGCGGTGCCCCGTGACTTGCGTGCCAGCGATTCGGCATTGGCCACGGATTCGCGACTCTGGCCCATGGTGGTGGAGAACTGCTCCAGGGCTGCAGCGGCTTGCTCCAGTTCGGCCGATTGCTGCTCGGTCCGGTGCGACAGGCTTTGGCTCTCATTGACCAGGGCCTGACTTTGAACCGCCACACTGGCCGACGCAGCGCGCACTTCGAGAACGGCATCGCGCAGCGAAGCGACCATCGAGCGCATGGAGTCGATCACCGAGCCTGGTGGCGCCGTTCTTTCGCGCAAGGGAACGCTGAGGTCCCCATCGGCCACCCGATGCATCGCTTCGGCAACCAGGTGGGGCTCCGCGCCCAGCCGGCGCCTGAGCATCACCACCAACGCTCCCGCGACCACCACGCCCAGGAGGACCACTGCCACGAACGAGATCTCCATCCGCGTGGTCATGCCGCGCATGGCCTGGCGTGCGCCGTCGGCCCCTTGCAGCATGCGGCGGGACTGGTCCTTGCGGAAGTCTTCCAGGGCCTGAAGATAGTCGGCCTGCGCTCGCCGCAGCACCCCCGTCAGCATGCCTCGGGCTTGCCCTCGGGCACCTCCCTGCAGGTGGTAGATGAACTGCTCGCGATGGGTTCGGTAGGACAGCTCGGCCTGCTTCACCGCCGCCAGAAGCGTGCGTTCGTCCTTGTCGGAGACCGCGGCATCCAGCGCCTGCATGTAGCGATCAATCTGCTGCTGCGACGCCTTGATCTTTTCCAGCTGCTCCGGCAGTTCCTCCTGCATCTCGACCAGAATCGCGTCTCGGAGCGCCCTTGCCATGTTCTCGACCTGCAGGGAGGCCTCATACGAGGACGTCCACTTGGGCACCGTCCTCGTCGACATGCGTTGAAGCGCGTCTTCGACGGCAAAGCCGGCCTGGAACACGATGGTCAGCGCCGCAGCAAGCACGGCACCGATGGCCGTGAAGCCGATGATCAGGGCCGCGCTGATGCCCAGCTTGCCCTCGGCCACCACTTCCACGGGACTGCGGGTGTCAGCCGCATCAGCTTGTCGCGCACTGCCATGTCGTCGCCCTCAAGGTCTGGCGGGCGGCAGCCCGCATCATCTGCTTCCCCTTGATCGCGTCTGTGCCAAGTGGACGGGGCGGAATGTAGGGCCCCCTCAAGGCGCGGCATTGAAGGCTCTAACGCAAGGATTGAATGATTGCGACATACCGGGTAAGTACGGAGCACTCTTCCCTCTTCGCCGAAAGGAGCCGTCCTTCGCGTCCAAGCAAGCACCTGGCAGCGTTGCGGGAGAGACTCGACGCCGACCCTCCCGAAGGAGCAAATCGTGCGCGATGTCACCCCCCCGGAAGCGGCGTGCCTTGCGGCAACGGCCGCGGTGCCCACTTCCTCGCTGTACGCCGACGGCGAGCTCTACGATCTCTTCATGGCCGGCCAGGGCCACGAAGCCGAGGTGGCGTTCTATGCATCCCTGGCCGCCGGGCCGGGGGGCGCGCATTCTCGAATTGGGTTGTGGAACGGGGCGACTGAGA